>OZ024729.1:19085065-19612293 GCA_964016875.1 Fallopia convolvulus | reverse complement strand
CAAATCATATTTATTCTACTTTGATAAGTTGTTCTTTCTGCACAAGAAACATATGTAGAATAAATTTAGTACACACTCATTTTGTCTCTAGTTGGACTTTATCCAACCATACACACTAAAATTTAAAATCAAAATATTACATATATACACTTATCTATTTAGAGAATTGAACTATTCATATTCATCGACCAATGATGCTTCTTATAAATTTTCATGATAATCTTTACTATATATTAGAAATATTGTTGAAGTGTTTGGAGAATCAAAATATAAATCTTATGGAAGCGCATATGTAGGGTGTTGGAAAATCAATACCCAAACAATACATGGTTCAATAAGAATTAACATATCCTCTCAACCTCACATAAGGCTTTGAACCAAGCCACTCTTAATAGCTTGCAATGGGTTACTTTATTAGCTAGTTTTAGACTTAATTTCTCTAACATTTATACAAACTTGATAGTTTTTACTATTATAGTAGGACTTTGTAAGAACTTTTAATTTTGTGTTTTGTTAACAGAGGTTACCTATGTGATATTAGTTTCAATATTTATTTTTAGGTGAATTTTAAACATTAAAATGACGTATATATTGAAAACTATGAAATATGATCCATTTTATACAAAGCAAATTACATATAATTAGTATTATTCATAGGAGACAATTTATGTAGGAATGCTCCTTTTTAGCGAACACGCAAACACTTTATGTGCACTAGGGTTGTCCAAAAATAACCGAAATGATAAACTGAATCGAAAAATCCAAAAAATTGACCTTTTTTATTAACTATTTTTTATAAATTTGATTTGGTTAACCAAACCAATTTTTTGCAGTTTTATGGATTGATTACAATTCAACATATTGATATTCTCGGTTAACTGAGAAACCAAAATGTAACTTCATTTAATAAAATATTAAATATAGTTTGGCTAGATGGAATTGCATGCTTGTTTTGAGAATTTGACATTATATTCAACTCTCCATAACATTATTTTTTATTACAATTGTTAATTACTTAATTATGCCTTCTTTTTAAATATTTTAACTCCAAAAAATGGCTATATATATAATGTAAATACAATTTAAAGCGTAGCCACCATGTAAAACAAGCATTTATTATGAAATTCTAACCGGATGATAATATTTTTATATAAAGTTGATAGATTTATTGTTGTTTAAATGTATTATTATAATCTAAAATTACATAAATGATTATTGGTTAATCAAGAAGACTGAAATAAAAATTCGGTTAACAGAGATTAATTAGTCGATTACGGTTAATGACTTTAACTAAAGGAAATCATAGTTAACATAACCGAGGTAAATGTAGTTTGCCACCGTGTCGATTTTCCTAAAGAGGTGAGAAATCCGCCAACACTCAAATCCAGTGAGCTCTTGAAGAATGTCAGACAAAATAATCTCAATCTCTCAAGTGTAGCTCCAAATGTAATTTAGGGTGTTAATGAGACACAAGTTGTCACCTTGCATCTATAGTTAGGTGATACCATTGTCCATATCAACATGTACCTTTATTTAAGGGCAAGGGCTTCTTCCATATAAATGGACTACTTTTTGATGTGTCTAGATCACATAGAAACTGGATTGGAACCATCATGAATATGTAACCAAAAGTAGACCATTCATTCGCATCTTTTGAACCATCAAAAGTTAGTTTGTGAATTTTCATGTCTTTGCCATTTTAATTTCTTCCATTGGCGTCTTGTGCTCCTTGTCTTTTGGTTGTGATGTGTTGCATTGTCAAATATAACTTGTTCTTCCTTGTTGTTAGAGCTCATCCAATTTATAACTTGCTTTTGGATGAGCTTACATATGTCATTGGTTTTGGTGTTTTTTGTTTGAATATGGTTTGGTTCCTGTGATACAAAACGCACCATCAAGTGAAGGCCAAGTTTTCGAATCCTCTTTGGTCATTTGTTTCCTTATCTCATCCAAGAACTGATATGTTTTTTTATTATCCGTTTGTATACTTTCTATTTTGTTTATAATACCATTATGTAGTTGGTCTAGAACTATGATGTTTGGTAAGTGGTACCACTTTAGAAGTATGTGGGTTAGGTCCTGAACATTATTGTGGGTTTCATATACTAGGGTTACTACGATTTGTTGCTCAAACAACCTCGTTAGGCCATGGCTATTTTCCAAAGAAATTGTTTAATCTTGGAGGGAGTTTAAGTTTCCAAATCCATTGGAGATCATGGATTCATGGTTGGGCTTTTCTCCTTTTTTTGTTATCATTTCCACAATTGAGATCGTTGAGAACCACCAATTTTTTTTCTTCGTGCCGAATAAGTCGATTTGTTTTATTATTTGTTGGGATTATCTTTGTTATTTTGTCGACAATATCCTTTCCGAAGTATTTTCCTAATTCATCTCTGATGCTATCGCTCCTCGAAAGAGAGGTTCGATCTACTGCAGGCTTGGATCGTTGGTCTTGAATTGTGTCTTTGAACTCTGATCTACTTGAAACGTTGGCGGAAGCATACTGGTTTTGGGACGTGAGAATGTGAATCAACCTATATTAGATCTAGATCGATGAGGGAGTAACAAGAAAGGATCGGATTGAGTCTGATCCTAGGGCCAGCAATGGTGCTCGACCAAGAGGGAGTGAATTGGGATAGAGGGTTTAACGCCTAGGCCTTAGGGAGAGTTTGACTCAATCTCAAAAGGCAATCTGTAATAAATTAAGCGTAAGCAACAACGAGTCTCCAATGCCCCTTATATAGAGGAGGCGACTCAAAACCCTAGAATACAAGCAAGGGGTCGGATTGGGCCAAAAATGCAATCGAGGCCCACATCCTTAAAAAGCCTAAATACCTAAAATAACAACTACTGATAATAGAAAGGTGCAACAAAGAATGTCTATAAATAGAAATAACAATAATAATAATAAATAGACTTAATCTAATATCAAGGAGGACGCCAAGGTCTTGTGCGCTTTGGACTCGTCGGAATCCAGGTATAGCCTATGTAGGATCGCATCATTCTCCCCCCTAGTTTTGAAGCGTCATTGCTTCGAGTTGGGAATGGAAAGTGAAAACGATGTCAAGATCAGCAAAACCTTGTGCTTGGCATGGGTCTTCTAAAATAGCAAAATGTTTTATGTCGAGGTAGGAGAAGACTTGACTCCAAACTCGGTGTCGGGCTTCGGATTCGGGATCATGACAAGCAACTCCGACTTGGAGGGTGAAGCCATGGGACACAAAGTCGCGGACGGAGACATGAGTGGCATGGTCGGCACTGGTTCGATCACAACTTTATTCTTGGATTCAACGTCGAAGTTCGACTCACAAGCTACGACAAAAAAAATGCGACATATGATTAGGAAGGAACAATGATAGACAGCCCCCAAAAAATAATCAACCATATTCCAAAATATCTAATTAAGTAGGTTAAATCTAGCTTGGATATCTAATTACATCTTGTTTGGTTTACTTTTTCTTTTTTCTTTTTATCAATTGATTTACTTTTCTGTTTAGTGGGAGAAGGGGATCGGATCATGCGAAAGAGAGTGGGTTGGTAGAGATTGTTCACCAGTACGAAAATACCATTTCGAGCTTCTTAATTGTTTTCAAATGTATTTTGGCCTTTATAAATTTGGCAACGAATCTTAGTAGCTTTTTTTTGGTCTAGTGGTGACGAATACTAGCTTGAGGGACCATCTTCACACTTGACATGTTCCTTTCCGAAACAATTTGTATGATCGTGAAAGCTCACTAGCCTAACTGGTGGGTGATGACATCTTTGATTACTAGGTCGCAAATTCAAATTTTTTTTTGATAAGGTAAGAATTCGGAATACCAAACAGGCTTGGTAAACAGAAAGGTCGTAAAAAAACGGTAGCGGAGAATGACTAAGTGAGTTAAATACATGCAAGATTAGCTATGAAAAGTACAAATCTCCGAAAAATAAAAACTACGATGCGTTTGAAATCAGGGTGAGTAAAGCATTATAAGAATAATCTATATTGTTGTGTTTTCTTTGAAAAAAAATCATTTGAAGCTTTAGTTTAAAGGGGCTCAATCTTTTTGTTTGATTCGATTTTGAGATAGATATTTTTGAAAGGGATATTCTACTACTTATTAGTTGTTTTATATAGTGTTTTTGAGATTGATATAACTCTTATATTAATTTTGATATATTTTTACTAAATTCAATTATTATTATCATTGTGAGCGGGTAAAACAAACATAGTTATCATAATTATTTTCGTTATCTACTTTAAAGGTATTTCTTAAATTACCGCGTATTTATTATTATTTTTATTTATTTTAAAAATATGGTAGTTGTGCAACTTAATGGAAGATTCTATCCTTCAAATATGATGAAATTAAACTTGGAGAAGGCGGGAATATTCCTAGCTTGGGCTCTAAGCAATCAGACTAGCCCTAGGATATGTGTAAAGTCGACCCCTCTGATCTCCTTCTTCCATTATAAATACACGCCTAGGGCGTGTAGGGAGCCACATGTTGCATATCGGCACATTCTGAAAACTTGAACAGGCTAATACTCGCTTAGCTAGACTGTTCAGGGATTCATCGCTTTCTCGTTGTACCTCGACGCTCGAATCGTTCGAATCGACAGACTGCTCTTTTGACTTAGGCATTCAGAGGTGGATTAGGGGGTCCTTGGAAGATTCAGTTTGGAGCGGAAGAGGAAGGAGCATTCAATTAGTACATTGAAGACGAAATTTTTGTGCACTAACAATCATATAGCTGAATTTCACTTTTCCTTTCCTTAACTATACTAGGGTGGCGGTGGTGACGTTGATATTTTTAGGAGGGCTTTTGTTCATATAGATTTTATTAGAAATTTTATGAATACAATTCTAAAACTTTATAGTAAAATTTTGAATTAACGGTAAAATAATTATAAAAAAAAAAATAGTTCATATGAAAAAAAAAATCTAATTTCAACAGTTTGATTTTTTATTTAATCGTCTGAATTTTCTCAATTCTGTAGTTTATAAAACATTTTACTCTTTTTTTAATATTTAATTGTTAAAATGTGTTTAGATAATTTTCCACATCCAAGCTTTTTCAGAGTTGAATAGGAGTAGTCCGACTCCTTGTGAAAAAGGATTTTTTCAAATAGGCTCATTTCCTATAAAAAAAGAAGAAACAAACATTTTCAAATATCCATCGCACAAACACACCCTAATAATTAAATATTAAAAAAAAAGTAAGATACTTTATAAACTAGTTTATATAATCAAAACACACCCTACATATACTTTTATTTGGTAACAACAAAGTCTAACACCTGAAAACATTGGCTTTCAAAATTTTATTCTACATACACCAACTTTCAGGATGACAGAGAGTTGATTTCAACTCTCAAAGTTTGGTAAAGGATAACTTATCCTTGTCGCCAGAGCATGATCTTAGATTACTCTTTCAGATAAGTTGATCGTGTGGTTATGATATTACCAGCGTGTACGTTGAGTGTTTACGTGTCCCTGCACACATTTGAGTTTTCGATGGCCTTGATTCAGCTGTAGCTTCATTTTTCTGGGCAAGAAATGGTTAAAGATCTGAAAATGGAAGAACTACTAATTAGGATTCATGAAGATACAAGGCAATGAAGCAAGCAAGAAACATGAAACACACCCTCGACTATTTCTTGACAACAATTTAATTAAACCATAAAATCAAGAGCAGAATAGAGAAGCCCAGAAACAATTTATTGATATCAAACAATAATAATGCAGGCAAAGAACTCAAATGCAATGTTATTGTAATGCACTATATTGCATCAAATCTTGTGCCAATAGGGTGTGTTTCTCCCACATTATCCTTCCAGTGAGACAGAAACATATATATAGAAAACCAAGACATAAATAACACCAATGAGAAAAGCAGAGCTCAAACAAAAGAAAGAAGGCTTCATATACTGCAACAGAATAAAACATGTCTAGGAAGACACAAATTCAAAGAACATATCAATTTTATGAAAGACACATATGCACACACAGAAAACCAAGACAACAGCCAACAAGTGGATACCGATAACAGTCCAAGGGGTTTGGCCAACATGATGTGGCATTAGGAATCAATTACTCAAGTTAGAGAAAGTGGTCCTAACGAATATCCGACGAGTCTAAGGATTGATACACTCAAGAGCAGAATATACTCATTACTAAATGTGTATAGCTCAGGTCTTGTTTTTCTTACAGTAGGTCCCAGACAAACATACCAAAGGCTGCATTTGTGCCTCTTCAAGGTCACAAACGTCAAAAAAGAACTCACAAGTCACAACTAATTCATCATTCCAGGCTATCTATCTAGTAATTACCTAATCTTATAGATAGCATGGGATCCACACCATCAACTGTTGAACGAGTGTTCAGAGGATTTTAGATGGCCTTGAAAAAAAATGAGGTGTTCAAGAGAATTTGGACAAACCAGACGATGAATTGAGATCACTTTTTAGCCTGTCTGGCCTCAAGTGGCAACTTGCCAATTTGATTGTGATCTGCACGGAGGGGGCATAAGCTGTGAGGACCCAAAGTCTATTATTCAACATTTACAATGGAGCAGAAAGGTACAAGACGAAATGACCCATATATTACAAAAACAAAAAGTGCTTGGTTGGTGTAAAGTTATTATGAGAAAAAAACTAATGACTTGTAAACAGTACAGCTGGTGAAAACCTATACTGCCAAAATTTCCAGCACATACCATGAGATAAATCCTGAGAATATTCAGCAAAATATTTTCAAACTTCAACAAGTTGGCAAAGCCTCTTTCATGACTTGATGCAAGTTTCCCTAATGCAACAGCATACTACAGTTGGGGTTATTAATGTCCATAAGAGAACCCATCATTTTCCTAACCTAATAAGTGATGGAGGTTATAGACCATGATAAAATATCTGATATGAGAACCTTATTATGGTATATCCCTTTAAATGGTCATCACAGGTTTAACTTTTTATATATATCAATTAAATAATCCCCTAATCGTGTAAGCACGGCAAAAGAAAAGCAACCAGATCTATTGCTGTCAAAGTTGTCAAAGAGAAAGCAATAAACTTGTACGCAGACAGTACAGCTGAGCGTTTATAGATTATATCTACT
This sequence comes from Fallopia convolvulus, assembly GCA_964016875.1. Lineage (NCBI taxonomy): Eukaryota > Viridiplantae > Streptophyta > Magnoliopsida > Caryophyllales > Polygonaceae > Fallopia > Fallopia convolvulus. The sequence continues at coordinate 19,605,197 of OZ024729.1, read as the reverse complement.
CCAGGGACTGAAACCCAAAAAAAAGTCAGCAATATGAACATAATTGGGAAGTATTTTAAAAGTCGGAAGATGAGAGAAATAGACAAATAGAGTACCACAAATTTTCTTATTAGAAGAATCTCAAAGAGGACATGTACATTAGGTTCTTAATCAACCATATGAAAGCATTTTATGCACAATACCCTAACTCTCAAAGAGTCCAAGGGCAGTTTTAACCTCAACCCATGACAAGATCAATACAACAGTAGGACATTAACGAATTTGCAAATCACCCTTCAAGTACTGTTGTACAGGAAATCAATATCAGCAAACACCCAAAAGTTGAGAAAGAAAACAGCAAGTAACTTTAGAAAGGCACAAAATCCATACCCTTTTTTTTGCTCAACCTTTCTACTCAGTATCGGAAGGTATCAAACGAGTCATATCAGGTGCAGAAGCACTATGAGGAGGTGCAGAAGGTCTATGAGGATGAGCAGAACTACTACCATGTGGATCATCAGCTGTGATGTTTTGTAGTCCAGGTTTCAACTCCTTGTTGCAAAACTCCTCGTACTCTTCCTGGTCACCACCTTTCTTCCTTACCTCCACCATCACCAACGATGGAGTTAGCTCGAATATCTCAGCTTTAATTGACAAAGGACCTTTGGTACCCTCTCTAGTACCTTCCAAGCTCACCCTACAATCCTTCTTCCTCACTGAAAAGCTCACAACCTTTGCAATCTCCTCTAATTTTGATATAATTCGTGAAACAGGTGCACCAGATACAATTCTCGACCCTTCCTCGTCTCCATCCTCGAATAGACCTGACAAATCAAACCCTCTGGAGAAGGAAATTATGTCAAAAGCATTCAGACTCGCTGGCCTGGGCATCCCTGGTACAGGGGCTCTTCTAATCTCCATCCCCTCGGAATCTGATTCCGAAATGGATTGATCAGACACTGAATCGTCGACATCTTCTTCTTGCAACCTGCATAATTTATCATCCTCGATGTAGAATTTCACGTTTTTAAACCCCTTCTTGAACCACTTATTCTCCATAACCTCCGGGATCGTTATCCTTGTGTCTGGATTTATATCAAGTAAACGCCCTAACAACTTGACCAGATCAGGGGAGAACCACCTAGGGCACCGAAATTCCCCCTTGTAGATCTTCCTATACATGACCATAATGTTCTGATCATGGAAGGGCAAATAACCGGCCATCAACACAAACAGAATCACACCACAAGACCAAATATCCACCTTCGCTCCGCTGTAGCCCTTGCTCCCCAGCACCTCCGGCGCAACATATGCCGGCGTGCCGCATAGGGTATGGAATAGACCGTCTTGACGGATTTGATCGGAGACGGCGCTGAGGCCGAAATCGGAAACCTTCAAATCACCGTTCTCGTCGAGCAAGAGATTCTCCGGCTTCAAATCGCGATGGTAAACGCCTCGGGCGTGGCAGAATCCAACGGCGGATACGAGCTGCTGGCAATACTTGCGCGCAACCTCTTCCTTTAACCTCCCCTTCGAGACCTTCCTGAAGAGCTCTCCGCCGCGAACGTACTCCATGACGAAGTAAATCTTCGCCTTGGTCGCCATTACCTCGAAGAGCTGGACGATATTCGGATGGCGAACACGGCGGAGGATCGAGATCTCCCGCTTTATATGAGCCATCAATCCTCCTTTCATAATCTTCTCCTTGTCGAGGACCTTGATCGCGACGCTGTCCCCGCTCTTGAGATTCTTTGCGTGGTAGACCTTGGCGAAGGTTCCGGTGCCGAGAAGCTTGCCGAGCTCGTATTTGCCGAGGAGGTGAGAGGAGCTGTTGCTCCTGGAGAGGCTCGCGCCACTCCTGTTTTTCGGTGGTTCAGCCATCGATGCGTTGATTTGGATAGACAGGGGAGGAGTAGAGTATCGGTAAGAAAACCTGGATCGGAAAGGTTGTTCTACCGCAGATCCGCCATTGCAGGAACTTTTTTCGCAGTTTTGTTCTCTCCCTTTTGTTTTTGTTTTCGTGAGATGTGATGTAGAAAGAAAGCTATGAGGCGAGCGGTCGTTACTGGTTAGTAGGCGGAATTTAGGGGAAATAAAGGGCTGTTTTAGGGTGCGGCGGGCTATAGCGTGTTAGCGTGAGGTACTACGTGGTTAGAATTTGACGGCTATGATTTTTTTTCTTTTTCATAATGAAAATTAGAACAAGGAGGCCAAGGCGGCCAACGACCCAATTAAAACTTCTCCAAAAGATGTGATTATTCGAACGTAGGAGAATATCTATTAGAATATCTGCAACAATCATCCTTATTTTTATAGGTACGTCTAAACACCTTTAATCGTATCTATAAGTGCTAAGTTGTTCCTTTCTATTTCAAAATGGTCATAACAAACAAGGGCGGAAATATTTTGGGACGGGTGTGTGTCATAGCCCCCCATCCAAATTATTTTTTTGGTATATATGTTTCTCTTGTTAATAGTTTCGATTTGATATTTTGATATATTATGAGCTCTAATCTGACATTTGAGCAAAATGTTATGAGCATTTGAAAATTAGACGTATATAAACCACCAACAAGTCATTTACATAGTCAGAATGTTTTTATCTTTTGTTAAACTTCTACTTTCATAATGTAATTGAACCCGAAAGTTTTGAAACCATAAGTTATTGTTGGGATGTCTTAAATGATACAATTCATTGTTAGCACGAGGACTTCAGTTTGAGTTTTAGTTTTTAGTTACGAGTCTTTAGTATTTATAGATTCAATCTGTTTGTATTCTGAAACATTTTTGTATTCTTAATCTAAACGTATTATGAAACATAATTGTATAAGTTGTCTTTATAACTCTTTTTTCTTAATGTAGTTGTATTCTGAAATATTTTAGTCATTCCTCAATAAAATATGTTCTCTTCTTTGTCTAGATTTGTATTTTTTATTTCTACATCTTTCTAAATCCAATCTTATATAATAATTTTTTACTATTGTGAAAAAGCTATGCATGTTTTAAGTATTTATTCTAATGAATCACGATCAGATGGATTAGGTTGCTATAGTGAAATATGTGAGCAAATTTTATCTGTTTGATCATGATACATTTACGTCATGATCGTCACACGTGTTCAAGTGATTATTATAAACGAATGGGCATTTTTGTCTTTTACCCATTAAATTAGAACACAAGTTACAGGGGTCATCTTCTTTCATTCAATGTGGAGCTTTCATTCTCTTTTCGACTGATTCTTCTCTAGAATTGTTGCCCCTTTCTTCTTCTAATTTGATTCACTTTTTTGTTGACCCTGGCCCCAATTTGTGTTCTCCCTTCATGAATTTTGGTATAAATATCTTTCGTATGGTTTTAAGTTCACATTTGGGTTTTTTTTTTCAAATTTGAGAGCTTGGTACTGTGATTCACATGTTTTGTGTGTTTTTGGACTGATTTTTTTGTTGGTTTTAATCAAACTTATGAAGATTGTGCATGTTTTGCTTTACAATTTCAAGTTTTTGATTGAAAACAAAAGTTAATGGTCAATGCACATCTAACCGCCCACCATGTGTTCGACAAAATGCCCAAATGTTCAACTTAGCGCTTAGATCAATTTTTTTTTACCAATTGTTCATAAATTATGAACCTAGTATACTAAAATTATTAACTTATACCATTTATAAACTACATGACACAAGTAACAATTAGTGTGAATTGAATTTCATGAACCGTATTAAAATTGTTATGAACCTAATCATATAAAGACATGAACCCACAAAATACAAATTTATGTACTATATCACATGTAAAAAATAAGAAGTATTATGACTTAAATTTCATGAACCTTAATGACAATTGTTATGAACTTAATCATATAATAACTTGAACCAACATAATATCATTTATGAAAACATGACACAAATAACAAGTATTGTTAATTAATTTTCATGAACCTTATTCACAATTTTTATGAACCTGACAGTAAAAAGCCATGAACCATTAGTCCACCTTTTATGAACTAAAAATCGTAAGATGAAATATTATAAACTTATGCTTATAAAAATATGAACAAAAAGAACAAAAGTCATGAACCAAAATAACTAGTATGACTTAAATGATATGAACTATAAGGTACACTATTAAGAATTAAAAGTCATGAACCATAAGAATTATTATGAACCTAGCTTACAAAAATATGAACCGAAAGAACAAATACCATGAACCAAAAATTACGAAAGAAAATAATAACTAGCATGAAGTAAAAGACATGAACCATAAGATGAACTTTGATGAATCTAAGATTATTCAAACATGAACCAAAAGAGCAAGTGTGATAAACAAAAAGGCTTGGAACAAAATTTATGAACCATAAGAATAAATATTATGAACCTTACCTTAAGAAGTCATGAACCAAAAGAATAACGATATAAACAAAAAGACATGATCGTATCAAGAATTAGCCTATGTGGGATTTGAACCCACATCTATGTGCACGTGTACATTGCTCTACAATTTGAGCTAATGGGCTACCATATATATAATTTCTCAAGTGTCAAATGCACATTTCTCATTTATCACCAATATAAAGAGATGTATACAAACTTACATTGAGATTTCTCTTTAAAGGACTTAGTAGACAACTTCAACAATGAACTAAAAATCTTCTTTTCACTGACCAATATACGTGAAAATAGTGAATATTTCTACCAATAACAAAGGGCCAAATTTTAAAAAGTTGGGGGTAATTGGTTTTAGTAAAGAAAAATTATACCGTTGAGTTGTTTCCTTGCAATTTAGAACTTTAACCTAGAAAATTAAACAAACTTGCTATCATAAACTAGAAGAATTTGTAGATTGCAAGCAAATTTTTACTGAACTCCAAACAACAAACCTTAGAAAAATTCCAATTCATGTATACCTTTGTTTGTATCCTGCTTCGTGGATTTGATGAACCGATATCGTCTAGGAAAGAAAATGGGGGAAAGTAGAAAGATTTCTTCTTCAGATCTAAGGTGGAGTGGTGGGAGTGGAGTAGGGAGAGAGAGAGAGAGAGAGAGAGAGAGAGAGAGAGAGAGAGAGAGGAGGAGGAGAAGGCTGCTGAGAAAGAGATGCGTTTAGATTTTTAATTTTTAGGGTTTATTTATTCAAAGGGTATCTTCGTCTATGAATGAAAAAATCAGACTATTTACCCGTGTGCCATTGTAAATGAAAAAACTCTTTTTCGTATTTTTTTTAATCAAACCCTTTTTATTTAATCTAGCATGTCCATTCATTTATTCCAACGGCTGCGATTTGCTCACATTTTTTACTTTAACATCAGCTTTCACCCGAGCGTGACTCTTATTCTAATTATATATTAATAAAATTTAAAGGTTTCTTTAAATATTTTTTAATATTTTGTTTTTTTTAAATTGAAAAAACATTAGCTATATTAGAAAAGTTTGTTGGCCCCTACAATGGGAAGTTTCTGGTTTCGCCTCTGGGAAGGAAATAAAACAAAATGGTTAACTTATATTCATAGAAAGACACAATAGAGGACCAAAACTCTCTTCCTCCCTGGCGGCCAAACCCTAGCCCCCTTTCGACATAATTCCCCAAATCAAAAGCAATAGACTGAGAGCCTCTTTTGGATATGCTCTCTCCTCTATGGAACCTAGTTTCATTCAATTTGTTGTTCAATCACTGACCCATATCCTTTTGGATATTATGAACGAAATCCCAAACTTAGGCTGAGGAAGCCATTTTTGGAAAATTTTAGGCTGAGAAAGCCATTGATTTTGCAATCCTATGACTGAGGAAGCCATTTTTGGAAGTTTTTTTAGGCTGAGAAAGCCATTGATTGTGCAATCTTTGGCTGAGTAAGCCTTGCTTCTTTACCAACTTCATGATCTCGATTTATCCCGAAACTAGCGAGTTGTCCAGCAATTTGAAAATTGAAGGCATTGAAAATCGATCTTCACCTCATTACGAATCCCAAAATCGATCTGGTTTCTCGAGTGGAAGCGATTTTGTATCTCAAACTTGACCGAGTTTGGGATCTTGATCGGTCTCACTTGAATCCAAACTTGATTTCGGAAATTTATATCCCAAAATCGATCAAGTTCCCAAAAATCTCGCCTAGAAGCGAATATTTAGCCTTCCGTTCTTCTCCTTCGGACTCCCCATGTTCAAGAAAGCTTACAATTAGATCTGATATTTTCATCGACGTCTTTTTCGGGTTTTTTCCGACCCTCTGTTGAAGCGTCAAGTTTCCACCGTCGGGTGTCGGCTTGTTTGCCCGCCCTCCTGCACCGTCGGGTTGATCGATCGCCGTCGACTTTACACCGTCGGCTAGATCGATCATTGTTTGTCAAGCTTACAAGTTAGAAAAATAAGAAACGGAAAAATGTGGAAAAAAAAGAAAAAGAAAAGAAAGAAAATATGCTTGGACTGCAAGGTTTAAAAAAGAAGGGAAATTCTAGCAGACACGTGTTTGGGTTTAAAAATAGTAGAGAAAATTTTTAAGTACTGAGTTTGTGGGTTTCTTGTGTGACAAGTTTCAGCTTCTTTCCTTGCGTGACAAGTTTTATGTACTTATGCGGTAAATTTTTTCTCTTACTTGCGGGGCAAGCTTTTTCTTGCGGAGCAAGTTTTATATCTACTTGCGTTATAAGTAAAACGTTTTTTTTTTACTTGTGAGGCAAGTTCGACTTCTTTTCTTGCAGGTTAGCTCGAGGCTTAAATAATGTACTTTTCTTCTGAGGAGTTAGAGCTGAGTTTGGCATTGGACCGAGTTGTATTAGGCCAGGTCGCTTGGTGCTTTGAGGCTCCTGAAGATCCTTCATCTCGGTGGAGGAAACATCAGTAGTCCGTTTCGCACGCCCAAGAGGGGTTGACCTGTTGCCTGCGGCACTATTCTTATAATGCTTTACTCAACCCGGTCTCAAACTCGTCTTAGTTCTTTTTTTTGGAGTTTTGTACCTTTCATAGCTTTTCCTGCTTTTTTTATTCTCTTAGCTGTTTCTCGGCTACCGTTTTATTACGGCCTCTCAGAGTACCAAGCCTGTTTGGTATTCCGAATTCTTACCTTATAAAAAAAATAGAAAGACACAATAGGAAGATTGGTAAAAGGTGCCTTATGCGTGGGTGTATAGGTCAAGGGTTCGACACTCTAACTTCTCATGTTTTTTTCATCTTCCTTTCATAGCCAACTGGGGCAAAGAATTGGGCCTCTCCTTAGGGTCCAATTTGGTTGGGCTAGAAGGAAATAAGAATATAAGTAAGCCAAATTTAATTTGAGTCATTCAATTTATTTTAATTCAGAACCCATTTTTATTAAGAGTTAAAGTTTGCCAAATTATTTATAAAATAACTTTATTTGCAAATTTTATTTGATCAAGTTTCATAAGGTGTCTCGAACTTGCAAACTCTAGGACCTTGTTTGAGGAAAGGAGAGAGTTTAAGCATATTTACTATACATCAAAATCTAGGAATTATATGAGTACCATTTCACGCCCCTCATTTCCTCCAACGTCTTCTTGTAACCCATTGCTCCTCTCTCTATCTTTCTCCTCCCAGCCTCTTCTAGATTTGTACATTGTTTCCTCTAGTTTCGATGCTCATCTTGGTCTGACTTTGAATTTCCTCCATTAAGAAGGGAGATGAAGAGATTTTTTTAAATGATTTTTTATTTTTTGAATAACATTTATAATGGAGTTAGACATTTATACCATTTATGGGAACGGGACAACTTTTTATAAACCATTAGAATGCTTAACACATTTGTTGGATGGAGCAAATTTTATGTTCTATGTTTATTACTTGAAAAATTATACATATCTTTGGCAATCATAAGGTAATTATCACAAGCATTGAATAAATCTAAATAGATTTAGGCTATATGTACACTATTTCTTGGCTATGTGTAAATGAATTGGTGTGCCTAACTTAGAAGTACGGTTTGGTGCGCCTATGTTAAGCGTATAGGGGTATATTGGGAAGAAAAAAATAAAATCTGGAGGAGAAATGGTGCGCCTAAGTTAGGCGCACAGTATGGTGCGCCTTGCTTAGACACATACGAGCATCCTTGTGTGCCTTATTTAGGCGTGCAAGCAATGTTTAGATTTTTGAAAAATGTAGGCACACCAATAGTCATATTTTTCCAATCGTCAAATTTGGGCCTATAAATACCTAATACGTGTATTCCTCATCCATAACATAACACCTCTCCTTCTTATTATATTCATCATCATATATCAAATTTGTGAGGGTAGTGACGAAGAAAATGATTGGGTTCAAAGTGACGAAGAAGAAGAAGAAGACGCCAATTGGATAGCCGGTTGCGATTTGATTCAAGTTAGAGTTCGGTGATTGGGATCCAAACGGCGTATTTGTGGTTAGTCTTAAATTAGTTTTATTTTAATTTTTTATATTCGTATTAAATTAGTAGGAGAAATGCATAATTAGTAGGTTTTATTTATTTAGATCCTCATAATTTCATTATTGTTTAATATTTAATAAAAAAATACGTACTCGTTAAGTTTAGCTTAAATAATTTATTCAGAAGAATAAATTCATAATTTCAGGGGAAAGACTATTCAGAGTATTTTATTAGTGATCAATCGTGGGATAGTAAAGAAGAACTATATGAATGGGCGAAAGGTAGAGGAAAGGATTTGGTGATAGATTTGATCAAGAAAACATCAAGTCCGTACCAAATTAGTATCGTTTGTGAAAAGTTTGGTCCAGAGAGAACAAGCAGGCCGAAGGTGAATAAAGACAGCCCGGAATTGCCAGTTCCTAAAATCCGAAGATCTAAATCGAAGAAATGTAGGTGTACGTGAAGAAAGAGCCAGGGATCTCTAATCCAAAATGGGTATTGGCCTTTTGGGTGTGGTCGAATGTCACCACAATCATCCACTTACCTGAGACTTAGGTGGGAATGCATTCGTGGGTCGAATGACCCCGGAGGAGCGGTTGATGGCTAGGAGGTGGGGCGATGGGATGATGGCCCCAAAAGAAATTTTTGCTAGATTGAGAAGAACATTTCCAGGGAATTTAACAAAAAGGAAGTAGGATGCCAACTTCTTGTAAAAGTTACAATACGAAGATCGTGGAGAACTAACGGTGACGCAGTGGTCTCTCAAATTTTTGGTGGACAATGGGTATGTCGTCTCTCCTTTTAGGGACAAGAGTACGAATGAGTTGCATATCTGATAGCATGCATTTAGACATAGTTTAGGACATGTTTACTTTCATGTTTTGAATCTTTTTAGCTTAGTTTTGAGTTAGTTTTATGTTTGTTTCGTTTGTTTTCTTCGTTCGGTATCTACTCTTGTGTTGTGTGGATTTCAGGCTATTCTGGATGGAGATTCAATCATTTCAAGGATCAAAGCTAAGAGGAGTGTATCATGGAGCCTAAATGATGAAGGACGGAGCTTACAAGTGGTTGCTCGGGTGCCAAGATGGAGCAAAAGCGGAAAAATGAAGAAAAGTCAGCCCAACCAAGTACGTGACCAAGTACGTGACCGAGTACGTGGCCGGGTTCTCAACTACCCGACCGGGTACGTGGCCGGGTTCTTCAAATTACACCGTTGAGCATGCAGTAACTTACCCGATCGGGTATTTGCCCGGGTACTTGACCGGGTAGTTCCCCGTGTCGGGATTTGGGCCGACTTTGCACTTTGTTTTGTCTCTTAAAACACTAGAACCCTAGTTTTGATGGGATTATTACGTATTATTGTTTTTAGCCTCTCGAGAGAGAACCCTAGTTAGAGATTGCTTGGAGATTTCTATAGACTTGTTGGATTGGAGTTTTGAATCAATTTGAAGACAATTTGGTATGTTGTTTATTGAATTTGGTTTGCTCTCCTCCCTTCTCATGTCTAGCTAATTCTCTTATTCTGAGGTTGGGTGAACCCAATGATGAAGTAGGTAGATCTGAATTGTGATGTTTGGTTGAATGGAAACTTGATTGAAGTTTGATTTAATCCTAGGTTGCTTTATGCCCTATTTGCTTTGCATATAGGATTCTTGTTATAATTTGAGATCGACAAGAGATAATCGTAACAGGATATTGATTTGACAAGTACCAAAATTTGGTTCTGAATGAGATCCCTAGGTATTAAACTAGAGAGTTATTTATGCGACAAGAACTTAATTTCTCTTGTGTGAATTTCAACTATCGTAGTAGTTCTAGGGTTGGATAATTCTAGCGGAACGCGACAGCGAATGCTGGGTTTGTTTTCCCCTAGTCTCTAAAGAGCTTAAAGGGTCTAAAACTGATTAATCTTACGCGACAACGATTATTAGTTGAGTCTAGGCACATTCACATATTTTCTGAAAAGAGATTTGTGTTGGTTTTAGATAGTGTGTTCCTTCAAACAACATTCAAGTTGAAATCCAAATAGACATCGCTTAAAATCTACTGAAACATCATTGTGGGCATCCTAACCTTGGAAGCTTTTCTCCAGTGATATTTCCTAGTTATTTTCTATTACTTGTTAACTTTTCAATTCAATCATAAACTCTTTTTCTTATTTATTTGGCTTGATCTACTTGTTCGAATATCAATTGGTACTACAATGTTCCATGAGTTCGACACCTTGATTACTACCACCGAACCGTATACTTGCGGTGTAGGAAAATAGCATATCAAGTTTTTGGCGCCGTTGCCGGGGAACTTTTCTAGTATTGGTTGTGTTCCACAACCGGTAGATTAAGTCCTGTTTTATTTTTAATTTGTTTCTTTTTGGTTTTGGTTTCAGTTTGTTCTCCTTCTTATGAGAAGAACTCTGAGCGCTAGTGGACTTAACAACTACAATTCTGAACCCGAACGTGCTTTTCATAGGAGAAGAAGAGAGCAAAGGGAAGCTGAAACACAAGCTATGGAAGACGATCAGACAAATGCACAACAACAATTGTTGTTGAAACAACAACAACAACTACAACAACAAAAATTGTTGCAACAACAGCTGAATGCTCAACCACCTATGACACTGGGTGATTATGTGTTGCCACGCCATCAAGGACCCACAGCTGGTGTGGTCCGACCTCCAGTTCAGGCTAGGAATTTTGAGCTGAAGCCATCTCTGATTAATATGGTTTAGCAGAATCAGTTTGGAGGTCTACCTTCTGAGAATCCTCACCAACATCTCAACACTTTTCTGGAGCTTATGGATACGGTGAAGATTCATGATGTTTCTAATGACGCGCTTTATTTGCGCACCTTCTCATTCTCTCTAAGAGACATGGCTAAAGCATGGTTCAAGGCCCTGCCTCATGGCACTATCACTACATGGGATGAGTTGGCCAAAGCTTTCCTGACCAAGTATTTCCCACCTAAGAAGACTGCAGAGATGAGGAACCAAATCAGCTCATTTCAAATGAAGGATGGGGAATCTCTTTATGAAGGTTGGGAGAGGTTCAAGGAGCTCCTATTGTTATGTCCTCACCATGGAATAGACAAGTGGGTGCTTCTTCACACTTTTTACAATGATGTTGACAACACCACCAGGCTGCTCATTGATGCCTCATCTGGAGGTACTATTATGAAGATGAATGTTAATGACGCTTGGGAGCAGATTGAGGATATTGCCCAGCATACTCACTACTATAATGATGCTCGATCTATTCCAAGCTCTAAGAGATCAGCTGGGCTTTATGAAGTTGATACAGAGACTTTGCACCAGGCACAGCTTGATGCCATGACTCAGGAGATCAAGCAGTTGAAATTACAGATGAATGGTTCTCCCGTTTCTACTAGTGGAAGTCCTTCTCAAGTTGTTTCAAATGTGGTTTGTCAGTTTTGTGGAGCAGGTGATCACACTATATCATCCTGCCAAGTATTTGCTTCTAAGGAAGAACCACAAGAGGAGGAGGTGAACTACATGAATAACTTCAAAAGGGGGCCTAGGAATGATCCATATTCTAATTCCTAAAACCCCGGTTGGAGAAATCATCCCAATTTCTCTTATGGGAACAATCAGCCACAACAGCGAGCGCCTCCCGGATTTCCACCAAGGGCCCCATTGAACCCGAATCAAGTTGCTCAACCTGCTTAGAAACCTGCTTGGGAGACTGCTATTGAGAGCCTTGCCACTTCTATGAAGACTCTCACTGAGGAAGTAAGGGCCCAGGGAAAGAATCTGAAAATTATTGAGCAACAGGTTGCTCAACAAGCTGCCAATGCTCCAAGGCCAGCTGGCCAACTTCCTGGGCATCCTGATGTGAATCCTAAGGGTCAATTGAATGATGTCACACTTAGGAATGGAAGAGAATTGGAGGATCCAAGGCCTAAGGAACCGAAGAAATAAAGTAGTGAACCCGAAAAGCTTCAAGAAGATGGAGAGGAGGAGAAAGAGGCTCCTTACATTCCGCCTCCTCCTTATAAGCCTACTCTCCCATTCCCACAAAGAAAAGCCAAAGCTCAGACTGAGAAGCAATTCGGGAAGTTCTTAGAAGTGTTGAAGAAGCTCTGCATCAATATTCCATTCACGAATGCTCTTCAACAAATGCCTGCTTATGTGAAGTTCCTAAAAGAGATATTATCGAATAAGAGGAAAATTGAGGGTTGTCAAAAAGTGTCCCTTAATCAAGATTGTAGCGCCCTTGTTCAAAATAATTGCCACCTAAGCTTGGAGATCCTGGGAGCTTTTGTGTTCCTATTGTGATTGGCAATTGCACTTACAACGCATTATGTGACTTGGGAGCCAGTGTGAGCTTGATTCCTCTTTCCATTTGCAAGAAGCTGGATCTTGGAGAACCTCAACCGGTGGATATGACTCTCTTCATGGCTGATAGATCTACTGCATCACCCACAGGTATCCTTGAGGATATCCCAATTCAGGTTGGTAAATTCTATATACCTGTTGATTTCATTGTTCTTGATATGCAAGCTGATTTTCCCATTCCCATTATTTTAGGAAGACCTTTCTTAGCTACTGTTGGAACTCTTATTGATGTAAAAGAGGGTGTTCTTTCTTTTTCTATTGGGGGGGGGAGAAAATTGAGTATAATTTCACTAAAGCTATCAAGCAACCTAGACTTGAAGATGAGTTGTGTAGGTTAGATATTATAGACAGGGAAACTCAAGGAATGATGATGTATGTGGACACAAAAGACCCCATTGAGGGAATTTTGGGCCACCCTGAGATGTCTACTGATGAGTTGGAAAGCACCATTGTGTATGTGCTAGAAGTGGATGGTCAAGATGTTGGAGAAGAATCCCCTGTTGCACCTAAGGTGGAGTTGAAGCCCCTTCCATCTACATTGAGGTATGAATTCCTTGGATCAAATTCTACATACCTTGTGATAGTAAATGCTAGCTTAAGTGATGATGAAACTGCCAAATTGTTAAAAGAACTTAAGTTGCATAGAAAAGCCATAGGGTATACTATTGATGACTTGAAAGGGATCAATCCTTCTTTGTGCATGCATAGAATTTTATTAGAAGATGATCACAAGCCTTCTATTGAGCATCAAAGACGACTCAACCCCAACATGAAAGAAGTAGTTAGAAAAGAAGTGCTGAAATTGTTAGATGCATGCATTATTTACTCTATTTCTGATAGTGCTTGGGTGAGTCCTATGCATGTTGTGCCTAAAAAGGGGGGAATGATTGTTGTGAAAAATGAAAAGAATGAATTAATTCCAACTAGAACAGTCACGGGTTGGCGAATGTGTATTGACTATAGAAAACTTAATCAAGCAACCCGAAAAGATCATTTTCCTCTCCCCTTCATTGACCAAATGCTTGAAAGGTTGGCTAAACATACCCACTTCTGCTATTTGGATGGCTATAGTGGATTTTTCCAAATCCCTATACATCCAGATGACCAGGAGAAAACTACTTTCACTTGTCCTTATGGCACTTTTGCCTATAGGAGAATGCCCTTTGGGTTATGTAATGCTCCAGCCACCTTTCAACGATGCATGATGAGTATTTTCTTTGATTTTATTGAAGACATCATGGAAGTGTTTATGGATGACTTTTCAGTATATGGTACTTCTTTTGATGCTTGTCTAGCTAACCTGTCTAGAGTTTTACAACGTTGTGAAGAAGCTAACCTTGTACTAAATTGGGAGAAATGCCACTTCATGGTAAGTGAAGGGATTGTTTTAGGCCATATGATTTCTAACCGTGGAATTGAAGTTGACAGGGCCAAAGTAGAAGTCATTGAAGGAATGCCACCACCAACTTCGGTAAAAGGGGTAAGAAGTTTCTTAGGTCATGCAGGTTTTTATCGGCGTTTCATTAAAGATTTCTCTAAAATTGCCAAACCGCTTACTAACCTGCTCTTGAAAGATGTTGAGTTTAATTTTTCCCAGGAATGTCTAGAATCTTTTAACAGGTTGAAACAGGCATTGGTCTCAACTCCGATAATGCAAGCCCCTGATTGGAGTCTCCCATTTGAAGTGATGTGTGATGCAAGCGATTACGCTGTGGGAGCTGTGTTTGGACAAAGAAAGGATAAGAAACTTCATGCTATCTACTATGCTAGTAGAACCTTGGATGAAGCACATGTCAATTATGCTACAACAGAGAAGGAGCTACTAGCTGTGGTTTTCGCCTTTGAGAAATTTCGATCCTACCTTGTTGGGGCAAAAGTCATTGTCTACACTGATCATGCCACTTTGAGGTACCTCTTGAGCAAAAAAGATGCTAAGCCAAGGCTGATTCGTTGGATTCTGCTTCTCCAGGAATTTGACTTGGAAATTAGAGACAAAAAGGGGACCGAGAATTTGGTGGCTGATCACTTGTCTAGATTGACACAAGAGCAGATGGAATGCACAAGAGATGATTTGCCCATTGATGATTCATTCCCTGAAGATCATCTTTTTAGGATTACTGAAGAACTTCTAGAACTCTCTTCCTCTATAATGCCATGGTATGCTGACTTTGTGAATTACTTGGTGTGCAATGAAATGCCTGTTGGGTTGTCATTCCAACAAAAGAAGAAATTTCTGTCTGATGTCAAGCATTACTTTTGGAATGATCCCTTCTTATTCAAGAGATGTGCTGATGGAGTCTATAGGCGTTGTATTCCTGAGGATGAGGTTGAGAGTGTCATTGCTCATTGTCATTCATTGCCTTGTGGTGGTCATGCTAGTTCTTCAAAGACCACTGCCAAGATCCTTCAGTCTACTTTGTATTGGCCATCCATGTTTAAAGATGTTCACCGGTATATTTCTTCTTGTGATTCTTGTCAACGCACCGATAACATCTCCAGGAGGAATGAGATGCCCCTAAACAACATTCAGGAGGTTGAAATTTTTGATGTATGGGGAGTTGATTTCATGGGACCATTCCCAACGTCTTGCAACAACAAATATATACTTTTGGCGGTGTATTATGTGTCTAAATGGGTCGAAGCCATTGCCTCACCAACAAACGACTCTAGAATGGTGTCCAAGTTCTTTAATAAAGTGATTTTTCCAAGGTTTGGGACTCCAAGAGTTGTAATCAGTGATGGTGGATCTCATTTTATTGAGAAGAAATTTGAGAGTTTGTTGAGCAAGTATGGAGTCACTCACAGGATTGCCACCCCCTATCACCCACAAACGAGTGGACAAGTAGAGGTCTCCAACCGAGAGATAAAGGCGATATTGGAGAAAATTGTGTCCCGATCTCGAAAGGATTGGGCGATGAAGCTAGACGATGCTCTTTGGGCTTATAGGACAACATTTAAGACTCGCATTGGCACTACTCCATTCCGATTGATATATGGGAAGTCTTGCCATCTTCCAATGGAACTTGAGCATAAAGCATATTGGGCAATCAAATTGTTCAATTATGATATGAAAGAAGATGGTGAGAAGAGAATGCTTCAGTTACAAAAGCTCGAGGAATTGAGATTAGATGCCTATGAAAATGCCAGAATCTATAAAGAAAGAACTAAGAGATGGCATGACAAGCATATCGTTCCAAGAGAATTCAAAGAAGGTGATCTTGTTTTGCTATTCAATTCAAGACTGAGGCTTTTTCCGGGCAAGCTAAAATCTAGACGGAGTGGCCCTTTCCAAGTCCGAAAAGTGTACCCTCATGGAGCGATTGATATATGGAGTGAAGAGTGGGGAGAATTCAAAGTGAATGGGCATCGTTTAAAGAAGTACAATGCGGGAAATCCGATTGAGAAGATATCTGCTGTTTATCTTCTTAATCCGAACACTTGATTGAAGAAGAACGGTCAAGCTAACGACCTTAAACAAGCGCTTCTTGGGAGGCAACCCAAGCTCTATGTATCCTTTATTAGTTTTTATTTTTGGCGTTATTTAGTATTAGTTAGGATGCCCGACTTTGAACCCAATTGGGTGCAAAAGTCGTTAGGTTTATGCAGAGAATTACCCGACCGAGTACCTGCCCGGGTACTCGACCGGGTAATGAAAAGGGAAGAACCCGACCGGGTTTAAGGTCGGGTAGCGTTTACCCGACCGAGTACGTGGCCGGGTATAAGGTCGGGTAACTACCCGACCTGATTCCCTTTATATAAAAAAAATAATTAAATTAAAAATCAGAAAATAACAAAAAAATAGACGCATTTATTTTTCCTCTACCCCTTCTTCTTCTCTCTCCTCTCTTTCCCTTCCATTCTCTACCCCCGACTCCCTCTTCTCTTTGCCTCCACCGGAATTTTGTCCACACCGCACCACTGAACCAGCCTAGCGCGACCCCAGCATTCAGCACCAACGCAGCAGCCTCCCGAGTCCGCCCTTCCGGCCACCCACGGTCCTGCGCGCCAGCCCATAGCACCAACCACAGTCACTTGTGGCCCGATTTGGTACAAATTTATACTTTTTAGTTGGTTGATTTCTAGGGTTTATTAAAAATTAGGGATTTTAATTTGTGTTGAAATCCTGAAATTTCTGGTGTTTATTGGGCTAATTTGCTATATTAATCCATGCTTGTTGAGATTTAAAGTGGGTTTGGCTAAATGAGGTTGTATGCATATGCTTTTTGTGACTTGGGAGTTGACATAATTTGAGTTCTAATGTTTTCTACTTGCAAATTTTGACTTGGTTGAGAACTTGAATTATTATTGTTGTTGGTTGTCCTTGCCGGGACAACAAGCATTGTGTTTGGTGTGTTTGGGTTGTTGTCTCTTTGTGTGTAGGAATTCAATTGCTTGGCATGGCTCCCAAAGGCAAGAAAAACGCAGCCTCTACTTCACAATCCAGCTCTCGTATAAGCCTAGACACCGCCACTCCAGAAGATTTTGGCTTTCAGTTAGCTAAAACACATCACAAGACTCGGTTTGATGACTTGAAAAAGCGAACGTTTGAAAGCACAAGAGCCCTTGCTTTGAATGCTTTAGAGGTCTTGGGTTTGAAATCTGATGTGGTTGAATTAGCTCAGAGATTGGGATGGATCGATTTTCTGACTTTCCATGAGTATACCTATCCGATCTTGGCCCTAGAGTTCTTGAGCACTATAGAGACAAAGGCAACACCTGGCCCTGGATACGGTATCGTCACCTTCCAATTGAAGAACTGTCAGTATAGATTTTCCTTTGCTGATGTCAACAAGATGTTCGGTTTCCCCGAGGGGGATGCACCTAGCCACGAGCACAATGCAAGTGGATTCCAGGCCGCTAGCTTCTTTGATGAGATCTCAAATGATCCTGGCCGCTACAAGCCCGCTTCTACTAAAGCCACTACAATTGCTAATCCTAGTATTCGTGTCATGCAGCGATTCATGGGACATACCATATTTGGTAGAGGAGATGGCGAGAATGGTTTTTCAATCAAAGATCTTGTTTTTCTCTGGAGCGCTCTACATAGACAACCTCTCAACTCCGCAGGATTTATGCTCAACCACCTTCAGTCAGTTGCTAACAGAGGGAGTGGGAAGATTGTCATTGGTTCTCTTATTACACACATTGCTAAGTGTGTTAAGGCCCCGCTGCATGGTTTGCCTCATCTACCTTACTCGGCTCCCATTAGTTTTCCCCTCTTTGCTAAAATGAACTTTATCAAGACAATTGGGGATCACTACTATTATTACCCTGCTCACTTGAGTCCCAAAATTGTCCGTCTCCCTTGCCGATCTCACTGTAATATCAATAGCATGGGGAACTGGCTGTTCCCTGCGAGAGATGGTGATCATAAAGGAAGCCAGCCTTTATACGAAGCTACTGTCCAGCCTAAGAAAGAGAGGCGAAATGAGCAAGGGAGTGAAGAAGATGAGGATGAAGAAGATGAGAGTGATGAAGATGAGAGTGATGAAGATGAGGAAGAAGAGCATGTTGAAACTCGACCACATTTTGAGCTTGGGGGTTCTTCAGGTGATGCAGTTGACCCGCCTCTTTATGGTGGATTTGGTTTCCCGGGCCCTCCTATTTATCCTTATGCTCCACAGCCACCATCCATGTTTGACATCTATGGAGAGTTGGAGAGCTAGAGAGAACAGGTTCGTGCACTGCGCACCTCCATGGATGCTGGATTTAGCAACGTGAACACCCGATTTGATTCTGTGGAGGCGAATCTAGCAACTATTAAGAACACTCTCCAAAACTTCCAGTTCCCAGGATGGCCACCTGGACCTCCACATCCTCCACACCATTAGATGCCTTGTGAGTGTTTCTCTTTTCCTACTTTTACTTTCTCCATTGGAGACAATGTAGATTTTAAGCTTGGGGGAGGGAAACATATTTCATGTTAGTTAGATGCATGTTAGATTTGCATTTGCATTGAAAAAAAAATTGAAAAAAAAATATAAAAATGTCAAAAATGAAAAAAAATGCATTTTAGGAGTTATTAATTTTCCCTAAAGCAACAAATCCCTTGTTCTTCATAATTCTTGAATGAAATCCTATCCCCTAGACTTGCTTGAAGTGTTTGAAGTTTTGGTGATGTCTAGCAATGTTTAAGAACTTGTTTGATGATTGAATGAGCATGTATATTCTTTGAGATTTTAGTTGACATTGAAGTTCTAAACAAAAAGCTATGTGAGATTTTTGACCTTTCTAGGACTATTTTCTACTAAGAGACCTCTCTTTTTATGTGCGATTCTCACTTTTGATTGCTTCCTCTAGAACTTGCATTAGACTCTCTTTCAAGACCGCTCTTATGACTCTTGCATGCGACTTTGAAATGATTGAGGCACTATTTTCTTAGCCTATACACTTCCTTATCCACCTTGCATAATTTCCTCTGTTTGAAGCCCCCTTTTGAGCCTAAATTAGCCTTATTCTTTTGAAGCTCCACAAAATTAATTCCGAGCCTTTATAAGCCTGACCCATCCGGGAATTAGGTTAATTACTTGATTGACTCTGTAGTTGCAAGCTAAGCTTGGGGGAGGTTTATATGTATTTGGTGATTGGGTTGTGTAATGTGCTAGTACTTTTTATCTTGGAAGATCGAAAGAAAAAAAAATCAGAAATCAGAAAATGCAATGAAAAAAAAGAAGAAAAAGAAAAACAAAGCGAAAAGGAAAAAAAGAGTATGAGAAATAAGTGAATAAAGGGTGTTGGTGTTTGAGAATAGGGTGTTTGGAAAGAAAATCTTGAGACATGGTGTTCAATCGAGTTTAGTTAAATCTAGATTCCCGGATTTAGCACCACATGACCTAAATATTTCCCCACCTATTTCTTATCACCTTGGCCCCATTACAACCCAATAAAAGACCTCTTGATCATTGTTGAATGCAAGGTCCCATGCGGTGGAGATTTAGAACGACATGCAAGCTTATGGTAGCTAAGCTTTCAAAAGATGAGACTTGAGTGAAACACGTCCTATTCAAACACTTGAGAGAGAGCGAAAACACAATGATCCTATGTGAGGTTTAGAATGGATATGTTGGCTTTATCTCTTTGATGTACAAATGCATGCTATGATTTTGGTTGTCATTCGTTGCTTCTATAATTCTCGTCTAGACTATTGTTGAAATAGATGCATGACTTGCTTGTCTTGTGGGGTGTCGGATTTGATTTCTTACTTGAGGACAAGTAAGGTTTAAGCTTGGCAGATTTTGATAGCATACATTTAGACATAGTTTAAGACATGTTTACTTTCATGTTTTGAATCTTTTTAGCTTAGTTTTGAGTTAGTTTTATGTTTGTTTCGTTTGTTTTCTTCGTTCGCTATCTACTCTTGTGTTGTGTGGATTTCAGGCTATTCTGGATGGAGATTCAAGAATTTCAAGGATCAAAGCTAAGAGGAGTGTTTCATGGAGCCTAAATGATGAAGGACGAAGCTTACAAGTGGTTGCTCGGGTGCCAAGATGGAGCAAAAGCGGAAAAATGAAGAAAAGTCAGCCCAGCCAAGTACGTGACCAAGTACGTGGCCGGGTTCTCAACTACCCGACCGGGTATGTGGCCGGGTTCTTCAAATTACACCGTTGAGCATGTAGTAACTTACCCTACCGGGTACTTGCCCGGGTACTTGACCGGGTAGTTCCCCGTGTCGGGATTTGGGCCGACTTTGCACTTTGTTATGTCTCTTAAAACACTATAACCCTAGTTTTGATGGGATTATTACGTATTATTGTTTTTAGCCTCTCGAGAGAGAACCCTAGTTAGAGATTGCTTGGAGATTTCTATAGACTTGTTGGATTGGAGTTTTGAATCAATTTGAAGACAATTTGGTATGTTGTTTATTGAATTTGATTTGCTCTCCTCCCTTCTTATGTCTAGCTAATTCTCTTATTCTGAGGTTGGATGAACCCAATGATGAAGTAGGTAGATCTGAATTGTGATGTTTGGTTGAATGGAAACTTGATTGAAGTTTGATTTAATCCTAGGTTGCTTTATGCCCTATTTGCTTTGCATATAGGATTCTTGTTATAATTTGAGACCGACAGGAGATAATCATAACAAGATATTGATTTGACAAGTACCAAAATTTGGTTCTGGATGAGATCCCTAGGTATTAAACTAGAGAGTTATTTATGCGACAAGAACTTAATTTCTCTTGTGTGAATTTCAACTATCGTAGTAGTTCTAGGGTTGGATAATTCTAGCGGAACACGACAGCGAATGTTGGGTTTATTTTCCCCTAGTCTCTAAAGAGCTTAAAGGGTCTAAAACTGATTAATCTTACGCGACAACGATTATTAGTTGAGTCTAGGCACATTCACATATTTTCTGAAAAGAGATTTTGTTGGTTTTAGATAGTGAGTTCCTTCAAACAACATTCAAGTTGAAATCCAAATAGACATCGCTTAAAATCTACTGAAACATCATTGTGGGAATCCTAACCTTGGAAGCTTTTCTCCACTGATATTTCCTAGTTATTTTCTATTACTTGTTAACTTTTCAATTCAATCATAAACTCTTTTTCTTATTTATTTGGCTTGATCTACTTGTTCGAATATCAATTGGTACTACAAAGTTCCCTGAGTTCGACACCTTGATTACTACCACCGAACCGTATACTTGCGGTGTAGGAAAATAGCCTATCAATATCCTTTTTTGCTAACAAGGAGTCGTTGCGTATATTGAAGAAGTTTCCGTATGTGGTAGTTGTTGACGCCACTTACAAGATGAACAAGTGAATTTTATATCATCATGGTTATTTATTTTGTACTAATTTTTTTAGTTATATAAAAAGTAAATTCATCAGTATTAATTATGTGTCCGTAGGTATGATATGTCGTTGGTGAAGATGGTTGGCTTCACATGCACTCACTTGATGTTCAACATTGCATATGCATTTACTAGAGCAGAAAAGACCTTCTAGTACACATGGATAATGAGGAAGCTTCGAGCTTTGTTTCAAGATTTGGGAGTGATGCCAACAACAATAATGACAGATTGTAAAAAGGCCCTCAAAATCGGAATCCGGAATGTTTTTGGAAATGAAGTTCAACATCTTTTGTGTTGGGTGCATATTTGATGTTCATGTTTTTAGTATAGTTTTTAAGTGTTTTTCTTAGTTGTTTAGCTTAGTTTAGTTTAGTTTTACTATTTGTTTTGTATGTTTTTGGATAAGTCTGCATATTTTGTGAAAAGTATGGAAGCTACTCCGTTTTCGTGTTTTTCGTAGATTTTCAAAGCAAAATAGGAGCATTCTGAAGAATTGAGATGGAGAGGAGAAAGCGGAGCATGGTCAAGTCAAGGAAGAAAGAAGGTGCTTTATAAGATCCCGGTAAATCCAAAAGAATCTGTAAAAGTGTACAAAAATCAAGGAAAACAGGCTCGATACCGACCCCGTGGGTTCGGTACCGAGGTCTGTAGCAAGGCGAAACCAAGACGATTTCAACAAAGCACCTAACGACCCTGACAGCGTCGATACCGAGGTTCCCCTGTGTCGGTAGGTGTGCCGACTTCGGGATTTTTATATTTTTATTCCGTAATCTTTTTAGTTTAGGAAGTTCTATCTTTATGGAAACTTTATAGATAGTTTTTCTAGCATAAATACTTTGTTTTTAACCTAGTTAAGGAGGTCGTTGAGTTAGAGAACATGTTGGAGACGTGAAAAGACGCAACCTTTTGCTTGTTTTTAGTTTTCTAGTTTGTTTTGAAGATTACTTGGAGAGGAAGTTTGTGTTCTAAAGACAAGTTTCGAGTTTTATATTCAAGTAAGCTTTGTTTTGTTCCATATGATGTTCTCTTTCAATTTTATTGTTTGTTTCCTTTCAATCATGAGCGAGTAGTTCCCTTTTCTAGGATCGGGGTTGAAAACTCGACATGATTGTGCATGATTGATGTGTGATGAATGTTTGAATGCCTTTTATCTTTTATCTACTTGTTTTGTGTTTATGCTTAGACGAAAGTCGAGGTAATTCAAGTTTATTGCTTGATCGAAAGATAAAGTTATAATCTTGAATGTTGATATTGTTCGATAACGAAAGTTTCGAGCTTTGGATCAAAAATAAGTAGAGAGTGAATTAATTCATGAAAGTCATTTGATTTGCTTGCTTAAATCAAAGAAAGTTGATAGCTTTATGTTCAAGGCATATTACTTTTACTTCACATTATCTTAAATGCATGATTATGTCGTGATAAACCCTTGTCATAGATCTTTTTCCCATTCGAAAACACTTCATCTTACTCTCTATTTGCATCGGTACCGAGCTTGTGTGTTCCCGTGTTATTTGCTCTGTGTTAGTCGAAATTTAGCATTGATACCGACCCTGACAAGGTCGGCACCGACGTGTCTGAACCATTGTCTTGTCAATTCATCTCTTCTTTGTTTTAATTTCGTATTTTTCCGCTTTCTAGAATAGTAATCAAACATAACTTGCTTCCCGTGGACGATCTTGACCTCCCTATACACAGCGGGGTCTTGACTACAAATTTATTTGTTGTCGGGAAACCCTTCCAAAAATATTAAACACAACATTGAGGCACATGCGTCCAAAGTCTTGAAGAATAGGGCAAAGGTTGAGGCATTTTCAGGACAATGCTGGGGACTTTTTTGCTCAACCACGGAAGAAAGCTACGAAAGAAGGCTCGAAAATTTGAGGTTATCGTGGAGGAGTGGCTTCGTTGGATATGTGGAGAGAGAATGACTTACCCCGTATAAAAAAGCATAGTACGAGCATGGACGGATCATAATCTTCACTTCTTCACAAGGACATCAAACATGTATGATTTGGATAATGTGTAATTGATTATTGTGAATATGCATAAATGTCGTATTAACTTAATTGTTTTGGGAGGGTTGAGGGGATGCATAGGGTGTTGAAAGATATCATTGGCTCTAGAAGAGGGGGTTTCAACAGGGTGGTTGTGAGGATCCATCATGCGATCGTCATGTAAATTGATGAGATTAAGGCGAGTATGAATCTTTCGTCATCCCAACGACCAACTGATTTCATTGATCCATGGATGCCGCCGGAAATACGAATGGTGTTTTCAAGGTTGTTCTATAGAGTGTCGGGTAGGTACTTTGACTTCTTGTTGGCCTCATATGATAGGATTGTGACGGAGAATTACCCAGAAGAGTGCATTGATCATTGGGTGAGATATTGCCTTGGTTAGCCATGCGTCCACGAAATTGCAAGGGCCATTATTACAAGAACACTGCTCGTTCCAGATGACATCCATGACTTTTGGAAAGCATTGTCATGGTGATGTCCGACTTTTTAGTCATGTTTTAGGGTGTGTTTTTAGTGTGTTTGAGTCTTTTTCTTTGAGTTTTGTGTTTTGTTTTGAGTCATTTGTGTAGGTTATCATATTATCTTAAGATATGGAGTTTACATAAGCTTTGGTGGTGTTTTATAGGTTTTTAGAAGCTGTTTGGAGCACTTTTGAGGAAAAGAGAAAAACCGAGGAGGAAAGCACTTGAAGATAGCACTTAAGAATGAATCAAGGCCGAAGAAAAGCACTCAAGTAAAGATATTGAAGATCAAGTTTGATCTTTAAAAGAGGTAGAGAAATTCGTTACAAAGACATAGGAAAAAGAATCGTGTCAAACGGAGTTGTAACGAATCCGCTACGCAAGTTTTACTCAAGGTTGTTCGAAGTGTTGTAACAACTCGATACCGAGGTGCACAGGTCGGTACCGAGGTACTCTGGATCGTAGTGAAGACTGAGTCGGCGCGTTTTAATGCACTTTTATCTTATATCTTTTATGTCCTTAGATAGATAGAAGGAATATATCTTATTAGAAGACTTATTTCCTTATAGATAACTCTTAGATAGATTAGTTTCTCTATAAATACTCTTGTCCTAGCCTTTGTTTTTCGCTATCATCCATCATTAGTTTAGAGGAAGAGGAGAGAGAGAGAGGAGGCGTGTGGGAGAGAGGAAAAGGAGAGTTTGTGGAGTTACTTGGAAGACAAGTTTTGTTTAGATTCAAAGTTGTAAGCTTTCTTTTTATTTAATTCAATTATTATGTTTTCAATCATGATTTGTGAGTAGTCTCTCTCTCTCTCTAAGGTTGCGGTTGAACCCAACAATGGTTGTGCATGCTTGTTTGTGATCATGTCTTGATTTTTTTTATTGCACGATTCTATTCTCTTGTTCTTAATCCTTGAAAAGAAAATTGATGGGAATTTCTCATTCATAGTTGAAGCGAAAGCGGAAACTTTGAATCAGAATAGTCAATTTAGGGTTTTGAAGCGAAAGCGGATCTATCCTAGTTGAAGAATAAGAGATTAGATAGTAAGTTTATTGATTGAACGAAAGTTAGTTGATTTACTTGCTTAGGTAGACGAAGTTGACACCTTTATGTGATAAAAGCATGATCTATGTGTTTCATAAGCGTTTGTATGCATGATTGTTCTTGTGGGGATACCTTTACCAAAGCTTTTCTCTTTCTCTTGATAAATTCCCTAGATTTAATTGATTGCTTGTGTGACAAGTAACAGAACCTAGCACTGAATATCTCCCATGGACGAACCTGACTTCGCTTTACACGGCGGGGTCTTGATTATAAATTTATTTGTTGTCAAGAAACCCTATCAACACATGGGAAGATAGTACATCAAGAAGTGGTCTTACTAATGACAATGTCCGAATGACCATTTTAGAGACGAGACTTTGTGAAATGTTTGCCAAGTTGGATAGTGGGACATTGAATCAAGGCAATGCATATCAGGTAGTTGAGTTCTACAATGAGTTGGAGAATCCAAAACAAATTACCATGTTGAAACCCACAAATGACGGAAAAGACAATAAAAAGGGTAAAGGAAGACCTCGTGGTGCAAGGAACAAGGACAAGGAGGAGACCAGAGAGAAGAGCTACTTTGAGCACGTGCAACAAGAGCTAGAGGAATTTGAGAAAGAGAAGGCAAAGGAGCTAGGAAAGATGAGCCAAGCTAAACGTTAGGTCTTCCAAGAAAGGAAAAGGGTTCAACAAGTCAAGTGGTGATGCAGTTTGTAGATATGCAATCTCAACAGATACTAGAGGAGGAGTCATAATGTGAAGAACCTGTTAAGGCCACCGTGCATAGGTGTGAACTTCGGGATTGACAATGTTGATGATTTTTGGATTCCGTACATCAAGTTTGTCAGGAATGTACATTCCGATGGACATTATGCATATCGGTCACTAGCCGTGCTTCTTGGGATGCCAGAGAAGGATTATAAGAAGGTCTGACTAGATATAGTAGAGGAGTTGGTTGAGAACAAAGAACTATATGAGTTGATACGGCACATACTCTGGGAAGGGACTTGAGATGACTTGGTTCGACAAGGATGCTCTTATGGGATGACTTGGTTGAGAACAAATCGGAGCTTGACTCAAGCTTCAATTTTTCCGGCCAGATTCCCGCCACACGATTTGCTCCTTTATTATTATCTTGGGCTTTTGGGTTGAGTTTAGAAAAAAAATATAGAGCAAGTTAAAGGCCCATCTCAGATTTTAGCCCATCAGTTTCTTTTAAGAAGGGGAGGGAAGAAAGGAAATTCAGCCCATTAACTTTCTATTAAGGAGATTAAAAGGAAGTTTGGCCCCATGATGAGGTATTTTCAGTGGTCGTTAATATCTATCAAAGAAACCTTAGCTTTACCAACTCAGTAGAGCGGCAAGTAAGGGTCGATCCCACAAGGACTCGTGTATTAATGTTATTACTTATGTGCCAAGTAACTAATATGGGGGGTTTTTGTGAATGAAAATCTAATCTAATATGCAAACTAAAACTAACTATGAATGCAAAGTTTGATTGTAAATATGTGAGAGAAATATGTTCAACTAGTTAAATCCATCATAGATATACTTATCGATCATTGATTCTCTTGATTCTCAATTCCCTTGAATAATCTATTGTGGATTATACTCCTACTAAGGATTATGACCCAAACTTCAATTCTAGTTGAAAGAACTAATAATCTAAACAACCCTAATCATTTAACAACCTAAAACAATGTCTAGATTCAATTAAACGACAACTTTACGAGTCAAGTTATCAATAGAAACAAACACTTAGAGCAAACAGTCATCTAAGTTATTTGTGGATTTATTCCCTTCTACAATTGAATAGCCCGAACGGGTCTAAACAATTATAGATGCTACTTTATCTAATCAACCCCGAACGGGCATTAATCAGATTAGTTGTAAATTAACCTAGAAATTCTATTAGGTAGCTAATCTAATAAAACTCTAGAATAATTCTGATTCAATTAAGCAAAGGGAATAAAACCTATTCAAGTTGATGAGAATCAATCAAACCTCACAATATTATGCAATCTATGATTTCAATAACTAATCAAACACAATAAATTTAGCAATTCATAATTAAATTAAAAACAAACTTACAAAGGTTTCAAAGTCTGCCTCAAGAGAGAAAAACCCTAGCCTCCAAAGTTTGACAAAAAGTTATCAGAAAATAAACTAACATAAAGTATATATATGTCTCTCAAATAACCCTCAAACAACTATATCTTAAGCATACTCGGAAAATATAAGCCCAAAACCAAGAACCAAGCCCAAAACTTTCGGCCCAAACATCCCCGCGTAGAAAACACCGATTGCGCGGGTTGACCATATGCGCGGCCGCGCTTTATGCAATCCAGCGTAATTGCTCCTCAGTTCAGATTGTGCGGCCAGAATTGCTCGACATGATCCTGAGCATTGTCTCTCGTCTTGGATCTTCATTTCTACATCTTTAATCTTCATTCTAGCATCTCCTTAGCTCCTTCAAGTCATCCACCACCGCCATGGTCGATCCAAATCTCGTCCCGCTGTTGCTCCTGAACCTAAGAACCTGCAAAGCCGAGCAAACAAGCGCAAACTACCCGACAACACAAAAACCTAAAAACTACATAAAAACCAACCTAAAACTAGCTAAAACATATATAAAACATGCATCTAAACTATTCCTATATGCAAGCTATCAAATTCCCCCATGTTTAACCCTTGCTTGTCCTCAAGCAAGTCATAAATCCAAATCACACCATAGAAATGCAATCATACATCCATCACAAATCAAATAATCATTTCACAAATAATCAAAAACCTGACCAAGACTTCCTAACATGCATTATAACTAGCGAAAAGTAAAGACCATTCATTCATTCTAGACCTCACCAAGGTAATTGTGTTTGCACTCCAACTCTCAAGTGTTTAAGGGCATGTGTTTCACTCAAAATCAACCATGAAAACTAGACTACCAGATGCTTGCATCAGAGTTCTAAATCTCCACCATTGGGGATCAAATACATAACAAAAATCAAGAGGTCTTTTTAAGGATTGTAATGGGGCCAAGGCAAAGAGAAATTTGGAAGGGATTATATTTGGCTTGTGGTGCTAAATCCGGGATAAAGAACTAATCCTAACCCAAACTTTCACACTTTTTTTTTCTCATAACACTTCCCAACTTCCTTTACCAACTCCATCTACACATTCAAACACTTTGTTTCTTTCTTCACTTTTTTTTTCTTTTTCTTGCCTCTTCTTCAACTCTTTTCTTTCATACTAATGAAGACTACTTACAACTGCACTCAACTTTTTCTTTTCTTTGCTTTGCAACATATTTTTCATCTTCATTTTTTTTCTTCACTTTTCAACCAAGAGTTGTATTTCCTCTTTTCCACCTTTCCTTCCAACTCCCCCATACTTACATCAAACTCACACAAAACACAATCACAACCTAAAGTCCTAAATCCCGGATTATGGGTCAAGCTTATTAGGCTAGGAATCATTTTGTGGAGCTAATAAAAACAGGCTTAAAGCTCAAATAAGTGGGGTATCAAGAACATGGATCTTTTCAAGGTAGGAAGGAAAATAATAGGCTAAATAAGAAACATTGTCTCAATCATTTTAATGTCATGCATTCAATCATATAAAGCAGCCTTGAAAAAGAGTCATAACGCAAGTTCTAGAGCTAGATAATCATGGTGATACACTCAAGAAATATAGAGAACAAATATATCATGAAAGGCCAAAAATATCTCACAAGGCTAATTTTTGTCTAGAACTTTAGAATGAATCTAAAACTCAAGCTAAATACATGCTCCATCCGATAATCAAGGAAATTAATCAATGATCATGCTCATATCATATAAACTTCAGCAATCATGCAAATTATGGGTTAGAACTTATACTTAACTTAGAAACACAAGAGGAATCAAACAATGGGGAAATAAGAACCTAAATGCAATATTTTTGTATTTTTTTCAAATTTTCTGATTTTTTTCCGTTCATTTTTCAGGATTTTAAGATTTTAATCAATGCATGCAAAAATTTAAATATGACCTAAACTAATGCAAGTATATGCAATGCAAAAGTAATTCCCTTCCCCCATGCTTAAAACATACTTTGTCCCCAAAGTAATAGTAAAAAGGTAAGGAAAGAGAAAAACTCACAAAACCTAGTTGCTTGGCGGGTAGTAGGGCGGAAAATCCGATGGTGGTGGTGGCGGATACTCTGTAGGAGGTGGCTGGTACGGTGGATACTGAGGATATGGCGGGTCGGGGAAAGCATACTGAGGGTAGGACTGGTGAGGTGGATAATCCGCCGAACTCCATCCATCAAGTCTAGTGTTGAGCAGCCTGAACTGCTCATCCTGGCGGGCCTGAAAAGCAGCAATCTGCTGATCTTGACGAGTCTGGTAAGAGGCGAACCTCTGATCCACATAACCCCTCATACTCTGAAAGCTCTGATTGATATGAGACGACATATCATTGAATCGCTGCGTGTTGTCCAGCTGCATCTGTCTCATCATATCCATCATCTGATTGTACTGAGTATCAGAAAAGTGGGGACCACCCCCAGCAGGCAAAGACGGATCAAACTGTCGCTGCTGGTTTTCTTACTCAAACTCATCCTCCTCAGATTCTTCATCTTCATCAGACTGTTCCCCTTCTTCAGCCATAGCAAAGTCCTCATCATACCTCTCTTCTTCATCAGACTCCTCCTCAATAGCAATTGGAGCCTTCTTCTTACCCCTAGCAGGGCCCTTGACATCTGTTAAGGCAAGGTTCCCTTACCCCTTTGGGTTTTGATGATAACAAACCTTTGCCCCTTGCGCTCAGGGGGAGCTAGTATTTGTTTTGCTCTATAACCTTGAAGGGTTTGTCATTATCAAAAATGGGGAAATTGTTAAGGCAAGGTTCCCTTGCCCTTTTGGGTTTTGACGATAACAAACCCGTGGATTTGATATGTTCTATGAAGTGTTTCAAGGAAGGAATTGTCCAAGGGAACAATGAAAGAATTGTTCCTCTAACTAGAGGGAACAATGATGGAAACTGTTAAGTTGAAGGTTCCAAGAGAAGCAAAACAAAGAAGGTAGATTCAAGGGAACAATGAAAGGAACCGTTCATCTAACTAGAGGGAACAGTGATGGGAACTGTGCAGTTCAAGACTCCAAGAGAAGCAAGACAAAGAATGAAAGGGAACGATGAAAGGAACTGTTCCCTTGATAGATGGAACAATAAAGGGAACTCTCAGTGTAATGGGATGAAACTGTTCCCTTGACAATTGAAAATAATAGAAAAACCAAGAAGAAGGAACACTGAAGGGAACACTAGTGTAATATGATGGGAATTGTTCCCATCTAGGGAATATGATGGGAACAGTGAAGCTTCAAGGATCAAAGGAACAATGATGGGAATGCTAGTGTAATATAGGAACTGTTCCCATCTAGGGAACTTGATGGGAACAGTGAAGTTTCAAGGAACAAAGGAACAGTGATGGAAACACCAGTGCAATATGAGGAGTTGTTCCCATCCAAGAACATGATGGGAACAGTGAAGGTTCAAGGCTCAAAGGAACAGTGAAGGGAACGACAATGTAATGTGAAGGAACTGTTCCCATCCAAGGAAAAACTCCCCAAGACCAAAGCTCCAGGAGAAGAAAGACTCAAAGGAACAATGAAGGGAACTACTAGTGTACTATGAAGGAACTGTTCCCATCCAAGGAACAGTTCCTCAAGAGAAAAACTCCAGGAGAAGAAACACTCAAGGGAACATTGAAGGGAACTCTCAGTGTAATATGAAGGAACTGTTCCCATCCAAGGGAACTCACAAGCCAGTCCATAAAGCACGTCAGCGAGAAATACGGAGACATGTCCCCAACAAATCAGAGGGACAGTCTGTGCATCAGACTGAGCCTATTCATCCAACGGCTTGATGAGCTTCAAGAGTTGACCAAATTCAAACAAGGGTCACATGTTGAGAAAGTACATACTTGGGGAACAAGACAAGGGCAATCTTGACATTTCCAAACTTGAGGATTGGGGAGCAAGGCTCTTTAGATATAAATAGTGAACAAGCCCAAGAGAAAAAATTCACCCCTTCAGAAATCCAAAAAAAAGCAAGAGCATTAAGAGAGAGTGAAGGTGGTCGACGGCGAGTGTTTGATCTCGGCGACGGCGAGGAAGAAGTTCCCAGGAGCAAGGGAACTGTGATAGTAAAGTCCAAGTGTAAGGTTTGGTTTACTTGTCTTAGTTGAGTTGTTCGCTTAGGAACTCGGTTGAGAAGATTCATTAGTGTTGCTAGAGTTAGGTAGAACTCTTAGGAACAGAGAAGTTTGAATCTGGCCTATTGTAACTAAGGAACAATCAATAATACAAGTAAGTCATTCAAAATCCTCCAAGGGAGGTAGAGGTTTACCCATTCAACTAGTTGGTTGAAGTGGGGTTCCTCTATAAGGAACTGTGTCCCTTTACTTATCTTATGCTTTTGGTTCCTATTCATTAAAATTCCTTGAATTGTTCCCATAATACTCTTTGATCCTATACTTCCCTTATTGCTCTCTTCCTTGTGCCTATCACCTGCATATTTATTATTATTCTGCTGCCCAAGGAACAGTTCCCATAACTGTTCCTTGACTCTATTCTAACACACAACTTTCCAACAACATCATTTAGCTCTAGGTCATCATCCCGGACTCCAATAAACCAGTTGCTCGGGCTATTTCCAATCCTCACTCTAGCTCCATCAGGGAGCTTCATCACTCTCTTTGAATCTCCAATAGCCCAGAAGTAAGAGTTCCTGTACTTGTAAAGAGCACCCATCTTCTTAAGCATGGTGAAGTCTATAGCCAAGGGCAGAATATCAACCTGTAGCCGGTCAAGATCAACTCCAAAATGCTTGGCCAGATGGGTCATAATCCCACCAATGCAGATGGCTCCACCTCCTTTGTTCCCTACATGAGCCATATGGTGCATCGGCATAACACCCACATTCAACTTCTTCCTCTTTAAACAAGCGCCCAACACAACAACATCTTTCTTAGGGCAATTGTTTCCACCATCACCTCGCCCATTCAGAGTACAAGAAATAAACATTTGGAAGACTCTAATGGTAGGGTGAGATATGGGAGAGGCCTTTTCTCTAGTAGGATTATATGTGGATCTCCCGGTGATGGACCTCCAGAAATGCTTATCAGCCCATGTAGCACCAGTCTCATTCAGTACTACATCATTACCGGGAAAGTTACAGAACCCAAACACAAGGTTGACCTCTTTCAAGGTCATCTTCCTCCTTATACCTCCTAGCCAAAATTTGAACTCTCCTTCTCCTCTGAAGTCTGTTGACAAAGTACTCAAAAACTCAAGTGTTAACCCCTTGAAAGTGGGTTCACACAGCTGTAAGAACTCGCCCATATGCAAATATGTCGCCATCTCCTTCAAAAGATGTGCTAGACCGAGCTCATTCATCAGATTCCAATCTATAAACCTGGTCCCTTTCCACTCCTTGTCTTTCAGCAAATCAAACCGGACTACGTGGTTAGGTTTTATCAAACTAAACCCATAGTGATCTGGAGTGGTCTCTCCCTCCACAGTAGGAGGAACCAAGAGAACACCCTGACTAGCAGCCTGGGATGACAAAGCTCCATCCGTTCTATCTCTCTTTCTACCCATATTTCAGAATATCAAAACAACCTGCACAAACAACCCAAACAAACGCAATTCTGTTGTCCTGGCAAGGACAACCACAGCAGTATATATAGAAGTAAGCAATTAAATCCCTCAATCACTCTCTTCCCCCACTACCTAGAACAATTTAATCAAACTTTAAAGCTTAATCTAGGTTAAACTCGGATTTGTAGAACAAGCTCAAATAAAACACAAATCTATGCTAGAATCATGCAATAAACAAACTTTTGTGAAGGACCTAAGCCTAAATCCGAGCCTAAAGGGAGCAATTTTCAGATTTTAAAAACTAAAACCTAGATCTAGATTTAGTATAAAAACCGAAATATTGAAGAGATTTGAGAAAGCTTACTTGAATCTCGCTTGTTTTGGAGTTCCTTGCTTGATTCGGGTTGAAAATCTGACTTGATTGAGCTTGAATGGCTTGAAGTCTTCAATGGAGCTTGAGAGAGGGGTACGTAGGAGGGGGCGGACGAGTGGATGAAGAAAGAAGGAGAAGGCTTCGGGGTTTTAATTTACCCTTCGCTGAATTCGGCCAAATGCGCGGGACCGACAACAATTGTGCGGCCGCGCAATGTGCGAAGCCGCGTAACCACCCCTCAATCAAGATTGCGCGGGATGGTCTTCAGAATTGCCCGGCCGCGCTTTTAGCAGCCAAACCACGCAATCTGTACTGAGCTTGTATTGCTCGGGTTAGTTGCCAGATTACTTGACCACACAATTTTAGTCCCCAATCCGAGTTTTTAGCTACTGTAACTCAAAGCTTGCCCGAGCTATCTGTAGGTCTGAGGATTATTTTTACCAAAACTAACTAACTAAACAAAAGCAAAAACTGTAAAACTTAAAACAAAAGTCAAAGCAAAACTAAACTAAACCTTGGGTTGCCTCCCAAGAAGCGCTTATTTAACGTCATTAGCTTGACGTAAAAAGGATATTAAGAAGGATTGGAGCTATGGAATTCGATCTCCTTCCCATCGAATCCCATCTTCAGTACACCTTGTGGAATGTCAATCCTTGTATTAGCGGTCTTCAAAAATGGTCTTCCTAGAACAATAGACTCTTTTCCAACTCCCGGTCCCATGTCCAAGATCAGAAAATCAGCCAGAAATGTCAAGGAGTCCACCGTAACCCATACATCTTCAATTTTTCCTTTGGGCCTCACAGTGGAATGATCAGCCAACTCAACTATAGTCCGGGTCTCTTTCAACGGTCCAATACCGAGTTTCTCATATAAGGATGAAGACAGAACATTGACAGATGCACCTAAATCAATTAGAGCCTCATTCACCTTGGTGCTTCCGATCATACAAGGAATGATGAACATGCTAGGGTCACTGCACTTCTCAGGCAAACGCTTTTGAAACACAGCAGACACATGTTCTTTTACTTTGACTTGCTTCTGACTCTTCTCCTTTTGTCCCCTTTTTAGAGTGCACAACTCCTTCAAAAACTTGGCATACCGAGGCACACTCTTGATCAATTTCAATAACGGGACGTTTACTTGCATGAACTGAAGACCTCGAACAGCTCCTTGTCATTCTTCAATTTCCGGGTTTCTTTTAAGGCTTCAAGAAAGGGTGGAACAGGTACATAAGCCTTCAGAGGAGTTTCAGACGGATTCTCGTTAACGACTAGATTGTGCGGCTTGGACTCCGATTGCTCGGTCGCGCATTTAACACCTACCCCGCACAATGTCAACTGAGGCTGTATTGCGCGGTTTGACAATTGCGCGGCCGCGCTTTGAGTAGTTAAGTCGCGCAATTCGTCTTCGTTTTGTCCCTTCGATTCGTCAACTTTGTTCAATGTGTACACTTGTCCCGCCTTAGAGCCATCATAAATAGAGATAAAACTCACATTCGCCCTCGGATTGAGCTTTGTCTGTGATGGCAATTTGCTGGATTCTTTAGCCTCTAATTTGCTTACCGCATCAGCAATTTGACTAGCTTGGCTCTCCAAGTTCTTAATACTAGACTTGGTCTCTTGTTGAAGCTGATTTAGAGAACCATGCATTGTAGAAACAGTCTTGAGTCAGATTTCTGATCATCTCTTCAGTGGACATAACATTCTGATTCACTCCTTGAGCTTGAGGTTGGAAAGGCGGTCTGTACTGAGCTTGGCCACCTTGATGGTTAAATTGTTGATTGCTAGAATTGCCATACCTCAAGTTAGGATGATCCCTCCACCTAGGATTGTAAGTGTTGGAGTAGGGATCATACCTAGGCCTTTGTTGACCATAATTGCCCACCATATTAACTTCAGCTTGTGGCTCCTGGAGTGTGGGGCAGGAATCAGTAGAATGCATATTATTAGAGCAAATCCCACAGGCCTTCAGTTGTTGTCTCCCACCTTGCTGTAGAAACTGTTTCATCATGGATTTCAGCTCAAACACTTCTTCATGCAACAATGAATTAGCAACTACAGCATTGGCAGCCTTAGAACCAGATTCCTTCCTGAACTGTCTTGTGCCCTTAGACAGCTGTGTAAATAGTTCAAACGCAGCAGCATGAGTTTTGTTGAGAATGTTACCTTGGCAAGCTACATTAACCATTCTTCTCTCATCATCCAAGAGGCCATTAAAAAGAAATAAAATCAGATCTTGATTAGTGTAGCCATGGAAAGGACAACTGGCTATCAACCTCTTGAACCTCTCATAATATTCATACAAAGACTCATTGGCTTCTTGTTCAATGTTGCTAATTCTTTTCTTCAGATCATTGAGCCTTGTAGCTGGGAAGTACTTTTCTAGAAAAGCTTGCTTCATCTTAGCCCATGTATCGATACTTCCCGGAGCCAAGTAATAAAACCAGTCTTTAGCCTAATCCTTGAGAGAGAAAGGAAAGGCTCTCAGCGCGATCTGGTCGTGAGTCACATCAGCGGGTTTCATGCTTGAGCACACGACAAGAAATTCAGAAAGATGCTTGTTGGGGTTTTCACCACTAAGCCCATGGAATGAAAGCAAAAGGTGAATCAACCCAGATTTCAGCTCGAACTTGACTCCTTCAGCAAGAGCAGGAAATTGCACCGCCAACGGTTGTAGTGTCAGATTTTGTAACACCCCCATTTTACAGACTTATAATGGGATGTTACCGCCGGCGGACTCGGACTTTCCCTTCCAAGGCTGTTGAGGCTTAAGTGACCGAAATGAATAAAGACATGTTTAAACAACATAATCTGATAAAACAGATTGTCTTATATTCATATTCATGGTTACAAGAGTTTACAGTGGAATACATAAAAACAGGAATCGTTGTTTCTGAAATTACTTTCAAAATCCTGGAAACGCCTGTGTGGAGACAGCTTGTCTTCCAAAGCTTTCTTCCTTTCTTCTTTCCTTCCTTTCCCAACTTCCTTTCCTTTCCAGCTTTCCATGTTCTTCACGCTTGAACTTCTTCAGTCTTCTTCCTAAAACCTGACATTTCCATAGAAGACAGAAATACCAGCCGGATGAAACCGGGAAGAAGCAAGGGTATTAGTCTTCGAAGAGACTAAGAAAGTAGGAGAATGTGTCTTGGTTCACAAAAGTAAGGTCAAGACGTTTTAATACCATAACCCGAATTCAAATGAGTAAAGGTAGAATAGTCCCAAGGACTAATAGGACGGCAATAATATGATATGTGGTAAACCGATTAGAGGCTTTCATGGAAAATAGGAAACCACCAAGTAGTTCCTAAGAAAGAGAATGTGTTTGAATATTTGTTGGAAATATTATTAAACAAGCATTTACTTTCAAAAGGTGCATCCATTGACCTTTCAGTTCCATAATCACCCTCACGTTGGACATTTCCAAAGTGAGAAATGGAAACTTTCATAGCGAGGAGCCAAAGTGGAAACCACCCTGCAGATTATCATTACTATGCCCGAGGCACTAGTCTTTTATTAGTCATAAAACTTTGCATTACAGTTATAGATTTTTAAATGTCGATGCTCAACCAGTGAGACTTATAACAACAAGATAAAGGAATAAAATTCCTTAAGCACTCAAAGTGCTTCACTTTCTCATGAATTGTTGAGAAAGTAGGTCATGACCAGTGTCGGGCGCAAATACCAAAGTATACCTCCCAAGACATGTTATAGAGAGACTCTCAGGGCACATCCCCGAGATCCCTAGTTCTAAAACCTATCCACATCAAAGAGATCTCAAAGGAGATTCTTGGGCAAATAGGAGCACAATAAACGGCCCTAAACAATACTAGCAGTACGAATAATATGAATAACGAACAATCGTTAAATCTAAGCACTAAATAAACCTAATTCATTTATGTAGCAAGCAAGTATTCCCAACATAGAGATGATAACGGAACACGGGTTCCTGATTATCGATTATTCCAAAAATAATGATATCTATAACAGAGTTTTAAAGATATCGAGTTTAGAAAAGGGTGAACCACCCACTTGCCTTGAAAAGTGAGCTCAAGTCCGATCAAGGCAATAAAGCTGAATCCTTATAGCTTTCCAAACGTTGACGTTATGGAACTCCAGGACGTCGGTTTCAAGAACGGATTGATCCTATGACGTTGTGGCAACGTCACGATCCTAACGGCATGAAAGACGGGAAGCGTAACGACTTTGAGTGGCTCGACGGAGACTCCGAGGCGGCGGCGGGCCTTAGTGTTTCACGACCTCACTTGTACGTGGCTACGCAGTGCTGTCCTGTGTGTGGGCTAGCTGGCTGAGCTGAGCGCAGTCCGATATGGCAGTGTGATCAAGAAGGCGGTGGTGGACTGGTGTGGTGGCTGATGATGATGATCGGCGGGCGAGCTCGTGAACCAGAGACGAGGCAGAGAAAAAGAACGAAGAAGAAAGTGAACGAGGGAATTAAAGGGTGGGCTCGATTAGCTCTCTGACTAACTTTCACAATTTGAAAGTTTAAGCTCATATGATTGGTGGGTAAAATGAGAAAGACTTTCTCATATGGAGGAAATGAATTTTGTACGTACAGGAAGTGAATGGCCTAATGTGTATATATATATAGTAAATGGAACGTAGGCCGCAAGGATACGTGAGCAACAAGTTGCAATTCAAGCTTGGACATCACGTTGGGATAAAAACGTAACTTGCAAGGAAACAATTGGATATACTTTCGTTTAAAACGGTAAGAGTATATCCCGATCGCAACGGGACTTGCGTTCGGGCGGTAAAATTATATACCCCGGATTATAGTACTCCTTTTGTAGAAACGGTCTTAAAAATTATGTAGACTAATAAAATCAACTCGGATGATTTTATCGTGCTACTTTCAATTTTAAAGCTTTCGTTTCAGAGTATAATCTTAACGGATACATAATTAATTAAGCGGATCTCACCAGATCAAGATACTTCTTTAATGGAAGTGATCCTAAAGATTATATAGGTTAATAAAATCAGTTCCAATGATTTTATTCTGTCACCTTGAATTTTCTAGGAAAAATTTCCATTAAAACGATTGCAACGCGTAACGGAATTGATTGAACGGGTCTTAGAAAGATGCCCGGAAATTTTTTAAAAATATCCATAAAAACTGCGGATATTACAGATTTGGTGCAGTTAACTGTCTCAACGTTTGGTCAGCCATCTCCGCAGATTCAGCAGTTTCAAATTCAATTTCTGATTCAGATTCAGATTCAGATTCCTCAAGAAAGAACGGTAGAGCCTGAAAGTGATCCCGGATATCCTTCCTTAGCTTGAAGATTGTCCTGTCAATATCTGGATCAAAGAGCAGTGGAGATGAGTTAGTAGCACGGGTATGAACCATATAACAGGTTCACACCAAAAATAGCACAAAAATAAGAACACAAATAGCGACGAGTCCCCGACAACGGCGCCAAATTTGATGAGGTATTTTCAGTGGTCGTTAATACCTATCAAAGAAACCTTAACTTTACCTACTCAGTAGAGCGGCAAGTAAGGATCGATCCCACAAGGACTCGTGTATTAATGTTATTACTTATGTGCCAAGTAACTAATATGGGGGGTTTTTGTGAATGAAAATCTAATCTAATATGCAAACTAAAACTAACTATGAATGCAAAGTTTGATTGTAAATATGTGAGAGAAATATGTTCAACTAGTTAAATCCATCATAGATATACTTATCGATCATTGATTCTCTTGATTCTCAATTCCCTTAAATAATCTATTGTGGATTATACTCCTACTAAGGATTATGACCCAAACTTCAATTCTAGTTGAAAGAACTAATAATCTAAACAACCCTAATCATTTAACAACCTAAAACAACGTCTAGATTCAATTAAACGACAACTTTACGAGTCAAGTTATCAATAGAAACAAACACTTAGAGCAAACAGTCATCTAAGTTATTTGTGGATTTATTCCCTTCTACAATTGAATAGCCCGAACGGGTCTAAACAATTATAGATGCTACTTTATCTAATCAACCCCGAACGGGCATTAATCAGATTAGTTGTAAATTAACCTAGAAATTCTATTAGGTAGCTAATCTAATAAAACTCTAGAATAATTCTGATTCAATTAAGCAAAGGGAATAAAACCTATTCAAGTTGATGAGAATCAATCAAACCTCACAATATTATGCAATCTATGATTTCAATAACTAGTCAAACACAATAAATTTAGCAATTCATAATTAAATTAAAAACAAACTTACAAAGGTTTCAAAGTCTGCCTCAAGAGAGAAAAACCCTAGCCTCCAAAGTTTGACAAAAAGTTATCAGAAAATAAACTAACATAAAGTATATATATGTCTCTCAAATAACCCTCAAACAACTATATCTTAAGCATACTCGGAAAATATAAGCCCAAAATCAAGAACCAAGCCCAAAACTTTCGGCCCAAACATCCCCGCATAGAAAACACCGATTGCGCGGGTTGACCATATGCGCGGCCGCGCTTTATGCAATCCAGCGTAATTGCTCCTCAGTTCAGATTGTGCGGCCAGAATTGCTCGACATGATCCCGAGCATTGTCTCTCGTCTTGGCTCTTCATTTCTACATCTTTAATCTTCATTCTAGCATCTCCTTAGCTCCTTCAAGTCATCCACCACCGCCATGGTCGATCCAAATCTCGTCCCGCTGTTGCTCCTGAACCTAAGAACCTGCAAAGCCGAGCAAACAAGCGCAAACTACCCGACAACACAAAAACCTAAAAACTACATAAAAACCAACCTAAAACTAGCTAAAACATATATAAAACATGCATCTAAACTACTCCTATATGCAAGCTATCACCCATCCAATTTCCACCTTGTTTCTGGTACCCATTTTCCGCTATCATCATGTGTTGGTATAACTCCCGACCCTCCTCGCTTCATTTTTGTATTTTTAATTAAGTTTAAAAATATGTATAACGAATTATACTGACAAATAGTATGAGTTATGTTAGTCGAACTTTGTATAAGGAATATACAAAAAGGCATTATCATGCTCGTTAGTAAATTATTAATGGAATAATAATTTATATTCACGCTTGCAAATTATTATGAAGAAATAATAATTTGAGAAGATCTTATAATAAGGAATAAATTAATTATTAATTTTATCTCTTTTATGTGAGATCCGAATCCGAGTTAGGTCAAGTACGTGAGTCACTCTTCGCCCGCGAACCGAAGAATCTACCCCCGAAATGTCTAACCGCGAATGAAGGCAAGTGGATGGACCTCTTGCCCTTCTTATTAAACGTGAATTCATGCTCCATTTAATTTACATGCTTTGTTGATAAACCACTAGTTTTCTATATAAATGAACTTAGGTTTATTTATTGCTTAGAAATAACGACTTCGTTTTTCTTATTACTATTTTGTACTATGCTATAACTATATTTTAGGACCGATGGAGTTATGACTTTATTTGTTAGTGTTTCATTTGAGACCATACATGGATTAGCATAGGTGACATTGAGAACTATCTCGATAATTACTTATTTAGGATGAAAGAGACCTATATACTTGGGATGGAAGATGACCGGTATGTTCAAGATGAAAGAGACATGGACACTTAAACCGAAAGACCATAGCCACCATTCACTTGCTAGTCTTTCATTAGGCTAACCCGTCCACCCTCCCTTTCTTTTTCCTTGCATGTTCTGACATCATATTGCAAAGGCGTGTTTCTCAAGGACCGATGATTCGAAGATAGACGCATTAAAGGACATATCAAGGAAGGATTAAATCTCTAAGTTGAAGTAGTCAAGAGGAGGTATGCATTTAAAGTAGTTTCAAGACTTGAAGATCAAGGCAAGACAAGGTTGAAGGAAAGAAGAATTTTCTCCAAGAGCAAAACATCCGAAAGGTGGTGCACCGACTCTCCCATCTTAATCCAAGGAACTCATCATCATATGAGTATCCTTGAAGTATTCATGTAACTTCGTTAAATCATTTAAAATATGAGTTCTACTTCCCGCTGCTACATCATATGTAAAAAATATTCTTGCAATAAACTATGGTTCCTTTAAAAACTCCAGCCTTTAACTCATTTCTCATTTAAGTTATGTATCTTAAAGCCTTGGGTGGTTCTGGGTAGGTTCATCCGGAATCATTGACGGTAATATCCCTTAGGATAAAATAAGGGTGTTACAAATGGTGGCCATTTCAGTCTCTTTTACACAAACAAGAGTCATAGACAATAAAAAGTCAAAATTAACCTGCTTGAGAGTTGACTTGCATATATGTTTAAAACTCCTAACCTAGTCCGTCTTGAAAAATCTACTCACCTCTCTAACTTTTCTCGTCGAAAACAATGGTGATGCTAACAATATTAGGCGCAACTTTGCTCCTACTAGCTCTCTACCGCGATCATGACCTGTTTAATCACAACTATACATATGGATGTCAAAATTTCATCTCTCATGAGGTCAATTGGAGATTCCCTTACTCAAAGATCCCAAAATGAACTAATTAAAGATTAAGTTTCTGAAAAATTTACAGAGCCTCAAGACAAATGGACAATGCAAATAGAAAAGTATTGTGAATGAGGATGTGAATGGGGGTATGGATAAATTGGAGGTATGAATAGTGAATACCAAACACGAAACTCTTAAATGGGTTGGGATTCTAAGGAATGAAATGCAAAAATAGTTTGAGATTTTTACATTTGAATAAAAAATTAGTTTAAATTAGATTTTGAGGCTAAATTGTACCAAATTTTACTAAACTCAAACTTATATTAATTGAGTAAAAAGGTCTAATTATCCGTCAAAGGTATTTTATATACCAAAATGTCCTTGTTGATTTTTAATATATCAATCTATTTCTATGGTGGCATTTAATATACCAATTTTTTCCCATAAAATTTTAGTAAGATTTTATAAAATATTTGTCATGAGGGTGATTTTCTCTTCTTTTTTCAGGGAAAAATAAGTATACTTTATTATATGTCTAATTATGCCAAGTCTATAACACCTTGGGGAATAGTGTTTAAATACAATTGTTCCATACCTGACAAAGGATACATACGATCCAAGTAATGTGCTATCGTATTACCAAGCCTATACCAACATGATTACTGTAGGATTGTTAGTACGTTTAGGTCATCGACCTCAACTAAGTCGTCGACCTCTTAACTAAATGTAGCGGAAATTTAACTACAAGAAAGACTTACTTGAACACAAGGATTTTTATAGTGGAAACACTTGATCAACGAACTCAGTTAATCAAGTGTGAAAACCACTCCCTTCCAAGTTCTCGCTTCGAAGGATTAAAAGTTGTAGCTTGCTATTATTGATACTCTTGAATTCGATTACAAGAACACCCCATGACTAGTCCTACTTCCCAAGTACACTAGAACTCTTGTGAACCGAGTAACCACAACTCTCAACCAACTAACAAGCCTACATCTCTCCATTCCTTCTTTCAAACTCTCAAACAATCTTTTTCTTTCTTTCACAAGTCGAGTATTGAGTTCGTGTGTGATCTAACCTAAAGCTTAGATTAAATACACGAAAACTAGGTCAGATTAGAAAAGATATTATCTTCCAATTCGGTTATGAAAAGATAATATTTTTTTATCTTTACAAATATCATCCTAAGCATAAAACAAGATACAATTAGATATGGCTTAAGGTAAAGGCAATAGGACGCCTACTATCCTTTCATAGAAAGATCTTTCCTAAAACAAGAATATATTATCCAATTCTTCAATATCACATGCGTCTTCAAGATCTTTTATGTTTGCCTTCAACTTACGTTGGCGACCTGACTGGCATTGGCGACTCTGTTCACAAACTCGAGGTCGGCCACATGATAGACGTTTGAAACCATCAAAATCAAAGTCTTAGCTTTTCTAACAATTACAATTAGAAATATGAAAAGAGGATAGAAGTCTACTAATATCACCAAAACAACACCCAAGTATGTCAAATTTGGAGACGAGGACTTAATCCTCAACATTACGGACAATAAATCGGTTTCCACACAAAGGTGAGAGATACCAAGTCGTTGAGCAAGTTGCAAGCCAAACCAGAAAGCATAAGCCTATGCTAGCGTCGGTGACCTAGAGACATTCTACCTACAAATTCTTGCACCTACAACGAAACCATACGAGTCTCGAATTATTGCCCCAAGACCAATGCCATTGGAGCCTAAATAGTGGCGTCAGTATTTAGTTTGAAGAATTCAAACTTATTTTTCTTGTCATGCCTTGTTTATTATATTTCCTGAAAATCTATCTATCTATATACTAAAGAAGAAGTTTTTCTGACACATATCAACCCCTGGTTAAATTCGCCTATGTGTCGGTTTGTAGTTTATTTCACATATGTGGCGCCACATCATCAAGCCTTTAAAAATAATTTAAAATACTCTTTAATAGAAGATAATCATAATTGTAACCAAATATATATATCTTTATCTAAATTTATTTAAAATATAATAAATAAATATATATCTACTCATATCTTTAATTCCTACTTAATTATATACTATCCTTGGTTTTTTAAACAAAAATTGAAAATTTAGTAATATCCTTCACTTAAACAAAAATTTATACAGTGTGTCTAAAACGTAAATTTATACGTTGTGTTATGTTCATTGTATTTGCTTAATTAGTTATATGCTACTCTAGGATTTTTTTAAAAAATTAAAACATTGGGTCTCACATTAAAAAATCGACAATTTTTGTTCATGTTTAAATAAAAAATAATAAAAATAATAATTTTTAAATTAATTTATTTTAAAATATATCATTTGTATTTAATTAAAGTCGTACATGGTGCAGGTACATATGCTAGTATATTTTTAAAGTATGAATCTATAATTATATATTAAAGTTATACCTATTTAAGCCACCAAAACGATTCTGACCCCCCATATTTCAGAAAATTAATTTTTATTTCTATTATTTTCACTTTTTCCTATCAAGTTCTT
The DNA here is from genome assembly GCA_964016875.1 of Fallopia convolvulus. NCBI lineage: Eukaryota > Viridiplantae > Streptophyta > Magnoliopsida > Caryophyllales > Polygonaceae > Fallopia > Fallopia convolvulus. Next base: position 19,561,238 of record OZ024729.1, on the reverse strand, counting down.
TTTTATCTGTTCAAATATATGTTTAACATTAAATCAATTCTTATTTAGTATATTTTAACTTCTTAATATATATATATATATATATATATATATCTTTGCAACATATTTAAAATAAAAAGAATAAAAATATGTTTTGAAAATAAGTATAAATATCTTTTATCTTTTAGCATGATATTTTTTGACGAACTTTTTTATACACATATGTTCATTTAATTTTACAATAAAAATTAATGATAATATTAAAATATTTAAAAATAAAAAATATAGAAAATTATACCCCGTAATATTTAATATTAAATATATATTGAAAGATTTGATAACCTCTAAATTTACCTACATGAATAAAAATATAGATTATATAATATTTAATCTTATCTGAATTTTCTTTATGATTTTGGCATCACCATAATTAAATTAATTATATTTTAACTATTTTAAATAAATAATTATCTTTATTTTCATATTAAATTATATATTATTTATGAAGTTAATTATTATTTTCTAAAATCTTATATCTTTTGTATTTTGAAAAAATATATTTTTTTTTGTTTTATTTTATTCATATTTTATCTCCTTTTTAAAATTAAACCTATTTATAAAATATTATCGAGGAAAATAAGCAATGTATATTATTTTATCTTAATAATTCATCTTTATTTTGAACTTTAAACTTAATAGTATAATTTATGTATTGTATCATCCATATTATGATGGTTATTTATGTTTTATAGCGAAATACAAAATGAGAAATTTTAGCATATAATCAAATATGCAATATAATCGAATTAAAATTATATTAACAATTTAGTTATCCTAAAATGATGATTCTTTTTTATTATTAGGTAAGGATTAGGGTGCACTCTTTCACGAAGGGCGCCCTAGAGATCCTTTCAGATGAGACCAAGAAGTTTTGGGTGAGTCTTGATATACTCAACAAGGAGACTATGGCCCAATTTCGCAATTTTGTCAGCCACAGCGTTGCAATCCCTAAAAGTATGGTTAATCGAGACATCCTAGTTTCCATGGGTGGAAACCAAAATATCAGCAATTATAAGTTCAATCTCCCAAGGGCAATGATTAATCCCTTTAACAACATTAATGACTTGGAGATTATCTCCCACAATTTCTAACTTTATTAGATTTCTGATCTTCATTTGCCAAATCACTTCCCTAAGCGCTAGCACCTCAGCTTTGACCGCATATACTTTTCCGAAGTTGCTCGTCACTATGTCCACTACCTGGATTGTTCCTTATAACCACTACACCAACTGTGTTTCCATTTGATAGTTTGGATGCATCAGTTTATTTTTGTGTAGGTGGGTTTAGGTTTACGTCATAGATGTGGACGTTTTGCCTTTTCTTTCCCTTTCCTTGGGTTAGTTTTTGGTATGGTTTCCTCATCTTCCGTCCACTATGTCGCTTTTTCCCAATTTTCCATTTGGGTTCGTATGTTACTTGCCAAATCAGTGATACCCTCGCATTGATCTTGTTGAAAAATGAGCTTATTTCTTTGATGCCAGATGCTCCACGAAATAACTTCCAGGCATGTGAAATCTTTTTTCCCAAAGGTTTGGTACATGTCACCTAGTATTGTTGTAGTTGTTTTATTTAGTGAATCATATCTTCTAATCATAACCGCAATACTTGTGTTTACTTGTTGGTTATGTAGATCGTGTATGGGCATTTTGTCAATAGGTGGTTTGTGTCTTTAGTAGTATAATTACACATGACACAACCTCCTGGTGTTACAATATTTTTATCCCGTAGTCTAGCTTTCGTAGGGAGTCCATTGTTGTCCATTGTCCATAAGAAGTTTTTGACTTTTGGGTATGTATCTAATTTCAATATCCAATTATTCGTGTTCGGGGTTTGTCTTTCTATATTTGTGATTAATTTCACTACAAACGAAGTGGAGAACCATTCGTTTTTACTTGGAGCCTAGTAAAGTCTATCTTGGATGTGGTTATCCAGAATCGGGGTAGCATGAATTTGTTCAACGATATCATCATGTAGGATTTGTTTTAATTCATCAATTTTCCATGTGTGGTCATTAGATATCCAATTATCTACTGTTATTTTCTCATCAACACTTGTAGGATCCTTGGCATGAGGATACAACGAGCCTCCTATTAGTCAGTTCTCTTTCCAAAATTTGAAGGTTTTACCGTCTCCGAATTGTCATATGAGGCCTTTATAAAATTCTTCTCTAAGGTGAATGAGCTTTTTCCATTGCCATGAAGTGTTTGACTTTAGTTTGTACGAAAATAAATTGTCATTCCTTAAGTAGTTTTACGAGATTATCCTAACCCAAATATTATTAGGTTCTGCAATAATTTTCCAGAGGAGCTTCATTTATAATGCTTTGTTCATATGTTCAGTTTTCCTAATACATAGTCCTCCTATCTCTTTTGGCCTGCATATCTTGTCCCACTCCACCAACAATTTATAATGTCTGTCTTTGTTCCAGAAAAAAACCCTATTGATTTTATCCATTTCCGTATGAATATGGGCGGGTTACATGAAGCTTTGCATGGCATAGTTAGGTTTTGTAGAAAGGTTGGATCTAATCAACGTCACTCTACCTTCCTCAGATAGCGAGTTTGCTTTCCATTTAGTAAGTTGCTTTTGCGCGCTACGAATGGAGTCTTTAAAGGTGTCTCTATTGACCTTACCACTAATAAGTGGACACTATAAATATTTTTCAAGATTCGTCATTGTTGATATCTCAAGAGCTTGTTGAGCTATACTTTTTTGTGTAGTCATATTTTTGGAGGCTTGAAAAGCTGATTTGTTATAGTTTACTTTTTGGCCCGAGATGCAACAAAACTCGTCAATGCTCGTTTTTACTTTAGCACAAGAGCTATGAGAAGCTTTAGCAAAAATGAGGGTATCGTCTGCGAAGGCTAAGAAAGGTATTCGGACCTCACCGCGAGCTATTGGAAAGCCAATCGATTTTTTGTCGATTTCGCTAGTCAGTTGTAATTTTCTAGGAAGGATTTTTGATGCTAATACAAACAGAAAAGTTGATAAGGGGTCTCCTTGCCTAAGACCCCGTTCTGGGTTAAAAGGTTCTGTGAGTCCATTATTTATAAGTATCGAAGTAGAAACCGAGTAGACACATTCGTGAATCCGGCCAACGAATTTCCTATCAAATCCAAACATGTACATAACATCTAATAGATGATTTCAATCTACCCATTCATAGGCCTTCTCTATATCTAGTTTAATTGCAATACATCCCTCTTTATTTTTGCAATTTTTTTTTTGAACAATGAGCTACTAGCTCATTACAAAGCAAACATTAGATCGCCCCAATATTACAAGGCCGACCTAAATCATCACTGCGGATGATCTTTAAAAAATTTAAAACTAAAGGTTGCAGACAAAACAACTGTCTTAACCTTATTAATGAGATTTCATCAAAGCACAAATCTAAGCTAGAGGAAGAGATTGCTTGACGGATATGAGGAATGCTGACATGTCTTCTCGCTAAGAAGTCAGCTGCGGAGTTAGCCTCCCTGTAACAATGAAAAAAAACCACCTCTGAAAAACCCGACACCAAACGTCGGATATCCTGAATAATAGAATAAATTTCCCAGGGTACTTTCCAAATATTTTTTAAAGAATTAATAATAATTAAATTATCTCCTTCTATAATAAGTTTTTGAATATGTAAATGTATTCCCATTTTCAATCCATCAAGGAGGGCTGACGCCTCAGCTTTTAGAATCGACATTGGTTGAAGGGCCACTCTATCACAACCTAAAATTGAACTCGAATGATCCCTAAAAATAAAACTAGCATAAGTAGCCGAATTCCTCTGTTTGGAGACATCAAAATTAAGTTTAATCCAAGATGGAGGAGGTTTAATCCACCGGCTTCCATTCTTCCTTTTAGGCTTATTAGAAAGTGTTTTATACAAATTAGAGTTTGCAGATTCCCATTGTAAAAACTCAGATAGCGCCAAATCACATGGCAATAGATGAGGAGTTATCCTAGAGGGGTTAAAAATTAAAGAATTTCTATGATTCCAAATAAGCCACCATAAAAAACAAAGAATTTTTTTGTTTTTATTTAAATTAAGGGTTGAAATAAGGTTATCATTAAAGCATCCAGACGTTGCAAAATCAAAGGAGCAATGAAGATTAGATTCCAATTTGGCAATCATTTTTCTTGTAAAAGAGCAGTGGAAGAAAAGGTGGTTTAAATTCTCATTTTCTAAATCACACAAAGAACAACAATTAGGAACACAATTATAGAAACGATTTAATCTATCTGTTGTAGGAAGGCAATCACTACACGCTTTCCAAATAAAGTTTTGAATTTTAGGAGGAAGTCTCATTTTCCAGATCCAAGAAAACCCAGATGAAGTAATATTTCTTGATTCATTTAAAAGAGCCGAAGCAGATTGGACAGTAAATGTTCCATCCGAAGATGGAGCCCACACAACGCGGTCTTCAAAGTCCGAGAAAGGAATCCGAACTTTCAAAATTAAATCTATAATAGAGGGAGGTAATATCTCATTAAGAGCCTGAACATCCCACAATTTAGAGGAGGTAATAAAATCAGAAACCTTAAGTAACGGATTATTATTGTCAACATAACAAAGGAGATTTGATTCTCCAACCCACTTGTCCGACCAAAAATTTATAGAATTTCCATTTCCTACAATCCATTTAACCCCTTTCGAAAAATCACCCCTGATATTGAGTAACCGGCCAAACTGCCAAGAAGTACTCTTCTTTTGATATTGAAAAAGATCTTTATTTTTGCAATTTTTAAACTCTACACTCTACACTCTAAAAGTATCTCAAAACCTGAAAAAGGTTTTCCATTTTTTCCCTTAAAAAAATTCTGGAGGCCTGTTTCACGTGGCTTTACCCCCCTAGTAGAAGAAGAATCTTGGTAAACCTTTTTCCGTTGCGCACCTGCTCACGGCTCATCTGGCGTATGGTGGTGGCGACGTAGCCGAGAAGCTGCATTCTTTTGCAAAGCTTCACGGCTCTCCCTCTTCATAACACCTTCGGCATCTTCTGCTTTGGGCCTGGACTCTTCCTTGCATCGCTTGATTCGCATATCACAGGTTTATTCCCTCTCTCTTTCAATCTATACTCACAGTTCTTTATCGCGGAATTTGCGTGGTAATCGAATTTCGAGATTTCTTGCCGCTTTCAGTAATTCAGATACTGTTTTTGATGTTGTGGCTGGTCAAATTGCGATAGGGTTTTGGTCATTTTTCAAACTCTGGAAGTGCGCGTTTTCCGTGTTAGAATTAGGGCTTCCACTTCTTTTCACTAGTGGATGCCTTTGGGGTTTAGGGGCAATTGTAGCGCAATTCTAGTTTTAATGGATATTTTGGTTTCCATGAATGTGTACTTTGTTGTAATGAATTGGAATAGGTTGTAATTGGAGCTGAGTTGCAAGTGATATTTCTGGTTTTTGGATTGGGATAATTTGTTTTTTGTGATGTTTAAGCGTGTATCTAATTAATTCTGAGCTATCAATCAATATTCAGGTTGCCATCCGTGTTATGATCTCTTAAGTTCATCGACTTATCAAGTAAATATTCAAGGCAATTGTGAAGAAACTACTTGTTTGATTATATTTTTTTTTAAAATCTACTTCTAAGTTATTTGCAATGGATAAGGTCACATGATTTTACAACAGTGTGTAGTAGGAGCTGCCAGACATTGTGCAACTTGGGATTGGCTTAATTTTGGTTCGGTAGTCGTTAAGATTTATCTGCCTACATATCGGTAGTCATTAAGATATATCTGGTTATATATTGGTAGACGTTAAGATTTATCTGGTTACATACCGGTTGTCGTTAAGATTTATCTGGTTACATACCGGTAGTCGTTAAGATTTGTCTGGTTACATATGAAAATGAGTATTCATATTGCCAGTTGTTGTAATGGGTGAAAAATGTTTAACATGTGCTTCTCTTTGATAAGCGAAAAGCGATTTATCTTAGCAGATTTTGTTTTATCTTTCCACATGTCAATTTGTGCATATTAACCCTTTTGTATCATGGTGGTTAATATGAGGAGGTTGGAGCAATTGAATGTCAATACTGGAATTGATGCAGGATAACGGAATACATTCTGTTCTTTTTTAAATAGGGCAACAGTTTTGCTACTCTGGAGTTGACTGGCTTGTAGATTTTGCCCTTTTCCATACCATGCCAGTTGTAAAGAAAATATATAATGCCTGTAAGGACTCCTTCATCCCTACTGGTCCAAAATCCGAAGAGGCTCTTGAGAGGGTTCGTGCAATATTAGGTAAGTTCTAAAGTATCCTGCTTTAATTGTTTTCTTTTCTTGTTGTTAATTTTACAGATGGTTTGTTTTCCTTTTATGGTGGATTATTAAGATGGGTAGATGAGTGACCTGGTACAGCTGAAGAAATATTTAAAATGAATTGTAGAAACAAAAGTGATATGCATTTCCAACAACTCTATAGGGGCATCAAACATTTTTCTGATAAGGTCCCAAAACATTTTTCTGACAAAGTGGCATTATTTAGTTTGCTTTCCTTCAGCTTTCTATGTTTGCTCTAATTATAATTTTTCTTGCTATATCTCTGTGGTCTTGAAAATTTTGATTGCTATAATCACTGTTGACTTGTTTTTCAGATGATTTGAAGCCTGCTAATGTGTGTCTGGATCAGGAGGCACAGGCAGCACAGAAGTGGAGAGCTTCTGCAATTGGTAGCAATGGGAAGAAAGGCCGTAATGGAAGTCAGCAATGCCCTCCTCCCATTAAATATTTGCACATACATGAATGTGAAAGCTTCTCTGTAAGAATTCTGTTGCGACTCAAAGTTGAAGAAATATCTGGAAGTTGAGTTTGTAGCATTTTTTTTGGATATATTAATGTTTCTCTTCATTTGCAGATTGGAATCTTTTGCATGCCACCTTCATCTATTATACCTCTTCATAATCATCCTGGAATGACTGTGTTGAGCAAGGTTCTGTATGGTTCTTTACATGTAAAGTCATATGATTGGCTGGACGTACCTGGCTCTGTTGATGAAACTGAAGGTGTGTGATTATGTTATTGTTATAGTGCCATATTTTAAGTCTCCTGTTATGAGGCAGTTTTTTTGTGTACACCTGTTGAACTCATGTCTACCTTTATACCTAGATTTATTGTTTATTTGGATGTACACGTACACACTTTGTTTCCTTGTGGATCTGACTTGTTATGGAATCTCCAGCCCGACCTGCAAAACTGGTTAGAGATTGTGAAATGACAGCGCCCTGTGCTGCTACTGTCCTTTACCCGACAACAGGTGGAAACATCCACACTTTCAAGGCTATCACTCCCTGTGCAATATTCGACATTCTTACACCCCCGTATTCCTCAGAAGATGGACGCCATTGTTCTTACTTCCGAAGGGCTTTTAGAAGAGACTTTCCTGGTATCTTTCCTCCATTTGTTTTTCTACTTGCCAAATTTAATCCAATCCTTCCTTTCTATTCCTTTAGATTGGGCAATTGGTTCTTTTCATAATACTCTCCTGCTTACAGAAATTGAAGAACTGCAAGGGATAAAGCCTGAAGAAGTTGTTTGGTTAGAAGAGTCCCTACCTCCTGAAGACTGCATGGTGCTCAGGGGTCAGTACAAAGGTCCTGTTCCTGTAATCAAGAAACCTTAGGATTTGCAGGTTCCAGCATTACCATATATACACAGTTTGCACATTTGGGGCAGGATTTTGAGGATTTAGAACAATTGAGGTGATCAAGTCAGGTATTTGTCTTGCTCCCTTAGCTTTTGGTAACAATTGCATTTCCCAATTCATAGTATAAACATAAGGAATCAGAAAAGGTCCCGGAGAAGTAGTGGAGAGAACAGTTTAGAAGGATCAAGCTGTGTACATATTGGTTTTAGTTGTCAGTTTATTTTAAATATTGCTTATTTATTCCCATCTTATACATTTATATTCCAAATTGAACGAGCCTATTAGCTAGCTTTGGAGTTCCTGACTGAACTGCAAGATACGCATAACAAATAATAACCTTCAGTCTCAACATAAAATTAGTTTTACATACCACCGCTCTAGTTTTGTTGAATTCAAATACTATAAAGAAATATTATATGTTTTCACGAATTTGTAAGAAAAGACATCCAAGTTATTCAGTTATTGCTTTGGAGGTGCCTGAGCATGAGCCGGGGGATTCATTGATACAACTTCTAAATCTGGGAAATAGATGAAATATAATCTGAGTGGCATACAGAGTTTATATAACAGCAAGAACAGTAGCTAGCTATAGGTCAAAATTGCCTGCAAAACAATTGGACTCTCGGGCAATCATCTTATTCCTCGTGGGCCTCAAATGTAAGGAATCTGGCAAGAGTTTCTGGAGCCCAAAGAGCAGAAAATTTGAACTGACAAATAGCTGAGAAAGTTTTATTGGGCCTTTCTTAGAGCCCAAACCCATCAAAACTACGTTTACTTTCATGTAGGTGGCATAATTTTTTATTTTTTTTTTCCTATTCCTTCCAAAAAGAAATAGCAAAATTCACACAATTTCCAACAGATTGATGAAACACAAGCAGTTGTTATAGGAATGGGAAGACATTTCTCCACTTTTGAAGGGACAATGTCTAGTCTAAACGATACGTAGTGCATGATTATTTGAGTTGCACATCCATGAACTTACCGACCAAAATGCCAAGTAATTATACCATTAATTCTCTTCATTTGCAGCACAGGTTAGCCCCACTAAGGTGATGATAGTTTTTAACCATAGGAAGTGGAAATGATTATCATAAAAAAATCTAAAAGTATATATAATCAATTACTTGCAATCTTTCCCCCCTCCTTTTCGTATGTACTATGTAGGATTCGTCTCATTATCTTTACCTTCCTAATAAAATCCCAAACTCATTAAATACATGGCAAAATTATTAAATCAATTAACTTTACGTTACCAAATTTTAGATAAGGTCACACCATAAAAATTGTTAGGCAGATTTTGGTGATGTAGAGAAAGAAGATCATTGATTTGATAGGCAAAAACAGTCACAAACCAACACCATACTATGTCATTTCCTCACATGATGCCCACTTATTGCCTCTTGGGTCCCCTTAATTAAATGTGGGTGGGGCCTTTAAATTTCCCTTTGATTTAGACTATTAACCAATCCACCTTTGTTATATATCATATCACTAAAGACTAATGTCCTATTCCCATGTCAAATATCATATATTTTTTCACTCTTTTTATTGGGGTTATGGATCAATATCCCTTGGCCGTGTATATTTTCTTTCCATTTGTTTTTTTCATATAACCCACTAATTAGTAATTACCACTAAAAAATCTAGAAAAAATAATTAACTTTAATTTTGAAAAAAAATGAAGCCCGGGCCAGCTAGTCACAAGGGTCGAATACCTTTAAGAAAGGGTTCGACATGACTAAAACTTTATCTTATCCGTAAAAGTCCTACCATAAAAAGTAAAAGAGAGAGAGAGCAATAGCATAAGAAATGCAAGATTCGTGTATCCAATTTAAAGGAAGGTATGATGGCATTAGTTGAAATTGTGGATTGATAATGTCCATAGGTGTATCATCAATAAAGTTTGATGAAATCGACAGACTAGAAGCAATGTACGTGATTTTACTTTGATCTTATCCACCTCATAACACTAATAGTATGTAGCTATCTACAGTTACTCCACCTCCAACAACCTCCCGATTCCTCATTTGGTTCTATTTGTTCTGTCATTCTTCATTTGTTCTTTTGTTCTTTTTCCCTTTCTTCTAAAGCTCGACCGGACAAGTTGATTTCATTTCAATGTATTTCTCAGATTAGTTCATTTGTATGTAGGCTTACATAGTTTCATATTCAGAGCAGGAAGTTTTAGATTATATAATGATGGTGGTTGATTCCATTATTAAGGTTATTAGGTTAGACTGAGTTATAAGTTGTGTGAGTTTTGAAATTGCATTTAATTACTCTTTTTTGTTCAAAAATGCGATCATTTCTATATTTTTCTAACCTTTAGCCATACCAAGGAAATATAATTGACTTTATAAAACATTTTTAGAAAAATTGCAAGAAATAACCTCATCTTTAAGGGTGGTTGCATAAAATAGGCCGAACTTTCAAAGTTGGGGCAAACAGCACCAACTACGGGCAGATTGGGATCACTAACGTTATCATCGAAAATGATATTTTGTCTCTAAAACTAACCCAATATATTATTGATGTTACCCATACTCAATCTTAACAAGCCATAAATAACAATGACATGTGACCGTTAACACTAAAAAAATCATATTTAACGATGCTTAGACTAGTAATCGCAACCCACACCGTAATCGGGGCTAATTGCCGCAATTTCGAAAGTTGAGATTACTTTTTGCAATCACTCCAGAGGTGATCGAGCTGAGTTATCTTGCAATATTTCCAACATTTTTTAAAGTAGTACGAAATATTCTAGCATCAATTTTTTCTATTTGTTTTTTCTAGCTTTGTAAAAACTATGTTTTAATGAAAAATATTTAGAACACTTGTACAGTTTTTACAAGTGAAATTTAAAGGTTAGCAAATGGGTGGTGAAATGCAGTTTTCAACACAAATGATGGCTTAGTGAAAAATGAGCTAAACAAAGTGAAGTGGAATGTTAATGACGTCATGTTTGATGGGGATGGTGTCCGGCCTAGATCGATAAACCAACTTTTTGGGTACTTGAAGGTTGGTTATAATAACTAAAAGTTCGGTGTAGTAAATATGATCAACCATGAATGTATTCACAATTTTAAAATTTTTGCCTAGGTTTTATTTAAGTCCTGCCTAACCGTTGAAAGTCTCGGTCTATCTAATTTTTTAGTTCGTCTAGTCTGATTAGGCAATCGTTTAGACTTTAGACTACACCTAGACTCTAGAAACCCCCCTTCCGTCCAATGGCAGCCAAGCGTTTTTCAAAACATTGATAGTATTTCTAAATTCCGATTTAATCTTATTTTGATTCGATTTGGATACATTCTTGGTGTATACATGCAATAGGCACAAATTCGGATACGTAATCTTTAGTGTGAATCGAACTGTTGGAACATATGTAGTGAATGCCCCATGGAAAAGATGGAAAACGTATTGTATTGTTTAGGGCTAAAAAAAAGCTTTCAAATTTAGGTATATTGTTGAATAGTAGTAGTAGTAGTATATGAGAAAAGGGGGGCCATCAAAACTTGAAAGGGCACACCTTTATGCGAGAGCCCCAACCCACATGATTTTGCCTGGGGATATGGATATTGAATCAATCATCTCAATTTCCATCTTAAAAGAATAACCCTAGCTAGCTACCCTCTATTTAATTTTATTCTTCTTGCACTCTATCCCCACTTCCATCTTATTAATTTACTCCTAGCTAGCTAATTCTCAATTTCGATAATGTACTCCCCATTCTTCATCTGTTAACTAACTTCATCAGTCATTAATGCCCAAAAATCTCTGTTGACTGATTGGATTTGATAAATTAAGTAATACCATCTTGTCTAATTGCAGTTTGACACGTGTACCAGCTCGAACACCAAGCTTATATACATATATCTTCGATTTGGTTATGCGAAGACATACACTCCGTAGCTAGCTAGTGTGATGAATGATAAACACCAAACCATATGCCTCCAAATATCTTGTTCGTTTTTTAATTACGTACCCAATAATATTAATTCTTGCCACACTTGCAAATTATTGAACTTTTCTCTTTCAAGGACTAGGGCCGGACCCCTGAATCATGGATCCGAAAGAAAGTGCAATTATTCATGCCATGAATTAATTCTCCCATTACCCAATTCCCTGCACAAAAAGCAAACGACAAATACATTACACATGAACATTATAACAATTCATCACAATAATAACGTTTTGAAGAAAAGAGAGCAAAAGTTACCATATACAAATACATAAAGAAGTTCTTAGTTCCCACTCTCTGTTTTCTTAACAAATTAAGAAAACAAAACAAACTTAAATTAATCAAGAGTATATATCAACTTTTGCGTCGACACCTTTTTCTTATTCGGCTAGCTCGTAATTAAAAACTACTATAAATGATTATTTATACAACTCTTTTTAGCTAGCTCGGCTTCATTTGCACCTTAGTATAATTGACTGTCTCTCTCTCTAGGAGAGGAGAGACTGAGGAGAGAGTACACGTACAAAGAAAATTAATAATAGAGGCCAATCAAACCCGGCCGGTTCCCTAAATTTTGCAAGCCGATCGATCTCTCTTCTCTCCTCTCCTCTCTCTTTTAACAAGCCCCATGCAAACCAAAACCCAATCTCTATTCTTCTCTCCTCAACCACAATAATTAGAACAATCTAGAAATCAAGAAGAAAGAGTGATACGTACGTACGTACGACGATGAGGAACGCCATAAGGTGTTGTATCTCATGCATCCTACCGTGCGGGGCTCTAGACGTGATCAGGATCGTACACGTGGACGGCCGCGTCGAGGAGATCGGCGGCACCGTCAGCGCTGCCGAGATCATGAAGGCCTACCCCAAACACGTCCTCAAGAAGCCCACTTCCCGCTTCCCCGACGACGTCGGCCCCGACGCTTCCGCCGCCACCACCACCACCTCCGTCAACTCCGCCGCCCCCAGGATCCTGGTGGTCCCCCCCGACGCCGAGCTCAAGCGCGGCAAGATCTACTTCCTCATCCCCGTCCCCTCCCCTTCCTCCAAGAAAACGGCATCCTCTGCCGCCGAGGCCAGGCGGAGGAAGAAGAGGGAGGCCCAAGTGCCGCCGTCTCCGTCGCCAGAGGGTGGCCGGAATAGTGAGAGCGGCCCCAATAATACGGAGAGGTACTTGAGCGAGGTTCTGAGGGAAAAGGTGTCCACGCAGAGGGAGCGGCGGCGGGGGAGAGTCGGAGTCTGGAGGCCGCGGCTTGAGAGTATCTCCGAGTCAGCCGCCGCCGCCACTGATCTCGCCGGTGATCAGTAATTTTTATATATAGTATATTGTTAAAATTGCTATATCGATCATGTATTTGAAATGTTTAAAAAACTTTTTTGTTTTAATTTTGTTTTTGTTGGGTTGAGGAAGGGTAATGATTATAGGCTATATATACTTTTTTGATGTAAGTCATAATTAAAATGGTTTCTTCAACGGGTAAATATGATTATTATAAACGAGAGACGACACACACGGCTGCTTTATTTGTTTTCAATTCCCCCACCTGCAATTGTTCCATCTCCACCTCTTTGATCATTATGTTAATTGATGGCCATCTATCGCTACGCGTTTAATTAATTTGGAGTTGATAAATAAATATACTTTCCCTGAGAAAGGGAAAAAAATTGAGGATTCGTAGCCTTGAAGAATAATACAGATCGAGTAAGAAGATCGACACTACTCACTAGCCATAAAGTTTCAAGAAAAAAAATAAACGAAGAAGAAGAAATTAAACATAATATTTCTTTGAGTAAGAAATATAGTATTGTTTTAGTTTATGATTGAAGCTGCTAAGTTGTCAATATTATTGTTGTTAATTAAATAATTAGTTGGTAGTATCGACCTCATAAATAGTTAGATCGATGGTACTTGAATTAGCTTAATACGGTACTTTTGATGTTTATACAAATTGGCATTTGCTTTTTTGTTTTCTTTCAAATACTAATCGTCTTTAGCTCCGGACAAATATTGTAGCACGTACAAATTTTAAAACAATGGACACAACAAAATTAAACTTACATGATCGATTATTAATAACTATACATAAAAACGCCTACAAAACCCTTATTTGGGGAAGGATAATGGCTAGAAAACTTTATGAACGGATGAGAAATAATTGAGAATATTCATATGTGGTTATAAATTCAATACTACGGAGTATTGTTCATCCCGTGGATCGTAGGGGGAGACATGAAGGGAGTTAGGGAGAGGAGATTGAAAAGGATGTTTGATAGATATTGTGATTTGGACTCTACGTTCCCATTTTCTTTTGGATTTTTCACAAGTACTATTTCGAGGTTGGCTCCCTTGTTTCATAGATCAATTTTTGTTGATTTCACCTGATTAACGTAATAACATCAAATTTGGGCTTCATCGATCTAAACGTATATAGTTCATTCTATTATTTATATATATGCTTTGATAGTTTCGAATTATTGATCAAAATTTAATTTACAATATATGGCTTGGATGATTTTATTACTTCAGTTTTTCTAATACGAAAGCATCCATTAAGGAAAAATTTACCAATTACTAGAAACTCTGACTCTCACCTAGTCCCCGTCCTAGCCGGCGGTCCTTCCATGCGCGCCTCCCCTCTTGCGTCTGATAGATTTGGAAGAGAGAAAGAGGGAAAATGTGAATTGAATTGATCAAAGTGAATGTAAGCTTACAATACATGTCCTGGCTAGCTTAGGTTCAACAAGAAGCTCTCTAACTAACAATGCACGTGTCTTGCACATGCCATTATGTTTTTACAAGTTTGTTACTACTCCCTCTGATCAATTTTAAATGTCGTTGAAGGCTAAATTTCTTGATCAATTACAAGTGTCGTTGAGAATTTTTCTAATCAATTGTCTCATTTCCCTATTCTTTTTAATAATGACATTACCTTTTTGCCTTCTGAATTATTGTCTCCATAACTTTAGTTATTTTCTATTGGCCTTTGTCTTATATACTTGTAACCGATGCATGCAATTTGTTGTATTCCAAAGTGTAATTAATGAGGACAATTAATTATTACTGGCTTTTTAATCTAATTGGTGATTTTAGAAGGGAATTAGCTCTTTCCTTAATATTTGTGCATACTCCTATAACATCACATAATGTCGATCGGAGGGAGTATATCCTAACACCCCCCCCCTCAAATTTGGCAGGGACAAGTCGAGCATGCCTAATTTGTGCTTGAATTCATGCAGCTTGTGTCCAGGTATAGGCTTTGTGAGAAGATCTGTTGGTTGATCTGTTGTGGGTACATAACTACCTTGTAAGAGTCCTTCCAAAAGTTTTTCCCGAACGAAGTGACAATCCAAGTCTATATGCTTGGTGCGTTCATGAAAAACTGGGGTTTGGCTATGAATATGGCGTATTGATTGTCACATTTTAAAGGAATAGGCTGTATGTCTTCAACTCCAATCTCAACAAGAAGTCGACTTAGCCATGAAAGCTCAGTTGTGACATTGCGCATAGACCGGTACTCTGCTTCTGCAAATGAAAGTGTAATACTCCTATTTTACAACATTGGGTATTACCGCAAGTGACCTCGGACTTTACCGTCCAAAGTCACCCAAGGCTTTTAGAATGATATAGAACAATAATAATGCGGAAATAAACATAATTTATGAAATAGAAAGGGTGCTCCCGAAGGAGACTTTGTTTGTACAAAACATCTTACATTGCTTTTCAAACATAGGGTTGTTCGGAATTGAAATGTAAAACCACTTGTCCTTGAAACATAATGAAACTAAAGCAAAATGAAATGATAAATACATCTTGAAAGTTCTTGATCTTCCTTCACTTCACTTCACGCCTTGTTAGGGTTCCTGGATTCTGACATAATTCGCGAGGGGCGATAGAATGCCAGGCAAACATGCGGAAAAGAAGAATTAGTCTAAAAGACTAAGCAAGCGGGAATGGAACTTCCCGAGGGTATTTTGGTAATTTCAAGTTTTATCGAAAGAGATATTAGGGTTGTGTTTACGATGGGGCTTGTTTATGTGGGGCTTTAATGGTTCGAAGAAGAGCATATCTCGAGCGGAGATAGCTCGATAAACGAGAGAAGAACTACTGGATTGTAGACTTCTTTAGGAATCGAAAGTATGTTGGGAACATTATTAATTCATACAAGTTAAAAACCTCTCGCGCCCTGAGCGGACCGAGAGCCGGATCGATCATTTGAGACCGGTCCGGTTTTGGTATCTTAAATGTGCATTGGGCACTTATCTCATATAGTGATGAAAAGTATTCGATTTCGTTAATGATTTTTAATAGAAAGCGGTTGGACTCGGATGACCCGAGCCACCGAGGGAAAAACTCAGTTTCCCGGCACTTAGCTAGAGTGCGCTCATCCCTCCTTGCATTCGGAGCGGATGGGATCATGATCCCGAAAGTCGTACTTCAAACACGTAGGCACTTACGACTTAGTAAGATTATATAGAGGCGTCGGCTATTCCGCGCCCCTTACTAGTTCGTTCGACGTTGATCTCTGAACGAGACCATAAACAACCAAGGCCACAACCATACTAGCATAAATAGTCCTATGAAAATAATAATAGGAACTATACTAACAATGGTCGTTATATCTAACAATCAATATTTCCTAGGTTCATTCGTTACTTAGCACACAAGTCGTTCCCAACATCGAGATTTTTAAGGAAATGAGATATAAAGGTCACAAGGGGAAATTCCACTTGCCTTGGTTCTGACGATAACGGATTTAGCGAAAGAGCGGAAGGTGTTGTTCACAACTTTGAGAGAGAATCCCGATCTATCGACACGGAGTTTACGAGCGGTCTTTAATTACGAAATTCTTCTAAAGCTCGGATTCTCTCTTAAGTACTTTATATAAGAGAAATGGAATTCTAAATTATTATGATAATAATTTAGGTGGTCATTTAAAATAATAATATTCCTTTATTATTATTTTAATTTTGTAATATCCCTTTTTATTCCATATAATAAAATCCTTATTCAATATTATTAAAATAATTTTCTTTACTTTCACTTGCTAGTTTCTTAATATAATTAAACAAGTTTTAATATTTCATAAAATATTATACTTTACCTAAAAGGTATTTTTCTTCTAAATATACAAACTCTCATTAAAATTGTAAGGAGTTTACTTCACCTTTTTACAACCTTATTTTAATTAAAATATTACTTTTAAATTTCCGAAAGTTCCTTAAAATTTAAAGTATTATCTCCTCATCAAGAATATTTTACTAGAAAGAATTTGCCAAAAGGGCAAATTCTATCACCCTAATTAGCCGCTTATATGTGAATGGCATAATTTTTGGTTTTTGTCAAGTATAAAAACCTTATTTTTTTTCTTTCTCTCTCCCCTTTTATCTCTTTGCCCCACCTTCCTCCCTCCTCCGAGTTTTCTCTGTCGCGTGACAAAGACGATGGCGAAGCCTCCGACTTTCTCTCGCCGCCATTGTTGTAGAATTAGGGCTAGGAGGAGGATCTCGGAGGTCGAGATCTCCACATCTGGTTGCAGATAGGAAGGCAATTTCCTTTGCGACGGCGAGGATGCGGAAGCACCGCAAAGGCGACGATAGACGACCAATGATCTCATTGATCTCATTGATTTCTCTAAGTCGGAGAATGATTAACCACAACGACGAGTGTTTTCTGATTAGGGCTAGCTGATCTCGGGTGGCGTTTATGTCCATTAGCGAAACCGATTCCGCGCAATTGAGTAAGAGGCTCATCAAATCGACAATCTGTGATTTAGGTTTTCTCACTCCCCCTCCTTGATTCTTCTTCTTGTTCTTCCTTTTGTTCTTGGCCCCATTCACTTCTGATTAGCATCATTGAAAGTTCAAATAATTAATCCTGCATTTTGAGGGTATTAGTATTGCTATCTTACTTTCTATAGTGTTTTGATTTGCGTTTTTGGTGGCTGCTGCATTTTGAGATCAACGTTTTTGATGAGCATTTTTTAGATGCAATTTAACCTTTTTGATGACAGTTGCGGCTTAAGCAACAACTAGAGTATTGATTCAGGAATTTGATAATGCGCAGGACAAGCTCAAAGCTGTAATTTTGATGACAGCTTCATGTACCAATTGCTTCGACGGCTTGTGAGCGAATCACCATACCTTTGAGTAATGTGGAAATGTTTCTGGAAGCAATCATGGCCTTCTGTTCCTACTCAATATCTTTCTAAGGTCAATATCATCCACCTCCATCAAATTTCAATTTGAATGAGTTTTACTGTTAATGAGTCAATTCAAGTGTAAGGGACTACTATAAATTCCAAGGGAAGAAGATTCACATTTACAGCTGAACATGAATATTCAAGGTATATAAACTACTGGTGTGCCTTGTTTCCATTCAAGCAACTCATGATAGATTTGTTCTTATGGTTTTTTGGTGTTTACAAGCTGATGGGTAACTTATTTTGGTGTTTTAGGGCAGTGTTTTTGTTGGTTTTGGTTTTCTCCGGCAGCACAATCGATCAGAGAGAAAAGGAGACACCGATTTTGTTGTGATTCGAAGGATTTCATGGCGACAAATCTCGAGAAAATGGCGTCCATTGATGGCCAATTGAGGCTGCTGGTTCCCGGGGAAGTGTTTGAGGATGATAAGCTAGTAGAGTATGATGGCTTACCAAGCATGGCGCAGAGATCTCCAGGTAGCCATTATGACTTTCACTTGAATGAAATTGACATATTGGTTTTGGATTACTGTTTGACTTGATTCTGTTTTGATGTTGCTTATGGATTCATGGTAAATGGATTTTGTTGTGTAGAACGGGCCTCCCCAATACCGCAGTCAAACCGTATTGGAGGATGCAACACCTGAATGGTGAGGGACTTCTTCTGGGACGACGAGTTTCGGTTTAAGTGGGATGACATGTTGTTACAACATAAGGCATTAGAAGAGTGCTCCTCGACTGGAACCATGATTGTTCACTCGGTTCGTAAGGTAAGCAAGCGCCTTTGATTCCGCGATTGCATGTATCTCTGGTGCATTCATAGTTTCAATTTGCTGATCTTGTGCTGATTTTTTTTCGTGTGCTTGAGTTTCCATTCTTCTGCAACAACAGGGATTATGTAATTGGAAAGCGAATTCGGGAATCAAATCAGCCCTATACTCCTATTATTGTGCTTAACTTGGCGAACTTGGCCGAGGAAGCACTGAAAGTTGTTGGAGTTACGGAAGTAGTATTGGCTATTAATTACCGGCCAGAGGTTTGATTAATTTTCAGTTTACTGTGGTGTATGATGCTATTAAATTTAAACCTTGAAAGAATTTATTTTAATACTATAAAATCTCTGTTTTTGGTGTGCAGATGATGATGAACTTCTTGAAGGAGTTTGAGGCCAAACTCGGATAAAGATCACATGTTCCCAAGAGATTGAACTTCTAGGCACTGCTGGTCCTCTTGCCTTAGCAAGGGACAAACTGATTGCATTCCACAAAGCTCATGGTGGAAAGGCATCCATTATGGTAACTAAGGCATGAAGACAAGTGTAACTTATTTGTTGTTTTTGGAGGAAATTTATTATCGGTGCTATTCATTCAGTTTATAATCTGTCGGAGCTTCTGGTGCACTTTTTGGCTAATTAGGAGCCATGTTTTCTGAACTCGTTACAGATTGGACGATATATGAAAATAAGGCAGCATAAGAAACCTTAAATATAGCTTTCTTTAGTACTATGGTTTTCTGATGAAATATAGCTCAGACCTAGAAACCCATTTAAAGTAGAGCACATTCAAGTCTTTAAGCAAGAGTGATCAATAGCTGGCTAGCATTATTAGTATCAAACTGGTTCCCAACTTGAATTGCATAAGAATTTGAAAGTTAAGTATTGTGTATGGTTTATGCTTTTGGACATATATAAATATTATTTGTTGATAAAGAATGAATTTGCACAAATTTCATGTATCTGGATGAAGATGGTCGGAATTTGGTGAAAAAAGACGTACAATTGAATCCAAACACCGTATACTTATGAATCCGAATTCATAGAATCCAACCATCTTATAATAGAGTAGTCGTTATTTAATCACAATCGAACCATCATCAAGTAGCGATGATAATTGATGACAATGGAACCGTCATCAAATAACGATGAAATTTGTGATGATAGTAATTGATGACAATGCAACCGTCATCAAATAACGATGAAATTTGTGATGATAGTTGATGACAATCAAACCGTCATCAAGTAGTGGTGACAATTGATGACAGTTTATGAAAAAATCGTACGTGATGACACATATTTGATGACACTTTGAATAATGATACTAAAAATTATATGTGATGACACTAAAAAATTAAACGTGATGATATTTGATGACACTACGTGATGATAAATATTTGATGACAACTTTGTTTTTTTATTTGTGATGATAATTGTTTTTTATGCGGTGATGACAACTATTTTTATGGGGTGATGAGATTTGATGGCAACTATTTTTTGTAATGATGATAAAAATGAACAAACTTTGAGTGATGATTCTTGATGACGATTGTTTGTCTTCAAGACCATTGTCGTCAAGGCCCTTTTGATGACAAATTAATCTAACTGTCACCAAGTAGTGATGATAATTGATGACAATCGAACCGTCATCAAGTAGTGATGACAGTGATGATACATATTTGATGACGCTTAAGTGATGACAGTTTGATGACACTTGTTTGTCATCAAGGCCCTTTTGATGACAAATTAATCGAACCGTCATCAAGTAGAGATGATAGTTGATGACAATCAAACCATCATCAAGTAACAATGACAAGTGATGGTAGTTGATGACGGTTCGAACCGTGTGATGACGGTTGTTTTTATATGGGTGAATGCCTTTGATGATACTTTTTGTTATCAAAAAGTTGTCATCAAGACATTTTGATGACACTTTCTACCTTTTATTACACTTTTTGTCATCAAAAAATTGTGATGACGGTGAAAAAGATTGTGATGACGAGGAAATAAATTGTGATGACAGTGATGACAATTGTTTTTATGTGGTTGAATGCTTTGATGATACTTTTTGTCATCAAAAAGTGTCATTAAGACATTTTGATGACACTTTTTTACCTTTTATTACACTTTTTGTCATCAAAAAATTGTGATGACGGTGAAAAAAATTATGATGACGGTGAAAAAATTGTGATGACAATGATGATGGTTTGTTTTTATGTGGTTGAATGCCTTTGATGATACTTTTTATCATCAAAAAGTGTCATCAAGACATTTTGATGACACTTTTCACCTTTTATTACACTCTTTGTCATCAAAAAATTGTGATGATGGTGAAAAAAGTTGTGATGACGGTTATTAAAGTGATGATAGTGATGATTGTGATGATGGTCAACGTCGGTCAACGTCGGTCAACACCGGTCAACGGTCGGTCAACGGCCGGTCAATGCTGGTCAACGACCGAGTCAACTCGGTCAACGGGTGAGTCAACCCGGTCAACGACTGAGTCAACTCGGTGGGAGTGGGGTGGGGGGGTGGGTGATCGGGGTTTTGCTATTTACCTAATTTTCACACCCTCCTTAATATCCACCTAATTAGCCTCTTTTTTTTTGCTATTTATTTAAATCATCCTATTTTACTAATAATATTCTCTTAATAGAATATTATTTAATTATATAATTCACATTAAATAAAGCTAATAGACTTATAATCTATTTTCTTGGAAGTTTCCATAATTAGGATTGCCTATTTTCTTTATAAAGTAACTTCCTAAAATTAACATATATTAAATTAATCTTATTTATTTTATTCCTATAGTTCTTTTCACATTATATGGCTTTTAAATTATCTATGATCATAGCTTATAAATATAATCATGGCTTATAAATATCTACTTCATATTTATAGTCCATTATTATAATATTTTAGGTTATAAAATAATATCCTTCCCATATCTTAATTATTTCTTTTCATGCAAGTCATCCTTATAACTATATAATATCAATTTAAGATCACAAATGGTATATTCATATTAGAACTTAGGTTTTGTAGGAATTCTCTACATCTAGAGATAGCTCAACTAATATTTTATTAAATGAAGACTCTAGTAATATAACTATCATTAATATAATGATATTCACATGACTTTGTTATTCTCTACACTTTTCAAATTAGGTCTTCTAATGTTTTATATCATTAATATTACGGAAATTTCGCGTGGTAACCTTGAGGTTTGACGTTATTCATGAGGTGTACTAAAGTTTGACATAATTCACACGGTAACCCTAAGATTTACATAAAATTCACATAATAACCTTGAGATTTATACGAAATTCATCAAATACCCAAAAAGGTTAAAATTAACCTCAATCATTAAATTTGTTTATAAATTTTTTTTAACAATCTTAAAATATAATCTTATTCAATGCTTTAATATCAATTAATAATTTTATGATTTTCTTTCTATTTTTATTATATTTTTACCTTATAAATTAATCAACTACAAAAATATTAAAATAAATATTTTTTTCATTTATTTAAGCTAAGAATTCATTTTTATTTTTTTATCAAATAATTTAAATTCTCATTATTCAATAAATAAGGATCACATAATGTAATTTTAAAAAGAAAACCTTTAGATTACCAATAATTTATACGTTAAATTTTCATTAATTGTAATCAATTTATTTTGCATAAATAGTTTCAAATAGAAATAAAAAAAATTGTGAATAATATAAATTCGGATCATTTAAATAATTTAAATTTTTAATAATTACATTAATAATTTGATGAGAAAAAAAGTAATAATTTAAAATTTAATTAGTCAATGAATAAATGGTAATAAATAATTTTTTAGGATACTTCTTTAAATTAAATGCGTGAAATAATTTTTTATATTTTTTAAATGAATTAATTTATAATAAAAAATATAAATCGGATAAAATTAAATAAAATTAGTTAACTACAGCATTTCATATTGTAATAATAAATAATATTAAATTTTAGAATCTTATATTTTTTTTTTATCTTTTTTGTTTTTCAGTTTTACAAATTTTTAATTTTTTTTAATTTTTTTAATTTTTTAGTTTTTAATTTTTTTAATTTTTAATTTTTTTAATTTTTTTAATTTTTTTAATTTTTTTAATTTTTTTAATTTTTTTAATTTTTTTAATTTTTTTAATTTTTTTAATTTTTTAATTTTTTTAATTTTTTTAATTTTTTTAATTTTTTTAATTTTTTTAATTTTTTTAATTTTTTTAATTTTTTTAATTTTTTTAATTTTTTTAATTTTTTTAATTTTTTTAATTTTTTTAATTTTTTTAATTTTTTTAATTTTTTTAATTTTTTTAATTTTTTTAATTTTTTTAATTTTTTTAATTTTTAATTTTTACTTATTTTTACTTATTTAGTTTTTTTTTACTTTTGCTATTTTTTTATTTTTTTAAGTTGTAATTTTTTAATTTTTAAATATTTCGAAATAAAATTTAAAATTTGTTTTAAATTTTCAAAATCTTTTGTTCGTTTTTCCTTTTTATTTTTTTAAGAAAATTATTAATTAAAGTGAATTTTAACATTTTGGTTATGTGATAAATTTCGTTTGAACCACAAGGTTATTTTGCGAAATTTGTCTGTACCTCAAGGTTACCGCGTGAATTATTACAAACTTTAGTACACCTCATGAATAATGTTATATCTCGGGGTTACCTCGCGGAATTTCCGTTAATATTACTTCTTTATAAAAGCAATATTTACGATCAAACTATAGTCCATGTGCTACAAATTTTATAAGAATTCCCTACAAATTATTTAGGATAATTATGTCTTGTCATTATTATAATATGTCATAAGAATTTTATCACCTACTACCATATTTTTATTATTACTATATCTATGGCAATTTTCTACACTTAAAGACATGGCAACTTTAAATAATATTTTATTTTTTTTATCATTATTATTATTACAAATAATTTCATATATCTTCCAACTTCTCTATAACTAGAGATATACAATATCATTATCTTCTATAAACTTTATTTCTTTATAACGGGTGATATTTTTAATATTTCAATTACATCTCATAAGCTAGTAATAAAATAACTTTTTTTATAAGAATCCTCTAATATTATGAATATAACATGTCTTATGTAGTATACTTTAGTATCATATAATAAAATTCTCAATACTTTATTTAATCTATTTTTCAACTAACAAGGTATTTATTTTAAAAAAAATATTATTATTTGATTATAATAAAAACTTGTAAGATAATCAATTATTATGATATCTATCTATTTAGCTTATTAAAATCTATTTAATCTTCTTCTTGTACTAATAGCATCTCATCAATATATTTTTAGCAACTAAATCTTGTAAATTAATTTCATATTTGAACTGTTTAATTAATATAACAACCTACTTTTATAAACATTTACTAATTGAATTTATAAATATAAAGGGTTAAAATATTATACCCTAATGTCTTGCTTTCTGTATTACAGAACACCAAGGAAGGAGGTAGGGGAGAGGACCGGCGGACAGGGCGGTGGCCTCCAAGGCTCCGGCGAGGCACGGCGGCGAGCAGGTGGTGCGGCGGCGGCAGGCTGGCGGTCCGACGAGGCTAGGTGGTGGCCGACGGTCTCCAAGGGGAAGAAAAGAGGAGGGTTTGTGGTGTTTTAATGGAGGAAAAGGACTTTGTATGGGCTGATTTTTCTTTGACAATTGAGAGTAATCTAGCAAGAAGGAGGATGGTTTGAAGTGTGAGTGAAATGGTGAAGGGGAGCCCCTTTTTATAGCCAAAGTGGAGGAGCTTGGCAATCCATGTCCAT
Organism: Fallopia convolvulus; assembly: GCA_964016875.1. Lineage (NCBI taxonomy): Eukaryota > Viridiplantae > Streptophyta > Magnoliopsida > Caryophyllales > Polygonaceae > Fallopia > Fallopia convolvulus. The sequence continues at coordinate 19,536,795 of OZ024729.1, read as the reverse complement.
TGCTATGGACCAATGGAGGAGGAGGAAGGGCTTCACAATTGGGCAATGGTGTGCTAGTTGGTGGTGATGGAAGGATGATGCAATAGAAGGTGTCTTGCAAGCCAAAGGAGAAGGCGGAGAACATGCATTGCTCCCATGTCAAATCACTTTGACTTGTTTGGAGAAGAAGACTCAAAAATTGATATAAAATTAAAAGGGTGGCATAGATGAGTAGAAAGTCACATTGGTCTAGCGGAAAGAGGGAGGGGCGTGTGAGACGGAATTGCAAGAGGTCTCGGGTTCAAGTCCCGGCTCTTGCATTCTTTTTGTTGAATTTTCATTGTATTTTTACTAGCTTGTTGTACCTCTTTTTATTTACTAAAACCGAAATTATGATGCACTTTTAAATGCTTTTATTTATTCATAACCCTTATAATGCCTTCTTGCAATTTATTTAATTTTAATTTACGTACGAATCTCTTTTTAAAGAGCAAAAGGGTTATATATAAAATATATTTAAAGATTCTTCTTTATAAGAGAAAGAATTATAAAATTATATTATATTGGATTTAACGTCTTGGAATATTGCGGATATTACATTTATAACACTTTTATATTTTTATTAAGACAATTATACAAATAATTAAACTCTCTATTCAAGGGAAGATATTTAGATAGGTATCCGACTTGCATAATATACTTAATTAAATTCTTAATTGTCATACTACCAAAAAAAAAATTCTTAATTGTCATTGTAGTAAACTTCTGCATCCTTTCATAACATAGTATGAAATTATAAAGTTTATTAAGTTCTCTATTTTAGAGAAAAAAAAATTATTGGGATATTTATCCATTTTATTTTATTTAGAATTTAGCGGATATTACAATAGTACCCCCTTAAAATTAGTTTCGTCCCCGAAACTAGGAAAGACTTAGGGCGGTACAAGGTTAACACGGAAAGCTCCTAACACTCACATCTGTGAGGAAACAACAAAGGGTCTAGTACCCCCTTAAAGAACATTTCGTTCTTTAGTTAAGATGATTGTACAAGTAGAAGAATTATTATTGTACCTTTATCTTAAGGAATCGTTAAGTTAGAAATCCTTAGGAAGATTCCCACATTTGAACTTATGTGGTTTAATTGGAATCAAGGGATAGGATTGGAAATCCGATTGGTCTGGCTAGCGAAGTAGGCGGGGTCAAGCGGTTTTATCCAAAAGCTTGGGTCAAACCTACGGAAGTTTTGGGTTGACCTTCCCGAACATAAAGGTTTGATTGCTTATAGAATAAGCTTCCTTATTGAAATGAACACTTAGGTGCTTCTAGGAAGCGAGTAAGTCCATGACTAATCTACTCTATATTTCTAGAATTTAGTCGTTGCGGAAGAATTCTTTTTAGGTGAACATTCGATAACTGACGATATGGAAATGAAGTTTGAATATGCAAGGGCCATGCCTTGGAAAGAGAATTTCAAGTTACGATTTCTAAGAAGTTACTACTGGGATAGGGGATGGTTAATTTCCAAGAGGGAGTAACCATTGTTACGATATCGTATTCGAATATATATTATACTATTGAGAAGTGGTTCGAGCGTCCCTTTATATTATATTATACAGTATGTATCAAAAATGTATTTTTTCGTAAGCAAGGTTAAACTCGAGGGACTACGTGGTTTCATTCCACCGATGTGATCAGTACCGGGGAGCGATTTCCAACATAACCGCCTAAAGTGTATATCTTCATAGGAATAAGACCTGAAATTCTACCTTAACCACGTGGCCAAGGTGGGAGGTAAAAGTCCATTCTTATTCACCACCATGAATCTATATTGAAACTTTTGATTTTATAGCTTACAATTTCGTTATGGTATAAAGAGTAGCATTTTGAGGCGAACTTAGTAATACTATGAATATGTCATAAAGTTAAATCAAGGTTTAGCTCGAACTTTCTCTTATATTAAGCTAACGATGGAACACGGTCTTTGGTTTGATACGCAAGGATATAATATGATAACCATAATAATAATATAGATTTCAAAATGAGACACTCTCACGAGGAAGAGTGTCACAGGAATAGTTCGACATTAGCATCTACTGTTGCGATACAAAAGTGCCTTAAGGGCAAAACTAATATGATTACGAAGATTAAACGCGGATAGGAAGGAGGATCCAACTATTCCTTTTGAACATCTGATGCAAAAGGTTTGTCACTGCGGTGCATCTCATAGAACTATTGATCTTGACACTGGGATGTAATCGACCTCTTTCCTTCATCCTGAGCTGTAGACTGCACAGAAGCAGTTCCCGTTATTTCGTTGGAAAACTAAGGGTATTGGGACACTGTGTTGGAGCAAGTTGGTCATGACTTATTTGTTGGTCGCCTACAGAATTGGCGAAGATGTCCGTCTCTCCCACAATTGAAGCACTTCTTAGGACTCTTGGTACAGTTTCGGTTGATGTGTCCCAGTTCTTCGCAGTTGTGATAGACTATAGGGCTTTTCTTGGTTTTTGAGCCTTGGAATGATTTAGAGTTAGTTGGCTCGGACCCAGTCTTGCTCTTCTTAGACCAGCCTGAACTTTGTGGAGAGCCTGGCCTCTTAAATTTGCCATTCTCCTTTTTATGAGATTGTCTCCAATCTTCCACCCTTGGTGCGGGCTCCTCGAGCAAGGATTTTTCCATGTGGGCCGCATCCACGTATTCTCCCAACGTCATGCACTTGCGATAACTCATCAGAGCTTTGATTTCTGGGCTCAGTAATTCATGGAACCGTTGAATTCTCTCTGCCTTGGTGGGGACTTTATTTGTGGCATCTCCCATTTGGGGTTTAAGCTTTGATGTCTCGGGCATGCTTGGCCCACCAATCTTTTGGTAAGGAACCTTATAAAGCTTCTCTTTTCCCCAAATTGCTCAGAAGTGATCCAACATCTTTGCTTTGAACATTGCCCAATTCAACCATGGTTGTTCCGACAAGTTTGAACTTTCCCGCCATTTTCGTGCTTCTCCCCTTAGCTGAAGGGAGGCAAGGTGCACCTTTTCCACTTCTTTGCACTCAAGCGTGTTTAGGAGGCGCTCCATTTGTAAGAACCATCTAACTATTTCGTGGGTTTCTCCCGTACCGTCATAAATGTCTGGCTTCAATGAGGAAAAAGTTCTCAGGTTCTTGTCACATTCTGAGAAAATTATTGATGAAGAAGTCTGAACGATATTATCATTTGCATTGGTAGTTTGATCTCCTCCTGCTAACTTCCTCACTCTGGGCAATGTAGTTGGAATTATCTCATGACTGAGTTGTTCCATGTGGACTCTTGCAGCTTTGATCCTTAAAGGACCACTTTCCACCGTACTTGGTGGGCAATGGACTTGTTGAAGTGGGTCTTCCTGATTTTGACCAGAGCGCTTAGACCCCTCATCATTTTCCTGAGGCGGATTGCAAACAAATGTGCTCCTATTGTTGTTTTCTTTAGCGTTTGCCATCTTTTAACGTTGAAGTTCTGGTGTCCTTCTAATGTCTACAAGGAAGGGATGGTTAACAAGGTGCGAGAGGACTATCCAACCAAATAAAAAAAACAAAGGTTGTGAAATAATAGCGTCGAGTATGGAAGAGTTACTACTTTAGTTGTGACGAATAGGAACACGTGTCCACTAATTGTCTAAATGATGAAGCAACTTCATGACTCACTAGGCCTATCGGGCAACTTAGCGAACTTATAATCCATTTCCAAACTATCCTGGTCCTAGCAACTTGTTTTCTAACTTCATCTATCACCGTGTTGACTTATAAAAATGGAAGCGAAGAAAGGTCTATGACGTGGCTTTCGCATAGCTTTACTATGGTTGATTTTTCGGTTGACGACATCAAATGTCACGCCTAGTTTCCATCTGTTAGTTGAGCAATTCCTACTACTTGGCCGTACGTCAGATTAATATATCTTTCATTGGTCAGAATCCTCTACCATTCCTTTATTTGCCCTCTCAAGCAAGAGAAATTGAACCAAATGCAATCAATCGTCAGACCGCTAGATCATTGTTTGTCCCTCACATACCTCTCGATAATCTGTTTCGAGATCGGGTTAAGTGGAGACATGTTAGATCTTTAGTCGACTAAGCCTTCCTTGGCGTCCTCTTTGGAAATTTCTATCTTCCCTTGAGTCACTGGCTTAGTAAGTTTGGCTCTATAAAACAAAAGTATTACTTTTAGCTGGCATGACTTTTTCTCATTCTCGGTGTGCATGAACTTAGTTTTTATTATAACCATTTTCTGTAAATAGCTAACAATTGACATTCAAATAGAATATCCGTAATTCTATATTTGAAGAAGGATATAGTTGTTTTTGTTAACTCCCAAACATAGGCAAGAAATGATGCGCAAGTTTAGAGAAGAGAGAACATTTGTTTATTAGAACTTTTATGGAAACTGATTACAAAGGCTTTATATAAAAAGCCATTACACTAGGGATGGAAAAGAAACGATGACGATTTGACCTTTCAAAGACAAAACGAAAGTCGAGAGGAGCGGAGTAGCTCACTCCGTTACAACGAGAAATACAATTAAGACAAAGCCTAGGGACGGTCGGGGTAACTATACTTATCGAGGAAATGGTCGTCAAAGAGATTCTCATCAAGAATCCCGCTCTCATTGTCCAGTACTAAGTTGGCCTGCTCGATCTGCCTGCGACGATACGCGCTCCTTGCGCGAAGTTCGCTTTGTCGGACTTCGACTTGGAACAATTCGTCTTGTTCGGCCATTTGTCTGTTTAGCCAGCCTTCTTTGCGCCTCTCTAAGAGGTCATAGTTCATGTAACGGGTTCGTCTTGGAAAGACGCCTTCAGGGGGAAGAACATCCACATTCTGGTAGGACCTTATTTCTTCCGACCCTACCCCCTTACGTTGGAGGAGATCGTCGTAATCTGGCTGACGAATCCTCATTGGGTTTGGGTCACTGATTGGAGATGGGTCTCTTGCTTGACCATTTGCTTGGTGATGGGATGACTCTCCCTGAGTCCAGTTAGCCCATCCACCCACTTGATAGGTCATTGGAGCTTGACTTGTGATTGGGTGGCGTGGAGTCGCCGTCATGTGTCCCCATGGATGATATCCTGAGAATTCTTGCTCAGTGTTTTCCTGACTTGATTGACCATGGAGTGAATTATTAACTCCTCCCTCGGGGTATGCTTCTTCAAGGTTCTCTTCCTCGAGATTCACCTTGGGTGCATTTTCATGCATCTCCTCTTGTAGGGCTAGCTCGGGGTTGTCCTCGGGGTATCCATTTGGCAAAAACGGCCATTGAGCGAAAGCCTCATCAAGCTCTTGGGCGGCCTTTTTGGCTTCATCCCTGATTCAGGTTAGACTTCTAGTGAGTACCATTTCTGTAGAGGAGAAGAAGACGTTTATATAGAAGATCCTTGATTCTATGTGACGAAGATATTGGAAAGAAGTTTTGAAATTTGAAAACGAAATTTTCATTTTAAACACATGTACATCCTTAAAGAATTATAACAGTTTTAAAGTTTCTATTAAAAGCTCACTTTATATGACTTTAAATTAAAAGACAAACTTTTAAAGTATAGAAAATTTATTTCATGTATGACGTAAAGTACTTCTAACTTTTGAAGGAGAGGTTAAAGATTTTTGATTATAGCTTCTATCTCGGGTTTGGGGGAATTCCAATTATCATTTAAGGAAAAATTCTTTGAGTCTTAATTTTTTGATTATAGAAAAAATTGGTGTACTTAATTCAAATAGAGTTTGTAGATAAGGAGTCGGTATGTTAACGCTTTAGTAGAACTTGGTTTTTAAAACTCTGGAATAAGACTTTGTAAATGATTCCGATTCTAGGAACTTATTGTCTTATAGTTTCTACTTATTAATTACTCTTCTATGAGTTTTTATTTTAGACTTTCTATGAGTAACTTTAGAGTTTTCTTAAAAGTACTTGGAAGAAGTTTTTTTTAAGGCATTCTCGGATATAAAGTTTAGATATAAAATATTAAATTTAAGACTTTTCATTTTCTTGGCCCTATTAAGGAGTCTAGGATTTTTCTCTTGGTCATTTTATTTTAAGAAGTAATTTCTTGATCACTAACAAGTTTCCTAGAGTGAAGATGTAAATCTTTAGCCAAAAGTTTATAAGAAGTGTTTAGAGTCTCTAATAGTTAGAATGTTCCTACTACTTGAGTTTTCGAAAGATAGAGAGGAATTTCGTACAATTGGTAGAATTAAGTGTTTGGTATCTAAAGTTTTTAACATTTTCAAAAGATTCTTCTTAGCTAAGAATTTGAATTTGGAAAGTTGATACTCTTAAGTCTTCTTTAAAGGATGTAAAAGGGAAAATTTTCCTATAAGTGGAAGGTTTAAGTAGCGGAAGTAAAAAGTTAGGGTTTAAAAGTTCTCGGTTTTCGTAAAATTCGGTTTTAAAAGTTTTCGGTTTTGAAAACAAAACGTTTGGCTCTGATACCACAATTTTAACACCCCTATTTTACAATGGTATTACCGCCAGTGACCTCGGACTTTACCGTCCAAAGTCACCCAAGGCTTTTAGAATGATATAGAACAATAATAATGCGGAAATAAACATAATTTATGAAATAGAAAGGGTGCTCCCGAACGAGACTTTGTTTGTACAAAACATCTTACATTGCTTTTCAAACATAGGGTTGTTCGGAATTGAAATGTAAAACCACTTGTCCTTGAAACATAATGAAACTAAAGCAAAATGAAATGATAAATACATCTTGAAAGTTCTTGATATTCCTTCACTTCACTTCACGCCTTGTTAGGGTTCCTGGATTCTGACATAATTCGCGAGGGGTGATAGAATGCCAGGCAAACATGCGGAAAAGAAGAATTAGTCTAAGAGACTAAGCAAGCGGGAATGGAACTTCCCGAGGGTATTTTGGTAATTTCAAGTTTTATCGAAAGAGATATTAGGGTTGTGTTTACGATGGGGCTTGTTTATGTGGGGCTTTAATGGTTCGAAGAAGAGCATATCTCGAGCGGAGATAGCTCGATAAACGAGAGAAGAACTACTGGATTGTAGACTTCTTTAGGAATCGAAAGTATGTTGGGAACATTATTAATTCATGCAAGTTAAAAACCTCTCGCGCCCTGAGCGGACCGAGAGCCGAATCGATCATTTGAGACCGGTCCGGTTTTGGTATCTTAAATGTGCATTGGGCACTTATCTCATATAGTGATGAAAAGTATTCGATTTCGTTAATAATTTTTAATAGAAAGCGGTTGGACTCGGATGACCCGAGCCACCGAGGGAAAAACTCAGTTTCCCGGCACTTAGCTAGAGTGCGCTCATCCCTCCTTGCATTCGGAGCGGATGGGATCATGATCCCGAAAGTCGTACTTCAAACACGTAGGCACTTACGACTTAGTAAGATTATATAGAGGCGTCGGCTATTCCGCGCCCCTTACTAGTTCGTTCGACGTTGATCTCTGAACGAGACCATAAACAACCAAGGCCACAACCATACTAGCATAAATAGTCCTATGAAAATAATAATAGCGAACTATACTAACAATGGTCGTTATATCTAACAATCAATATTTCCTAGGTTCATTCGTTACTTAGCACACAAGTCGTTCCCAACATCGAGATTTTTAAGGAAATGAGATATAAAGGTCACAAGGGGAAATTCCACTTGCCTTGGTTCTGACGATAACGGATTTAGCGAAAGAGCGGAAGGTGTTGTTCACAACTTTGAGCGAGAATCCCGACCTATCGACACGGAGTTTACGAGCGGTCTTTAATTACGAAATTCTTCTAAAGCTCGGATTCTCTCTTAAGTACTTTATATAAGAGAAATGGAATTCTAAATTATTATGATAATAATTTAGGTGGTCATTTAAAATAATAATATTCCTTTATTATTATTTTAATTTTGTTATATCCCTTTTTATTCCATATAATAAAATCCTTATTCAATATTATTAAAATAATTTTCTTTACTTTCACTTGCTAGTTTCTTAATATAATTAAACAAGTTTTAATATTTCATAAAATATTATACTTTACCTAAAAGGTATTTTTCTTATAAATATACAAACTCTCATTAAAATCTTAAATATAGATAGTAAATTATATAGATAAAATTTTATTTTGATACATTAATTATTTTATAAAATCTAAAATTGCCTTTGTTTTTATATTTATGAATTTTTAAGAATAAAATCAATATTTACATAGATAGAAAACTATATATTATCTATTTTATAAAATCTTAAATCTTACACTAAAAAACCTTCATTCTTTATAAATTCATTTTTTTTATTTAGTAATTTTTATTACTTAATTAAATTTTTAAAAATATAATTGCATATTAATCAATTACTATATGAAACAATTTATGCATATAATATGATATCTATCCATTATCTATTTTATGAAGTGGTTAAGAATTTAAGATAAATCGTGATTTCTAGAATTATTATTAGAGTATAATGTGTAGGGGTATTTCTAGAATTATTATTTTAGTTTTTTAAATTGAAAAAAGATTTTTCATTATTTTATTCAGGTTATGCCACGTGGCGCAAATTTTTACACAGACTTGGTTTCTGCTTTATAATGTATTAGGGTAGATTACATCTCATAAGCTAGTAATAAAATAACTTTTTTTTATAAGAATCCTCTAATATTATGAATATAACATGTCTTATGTAGTATACTTTAGTATCATAGAATAAAATTCTCAATACTTTATTTAATCTATTTTTCAACTAACAAGGTATTTATTTTAAAAAAAATATTATTATTATATTATAATAAAAACTTGTAAGATAATCAATTATTATGAGATCTATCTATTTAGCTTATAAAAATCTATTTAATCTTCTTCTTCTACTAATAGCATCTCATCAATATATTTTTAGCAACTAAATCTTGTAAATTAATTTCATATTTGAACTGTTTAATTAATATAACAACCTACTTTTATAAACATTTACTAATTGAATTTATAAATATAAAGGGTTAAAATATTATACCCTAATGTCTTGCTTTTTGTATTACAGAACACCAAGGAAGGAGGCAGGGGAGAGGACCGGTTCCCCGACAACGGCGCCAAAATTTGACTGGCTTAAAGTCGTCGTGCCAAATCAAAAATAAATCCCTAGTTACTCAACTAGTATAGTTGGTAAGTCGGGGTCGAACCCAAGAGACACTTGTATCCTAAATTATTATTCTTATCAACTCAGAAAAGTAACAAAGGGGGGATTGTGAAATATTAATCTAAAACTAGGAAATTCAAATAAACAAGACAAGCAATTAAACAAAGTAAAGGTTGAGTTTTGATCAGTTTAGGGAAACAATCCTATTCAAGTATCCACTTCCTTCATCAAGTTATTGATCATTGATTCAAACAAGTTATTTCCTTTGGTTATTCCTATCCTGATCAGATATAATAAACAAGCCAACGGGTCATGTAAATACTTAACATCCAAACAATTCTTGAAACGATCATAAATCACAAGGATATTAGCAATGAGAACAAGGATATGCAGGATCCATGCAAATTGAGTTTTAATGAGTCAAACAATAAGCATGCAATCAAATCCCTTTCTCAATGGTTTTAGTCTAACGAGTCCTAAAACATTGAGTTGCTACAAAGATTAGGTTTTGCTACGAGAAAACCTAGATCTAGGAATAGAGAGTATCAATTCCAACAGGGTGATCAATCAAGTAGAAATCAATACAATCAATATTAATTAAGCACAAGAGAATTGAAATAACCTATTGACTGGCTTAAAATCGTTGATGCCAAATCAAAAATAATTCCCTAATTACTCAACTAGTATAGTCGGTAAGTCGGGGTCAAACCCAAGAGACACTTGTATCCTAAGTTTTATTATTATCAACTCAAAGAAGTAACAAAGGGGGGATTTTGATTAATAAACTAACACTAAGAATTGAAACAAACAAAGCAATGAATCAAACAGGGCAAAAGTTGGGTTTTTATCAATTAGGGAAAAGCAATCCTATTCAAGTATCCACTTTTCTTCCTCAAGCAATTGATCACAGATTCAAACAAGTTATTCCTTTTAGTTATTCCTATCCTGATCAGAATTATAACATGAGAACGAGACATGCAAACTTAATATCTAAACAATTCATGAAACGATCATAAATAATAGGGATATTAGCAATGAGAACAAGGATAAACAGGATACATGCAATTGAATTCCAACGAGTCAAACAATTAACATGCATTCAAATCTCTTTCTCAATTGTTTTAGTCCAACGAGTCCTAAATCAATTGAGTTGCTACAAAGATTAGGCTTTGCTACGAGAAAACCTAGATCTAGCAATAGATAATATCAATTCCAACAAGTTAGCTAGGCCTGAAAGAATCAACACAATCAATATTAATTACGCACAAGAGAATTGAAATAACTTGTAGAAATAAACCTGTAAAGACGAATCTCACAACAACTTGAGTCTGAAAAGCTTCAACTTGAATAAGATTAAAGGATTTTTGTTCTCCATAAAACAGAGAATACGAAAGTCTGAAATTAGGTCTAGAAGAGAATACAAAACAAAGTCTGAAAAATAACCTAATATAGTCCCGAACCAGTCGAAATTAAAAAGATAAAAATATAAAATAATTAAACTAAGCGGATAAACATGAACGCGCGTCAGATCCAACAGGGCCGCGATCGCCTCTTATTCTGGCCGCGATCGCTGCCTGGCTGCACACCGCGAATCCAACGGCGACCTTCACAAACGCGATCGCCACCCATACATGGCCGCGATCGCCCTTAAGAGTGGCGGCGATCGCGACCTTCAGACTCTTCGAAGTCTTCAAATTCTTCATAACTCTGAATCTCGGCCTTCAAATCTGTTCTTCAATAATTCTCCTAATAGGCCTAAAATATTACACAAATATGTACTAAAAAGTCCTAGTTATGCTGTACAAAACATATCATATCAAATTCCCCCATACTTAGACCTTGCTCGTCCTCGAGTAAGCTCAAAATAAAATTAAGCATGACAAATCAACAAAGGTCTACAGACAACAATGGGAGAAAATGATCTAAAACTAAAAAGCACTCAAAATAAGCTCACAACCCGGACCCATGTAGAGAAATAATGAGCAAAAGACATGAAAGCTCAAATCACACACCTCACAGATATAGGATATAACACTCAAGCTCCAAAAAGTGTAGAGCAACCTAGGATCTACCCAACATCTAAAGTGTAATCCCCAGACCCCAAAGTAGAATATGATCCTAAACACTCTGATTTTACCACTCATTCTACTTAGGCGCCCTTTCGGGTTTTCACCTAATCACTCTTTTCATTTTTCTTAGGTGTGCTCACAAATACTCACATCTCTCATAAACCTCTTATTACCCCAGCCTAATGCTGGTCCGGGTTACCTGCTTATTACCTGAGCCGCCGTTTCGGGTTTTCAGCTCATCCCAGGATTTTTATGCCTTTTTTTATATTTTTATGGCTTTTTTTAATTTTTAATTTTTTTAAATTTTTTTATTTTTTATAATTTATCTGAAATGCAGAAACTAAAATGCATCTGTACATATATACAACAGTGAGTACTCCCTCCCCCATACTTAAACCTTTCATTGCCCTCAATGAAATAAAGACAAATCAGATAAAAATAAAGGAAAGGAAAACAGAAGACTCACTGTGGGGAACCTGGCGGCTGCTGATGCTGTGACCAATCAGGAAAGCCTGGCCACATGTGGCTGAAAAACTCATGGTGCTGCCCCTGCACCCGCTGTATGTCCTGAACGGTGGATACAATAGCACTCTGCTGAGCTGCCAACTCTCTCTACTGCGCTACAATATCTCTCTGGATGGACACTACCTCAGTTTGGGACATAGTAAGTCGTCCCATCTCCCAGAACATCCGGTTCTACCAATCGAAATCAGAATGTCCACCCCATCCAGCTCTACCTGCAGCAGCATCCCAAGCAGAAGTATCTCCAAGACCCCCATATCCACCTCTATATGTAGCAGCTCCACCATCACCATAGCCAGTATATCCTCCTGTCGCCCAACTCGATGTACTAGATGGTGCTGTACCAGAACTAGCACCCCATCCAGCTGACGACGTACCAATACCACCTGAGGTACCAACACCACCTCCAGGCACAAAACCAGCTCCACCAAAACCAGGAGCAAGACCCTCATCTCTCAAATCTCCTCCACCGTCCCCACCATCGTCATCATCATGACCATCATGGTCTTCCATCTCAACATCAGGAGCAGGCACCTCCTGCTGAACCCTGCCCCCACCATCAAAATTAGATGGGATGTATAGATAAGCTAAGGCAGGGCCAGTGGGCCATGGCTCTAGGAAGACGCAAATAATCCTCAGCTGGAAAACCTAGAGTCCAAATATAACCCTGCTCAGCTGATCCCTTCAAACAATGTGCCCTCTTTAGCTGGTTCTCATTAAACTTATACTCAACACTATCAGGCCGCCCAAACCTCTCCTCACCCACAAACTCTCTGGCAAGCAAAGTAATCATCCCTCCTACAGCAATCTTGCATGTATCCTTCTTCAGGATCTTCTTAATACTCCCAATAAACAACTCAACCCAATCAGGAACTGTAACCTTCATAGGCATCAAACACCAGATCATGCTCATGTCAAAGCGAGATGCCTTGTTAACCTCCCCTTGTCCCAGAAAAATCATGGACAACACCTTATGACATAATCTAATACAGGGATGGGTAATGCAATAGTTATACTCCCCCTTCTTAGGCAAGAACCCAAACCCTATAATTGCCTCCCAGAAATCATTAAGGCCTGACTCTCTACTAACTGCCTCCCAATTCTCAGTAGGCACACCAGTAATCCCAAAAACTCCTTTCAAACCCTCTCTGTCTATATAATATGGTTCATCCAGAATATTAAATTTTAACAAACCCTCATCATCCTGAAACGTAGGCCGAAACTCCAGCACTATGTACCTATAAGTAGGGGCATTCAGATCAATAAAACCCCCTAATCCACCATTCATCAGAAACCCTCTAGTACAGTCATACATGCTTAGTGTCCTAAGCATCTCAACATCAAAGAATTTAGTACTAGTGAATTTCCTCTTAGCCAGAGAATCCCATTTTTTCTTTTGTGCAGGAGTTAACTTCTTAACAGGATCACTGTTCTAAAAATCCCTTCTAGGCCCCGTCTAGGCGCTGAAAGGTCCTAGCCCGCCTAGCCGTCCAGACCGCCTAGGCACTCGTCTAGGACCGCCTAGGCTACCGTTCAGGCCGTCTAGGCGCTAGGCGGTTCCTCTCCGCCCAGTGTCCGCCTAGGGTTTTTTAGAACATTGAACAGGATACGCCATTTATTTAATGCAGCTATTCAGATCAACAGTAGAGGCGAAGAAGCAACTTACAGAAACCGAAATCCGAGCAAACTGTAGAAAGGACGTGATCGCCTCTGGTGTGAGCCGCGATCGCCTTCTGATCTAGGCAGCGATCGCCACGGAAAGGGGCAGCGCTCACGGGTTCTGGCAAGGCAGCGATCGCGGTGGTGCGCGAGCAGCGATCGCGGCCTCTGGAACTCGGCGACTCTCAAGCGGCGATGGAACTCCGACACCGCAGTTCTCTTCAGCTCCGAACCGCGGTCGCGCCTCTGGTTCGACTTCAACAACCCGATGAGAAACCGAGACGGGAAGATGTGGTGGATTGAAAGGAGTGGGAGGAAATTTTTGAGGTTTTTTAGATTTGATTTTTGGGAAAAAGTAGAGGGGTAGAAGAAACTTTGTGAGCGGAATTGGATTGAGGACGAAGTGAGGATTGTAGATCCGGGTTTTTTGTTGAGTTTGGAAGAAATTTTTTAGGAGGTTTATTGGAGGTTGAAGAGGGTTTTAATGGTGGGTAATGGAGGAAGAAGAAGAAGTGAAAAATAGAGGAGGAAGGAGGAAGAAGAATGGCGGAATGAAGAGGAGTGGGGCCGGCGGTGGGAGTGGCCCCACTGCCTCGTGTTATTATTTTTTATTTTTTATATATCTCTGAGGGCAGCGATCGCTGCCTTGTGGGGGCCGTGATCGCGGCCTGCGCAAGGTACCGTCAATTCCTTTTTCGAAAACGCCCCGCAATCGCCCTTTTTAAGGAGCGATCGCGGTTTGTCCTCAGTAATGTTCTTTCGAACCTAGTACCTGCGTGTTAGCCTCACGAGATTGAAAAGAAAAACTAAACAAAAAACAAAAACAAAAAAAACAAGAAAACTTACCTCGGTTTGCCTCCCGAGCAGCGCCTTTGTTTAATGTCGTTGGCTCGACATTAGTGCCCTTTTTTAATTGGCAATTGGGGTTGGATCATCAAGACCCATCTCTTCTAGCACTTCATGGCTGACTCCCTCATGGTATTTTTTCAATCTCTGACCATTAACCTTAAACACATTTTGGAAGTCCCCATCCAATAATTCCACAGCCCCATGTGGAAAGACTTGAGTAATTGTATACGGTCCAGCCCATCTAGAACGGAGTTTGCCTGGGAAGAGTGTGAGACGAGACTGAAATAGAAGGACCTTGTCTCCGACCTTGAATTCCTTCCTTAGGATGTTCTTATCATGCCATGCTTTTGTTTTGTTCTTGTAATTCACAACATTATCATAAGCATCCAATCTCAACTCCTCCAGCTCTTGCAACTGTAATTTCCTGCACTCTCCATTCTCTTTAATGTTGAAATTGCACTTTTGGACCGCCCAATAAGCTTTATGCTCAAGCTCAACTGGCAAGTGACAGCCTTTTCCATAAACCAATCTGAAGGGAGACATCCTGATGGGTGTCTTATAAGCAGTACGGTAGGCCCATAAAGCATCATTGAGTCTCAAACTCCAATCTTTCCTATTAGGCGCCACCGTCTTCTCCAGAATTGATGTTATCTCCCTATTGGACACTTCAGCTTGTCCATTGGTCTGGGGGTGATAGGCTGTAGAGATCTTCTGAGTGACATAGTACTTCTTCAATTAAAGCACTCACCGTCTTGTTGCAAAAATGAGTACCCCTGTCACTTATTAGAGCTTTTGGTATCCCAAATCTGGAGAAAATGTTGTCCTTAAGGAAACCTGCAACTTCTTTTGAATCATCAGTTCTGGTGGCCTTTGCTTCCACCCACTTGGAAACATAGTCCACCGCAAGTAAAATATACAGATTCCCATAAGAAGAGGGGAAGGGTCCCATTAAATCAATGCCCCAAACATCAAAAACTGCACAAAATATCATACGAGATTGAGGCATGTCTCTTAGAAATATTACCCACCCTCTGACAACGATCACATGATTTATAGAAAGCATATGCATCCCTAAAAATATGAGGCCAATAAAAACCAGCTTCTAAGACTTTCCTAGCAGTCTTATTAGTACCAAAGTGACCCCCACATGCATAGGAATGACAAAAAGACAGTATAGATTGTACCTCAGAATCCGGGACACACCATCGGATTACCTGATCTGTGCAGTGCTTCCATAAATAAGGATCATCCCAGACATAGAATCGGGATTCATGACGCACCTTGTCCTTCTGAGCCTTGGTAAAATTAGGAGGAAACTCCCCTGAGACGAGGTAGTTGACTAGATTTGCGTACCATGGCCTGAACGAGTGGATCCCGAGAGCAAACTCCTCCAGTCGCGATTCGTCGTTGCGGTTGCCACCAGGGTCGCGATCGCCGTTGATTTTGGCCGCGGTCGCGGTTGTCTCAGCCGCGTCGCCTCCTGTTCTGGGGGCGATCGCGGTTTGACACCAGTATCGACTCCGAAAAGCATGTCATCGGGGAATCGTCCTTGAATTTGCTCTTGACCTTCTGACTTGTCTTCCACATGTACAAGCCGGCTCAGGTGGTCAGCTACAAGATTTTCGGCTCCCTTTTTATCCCGTATTTCAATATCAAACTCACTCAGCAAGAGGATCCATCTTATCAATCTCGGCTTAGTCTCCTTTTTCGTCATTAAATAACGAAGTGCTGCATGGTCTGACTAAACTATCACCTTTGTACCCAGCAAATACTGTCTGAACTTCTCCAAGGCGAACAGTACTGCAAGCATTTCCTTCTCAGTGGTGGAGTAGTTCCTTTGGGCATTAGAGTCATGGAAGCATAATGTATGACATGAGATGCTCTAGCTTCCTTTTGACCTAAAACAGCCCCAACAGCGTAGTCACTTGCATCACACATAATCTCAAAAGGTTGAGACCAATCCGGGGCTTGAATTATTGGGGCACTTATTAGGCGTGTTTTCAGCTCATCAAACGCCTTTTTGCATGCCTCATTGAACTCATAAGGCACATCCTTCTTCAGCAGATCACACAATGGGGCTGAGATCTTGGAAAAGTCTTTAATAAACCTGCGATAGAAACCTGCATGGCCTAGAAAAGAACGCACTTCACGCACATTAGTAGGATAAGGCAAAGACTGAATGATATCAATCTTTGCCTTATCGACCTCAATACCCCTGGATGACACTATGTGACCTAACACAATGCCTTGTTCAACCATAAATTGACAATTCTCAGAGTTTAGAACCAAATTGGTGTCTACACATCTTTGAAGGACTAAAGAGAGATGGTTTAGCAGGCATCAAAGTCGTCTCCATGTACTGTAAAGTCATCCATAAAAACCTCTATAAAATTTTCAATATACTCAGAAAAGATGCTTACCATACACCGTTGGAACGTACCGGGTGCGTTACACAATCCGAATGGCATTCTACGGTATGCAAAAGTGCCAAAGGGACATGTAAATGTCGTTTTCTCCTGGTCCTCCGGTGCAATAGCAATCTGAAAGTACCCTGACTAGCCATCTAAAAAGAAATAATAGGAATGACCGGCAAGTCGCTCAAGCATTTGATCAATGAATGGCAAGGGAAAGTGATCTTTTCTGGTTACCGCATTCAGCTTACGGTAATCAATACAGACTCTCCAACCTGTCTGAACTCGTGTGGGGAGTAGTTCCCCATGCACATTCTCTACCACTGTAAATCCTCCCTTTTTGGGCACAACCTGGGTCGGACTAACCCACTGACTATCAGAGATGGGATAGATCATACCTGCCTGTAGGAGCTTCAGTACCTCCTTTTTGACTACCTCCATCATAGGTGGGTTGAGCCATCTTTGTGGCTGTCTGGATGGCTTGCCACCATCCTCTAGGAGGATCCTATGCATACATGTAGAGGGACTAATCCCTTTAATGTCAGCAATAGTCCAACCTAGAGCTGTCTTGTGCTCCTTCAATACCTGCACCAATTTTTCTTCTTGCTCCTTGGACAGTTTGTTAGAAATAATGACAGGCAAAGTGTCACCATCTCCAAGGAAGGCATATTTTAAATGCTTAGGGAGCTGTTTGAGCTCAACTTTAGGTGCCTGTACTACAGAAGGAAGCAACTTCTCGCTAGGGAGAGTTAGTGGTATGGGCCCAATGGCCAAAGCATCAGCAGGAGATTCACAGAAAGAACTTAATTCAGCAAAGATTTCATGATATCTATCAGGCAAATCATACTCCATGCATGAAGTTGTGATGTCATTCTCTAAAACAGATTGTAACTCATCACCATAAGTAGTATCAAAGACATCTTGCACAATGGGATTAATTACATCAATAGAACAAAGAGAATGGTCATCCTGGGGGTATTTTATAGCATTATCCATACTATATTCAAATTTCTCCCCATCAAACTCCATAGTTAGAACACCTTTACACATATCAATTTTTGTTCTAGCAGTTTTCATGAAAGGACGTCCTAACAGAATGGGTGCAGCATGCGCATCATGATCCATATCAAGCACATAAAAATCAGCAGGGAATATCAAATTATCAACCATGACAAGGACATCTTCAACAACCCCTTTCGGGTAGACTGTGGACCTATCAGCTAATTGAATAATAACACCAGTTTCATGCAAAGGTCCTAAGCCTAGTGAAGTATAAACAGAATAAGGCATAACATTGATAGAAGCACCTAAATCAAGCACGGCTTTATCTATTTTAGTGTCTCCTATTATGCAGGGAATGCTGAACATGCCTGGATCACTGCACTTCTTAGGCATTCGCCTTTGAAATACAGCTGATACATGTTCACTAACCTTAACTTTCTGTTTCCCTTTTAATTTTTGGTTCCTCTTAATAGTGCACAACTCTTTCAGAATGTTAGCAAATCGAGGAACGCTTTTAATCAGATTAAGCAAAGGGATATTTACCTCACACTTGGAAAACGTCTCAAAGATCTCCTTGTCTGTGTCTTTTAGTGCTTCAGGAAAGGGAGGAGGTGGCTTCTGGGAAACCATAGAAGGGGAATCCGGACGAACATATTGATCATTGAAATCTGGAGCCAGGCTGCGATCGCCATCTGAAAGCCGCGATCGCGGTTCTTCAATTTTTCGGGAATCACCACCACCGCGATCGTTGCCCGGAGTGGGCGCAATCGCGGCCTCAATTTTCTCAAATCCCGAGGCCTCAGTTAAGGGGCCACGATCGCTTCTGGTGGGGGCCGCGATCGCGGTCTCTTCAGCCGTGATCGCCTCTTGTTTTGGCGGCGATTGCGGTTCCTCCGATCTCTCGTCAATTTTCGGCAATTCTTTTCCACTTCGTAACGTGATCGCACTCACATTCTCCCTACGATTGATGGGCTGTGCTAGAAATTTTTCAGAATCCCTGGCCTCCATTTTGCTCACTAAATTAGCCAGTTGACTGATCTGAGTCTCCATATTCTTGATACTGGCTTGAGTGGTCTGTCCCATTTGGTCTACCATGTTGGCTAGCCTTGCAAACATCTCTTCAGCATTGAATGAGTTGTTTTGATTTTGAACTTGAGGTCTAGGAACATAAGGTGGCCTGGGTTGTTGATTTCCTCCTTGCTGGTTATTATATTGAGGCTGATTTTGATTCCCATATCTTAGATTTGGATGATGTGCCCAGCCTGGATTGTATGTATTAGAATAGGGATCAAAACGAGGTCTAGGAGGTCCATAGCCTCCTACAGCATTAACCTCAGCCTGAGGTTCCTGGAGTTGTGGACATGCATCAGTAGGGTGAAGTGTATCAGCACAGATTTCACATGCCTTCAGTTGTTGAGGGGTTCCTTGAATCATGAACCTCTTCATCATATCCTTCAACTCCGCCATCTCAGCTCTTTTGTTTAATTGCCTTGAGTTCTCAAATAGCTCAGAAAAGAGCTCAAGGGCATTTGCTGGTGTTTTGTTCATCAGGCTCCCACCACTAGCTGCATTCACCATTCTACGCATGATACAGTACCAGGTCTTGATCAGAATACCCATGATACGGACAGCTAGCACACAGTCTCTTGAATCGCTCATGATAATCATACAAACTCTCTCCAGCCTGTTGCTCAATATTGCTCAGGCTCTTCTTCAGACTGTTCTGTTTGGTGGCAGGAAAATATTTCTCCAAGAATGCTGCTTTCATCTTAGTCCAAGTATCTATGGAGCCTGGAGAAAGATAGTAGAGCCACTCATTGGCTGAATCCTTTAGAGAGAAAGGAAACGCCCTCAGCTTGATCTGGTCCTCAGTTACATCAGCATGCTTCATACTTGAGCAGACCTGATCAAATTCAGCAAGATGCTTGTTTGGATCTTCTCCACCATGCCCATGGAATTGTGGTAAGAGA
This sequence comes from Fallopia convolvulus, assembly GCA_964016875.1. Lineage (NCBI taxonomy): Eukaryota > Viridiplantae > Streptophyta > Magnoliopsida > Caryophyllales > Polygonaceae > Fallopia > Fallopia convolvulus. Next base: position 19,517,220 of record OZ024729.1, on the reverse strand, counting down.
TGGATCAACCCTGATTTCAATTCAAACTTGACACCGTCATTCAACGCAGGGAACTGAACAGCCAGGGGATGTTGTTAAAAGTTAGGAGCAGTCAGCTGCTTCAAAGTCCGATCTCCCATTATCTCAGTTTCAGCAGAATTCAAGTTGAAAGGTAATTCACGGAGTAGTTCCCGAGCTTCACGTCTCAACCTGGAAAGGGTCCTTTCAATCTCTGAATCAAAAGGCAAAGTAGAAGAATCAGTAGAACGAGTGTGGACCATAAACTAGGGTCCACAGTTAGAGTTGGTAACAATAAAAACTTAGAATTAAACAAAAGTGTCCCCGACAACGGCGCCAAAATTTGACTGGCTTAAAATCGTTGATGCCAAATCAAAAATAATTCCCTAATTACACAACTAGTATAGTCGATAAGTCGGGGTCGAACCCAAGAGACACTTGTATCCTAAGTTTTGTTATTATCAACTCAAAGAAGTAACAAAGGGGGATTTTGATTAATAAACTAACACTAAGAATTGAAACAAACAAAGCAATGAATCAAACAGGGCAAATTTTGGGTTTTTATCAATTAGGGAAAAGCAATCCTATTCAAGTATCCACTTTTCTTCCTCAAGCAATTGATCACAGATTCAAACAAGTTATCCTTTTAGTTATTCCTATCCTGATCAGAATTATAACATGGCAACAAGACATGCAAACTTAATATCCAAACAATTCATGAAACGATCATAAATAATAGGGATATTAGCAATGAGAACAAGGATAAACAGGATACATGCAATTGAATTCCAACGAGTCAAACAATTAACATGCATTCAAATCTCTTTCTCAATTGTTTTAGTCCAACGAGTCCTAAATCAATTGAGTTGCTACAAAGATTAGGCTTTGCTACGAGAAAACCTAGATCTAGCAATAGATAATATCAATTCCAACAAGTTAGCTAGGCCTAAAAGAATCAACACAATCAATATTAATTACGCACAAGAGAATTGAAATAACCAGTAGAAATAAACCTGTAAAGACGAATCTCACAACAACTTGAGTCTGAAAAGCTTCAACTTGAATAAGATTAAAGGAGTTTAGTTCTCCATAAAACAGAGAATACCAAAGTCTGAAATTAGGTCTAGAAGAGAATACAAAATACAGTCTGAAAAATAACCTAATATAGTCCCGAACCAGTCAGAATTAAAAAGATAAAAATATAAAATAATTGAACTAAGCGGATAAACATGAACGCGCGTCAGATCCAACAGGGCCGCGATCGCCTCTTATTCTGGCCATGATCGCTGCCTGGCTGCACACCACGACTCCAAGACGACCTTCACAACCGCGATCGCCACCCATACATGGCCGCGATCGCGGCCTTTGTGTCATCGCGGTCCTCAATGGCGATCTTGATCCTCCTCGACGACGTCCACCGCGATCGCCCTTAAGAGTGGCGGCGATCGCGACCTTCAGACTCTTCGAAGTCTTCAAATTCTTCATAACTCTGAATCTCGGCCTTCAAATCTGTTCTTCAATAATGCTCCTAATAGGCCTAAAATATTACACAAATATGTACTAAAAAGTCCTAGTTATGTTGTACAATACACAGCATATCACCTGTAGAAATAAACCTGAATTGTAGAATCTCACAATAAACTTGAATCTGAAAGCTTCAACTTGAATAGAATTAAAGGAGTTTAGTTCTCCATAGACATAATACAAACTAGAATAATAGAAATTAGGTCTGAAGTTGTCCTAAACAAAGGCTGAAAACTAGGTTTTAAGTAGCCAATTAAAAACACAAAAGGAAAGATATAATAAAAAGGCAATAAAGATAGGTGGAAGATCTCCTTGCGTGTAAAATAAATAGGGCCGCGACCGCCATAGCCGCGATCGCCGTAGAGGTTGGCCGCGATCACGGTTCTGACCTGACAACATTTTGATGGTGTTTTCGGATGTTGTTTTGACCCACCTCGAGTTGGAATTTGAACTCGAAGTAAAAATATGAATTGTAGAGCTTTGAGTTATCTTTCCAATGATACCAAATTCAGATTCATCCGACCACTGTAGCTTCTGAACGAAGCGTCACAAGAAAGTGGTGTTGAAACAACAACTTCAATGCATGGCCCGGTTTGAAGCGTTCTTTTCCACAACCTCTTGGGCCTTAATGATCATCATAAGTGGCTTGGATATTCTTGGAAAAGACACTTGGATACTTCCAATCTTGAATCCTTCAACTTAACCAATCATTGCTCCTCAAAACGACCTAAAAACACAAAAGCACAAGAGTAGACACCGGAATGCAAAAACTACTAAAACTAAGCAAAATGCATGCAACTACCTATGATTTAAACATAAATATTCCCTTAAACTAACACCTAAATTCATGCTATCAAGTTGTCAGGAAATCCAATGATGAAGAAACATTTATCAACATTGTGATTTGTTTTCTTGCAGTTAGTGCATTATCTTGCATCATTCTTTTGAGACGAAGAACCATGCTGCTTCTTGTCACCAGTTTGAGCATGAACATGCATAGAGGATGATTCGGCAATGATCTGTGGAGACCTGTGGACTGAGCATTGTGTTTCCTCTTGCAAAAGAATTCCATATGCTATGCTCCGAGGCAGGAGCAGATCCATCATGAGAATGTGACCTCGAACGACCATGTATTCATCATTTAGGCCCATAAGAAAGTGCAAGAGCTTTTGATTATCCTCATAATCGAGAATTGCTTTAGTGGCTCCACAAGAAGATGTAGGCAAATGACGAACACTTGCTAATTCATCTAGAAGTGTCTTCAATTTGGTGAAGTAAGAAGCTATAGAATCGGAACCTTGAGACAAGGAGATCAGATCCTTTTTCAAAGAAAACAGTTGAGCACCATTAAACTGTCCAAATCGACCTTCAAGCTCCTCCCAAACATCCTTGGCGAAATCCAAGTAATTAACGGAGCTTTGAATGTCAAAAGACAAACAAGTGAGAAGCCAAGCAACTACCATATCGTTGCAACGCTCTCAAGCTGCGAGATCGACATGGCCAGGTGCTGGTTTTGGTGTAGATCCGGTAATAAAACTCCATTCATTCTTCGCCGACAAAGCATGGCGCATTGATCTCTTCCAATCTCCGAAATTCTTCCCATCGAACGACTTGGACACCAGAATCAAAATTGGATGGTCAGAGGGATGCAAATACAGAGGATTGGACGGATCCATTGATGGAGAAATCGGATTCGGCATTGAAAACACGGAAGAAGAACGAAAAAAAACTCTAGGCTGATACCATGATAGATTTGGAAGAGATCTCTTCCAATTCACATTTTCCCTCGTTCTCAATTGATCAAAGTGAATGTAAGCTTACAAGACGAGAGTATTTATACATGTCTTGGCTAGCTTAGCTTCAACAAGAAGCTCTCTAACTAACAATGCATGTGCCTTGCACATGGCATTCTATTTTTACAAGTTTGTTATATCCTAACAGCGTCACCCGACAATGTACATCGGTACCTATCATTCGCCACCACGCGTTACCCTTCTTCCCCCTCCTACTAGTCGCCCCTTGAAGCTGATCACCGCCCACCCTTCAACCACTCCCCCCAACATCTCTTGAACCTCCTCAAACAAGCATTCTCCTCCCCGTTTGCTTTTATGGCCGGTGAATAGACTCTACCAAAGGATCCTCCATTAAAGAAATCAAGCACTCTTGTGCTAGCGATTCGGGTGCCTCCCTAGGATCCTCTAAATCGTCTTTCACTCCGCTAATCTTAGTGTACGTGTCTAACATCAAGAATCTCATCCCTTTGCTAATTTATTAGACAAACACAAAATACATGCAATTTATGGGCAAAACTCTTTAAAGTCACGACATGCGTCTTGGATGACATAGATCCTAATAATGTTCCGAGGCTGGATAACATTAATTACATTCTACGAGATCAATTGAATACTGTCATTTTGCATTGAATCTATGCCACAATCTCCCCAAATCTTCTTTTCAAAATTTTTGACACCAAATCTATTGTTTTGCCCTCATCATTTCAAAATTTGAATTGACCTTTAAAATTCAACTAGGTAGACATGTCCGTGCGTACATACGGGGCATATTTACTACTTGGTGACCGAGTTATTATTGACCTATAAAATATTATTGCATTATTGTTAAATATGTTCTTTTCATTTTGAAAATTATTGAGATTAAAATTAAATAAATGGTGTTCTAATAAAATATTATAAGAAAATTTCAGTCTACAACAACTCATGTCGATAAAGTATTATAGATTAATCTAAATCTAAATTATAGAAACAATAGATAAGAGAATGTGCACACAAATGAATCTTTTTTACTCTTCCTTTTCACCTATTATAAGACATAGGGGATGGATCAAGAGAAACAAATGTTATAGAGAAACATGGGAATGAATTAGGAGCGTCGGATGATGGATTAGTGGTTAGGATTGAAGGATTACAATAACTAATATGTATGTTTTTTACACTAAACAATCCTGAAATGAATTAATTACGGAAAAAAATAAAAATCATCTATGCGATTTTTTAGGATATTACTAGATAGAAATTAAAAGGAAAGTAAGAAAATAAAGGAGCTAAAATAAAAAAAGAAGAAAAATCTATAAAAAATAAAACGTGATTTGCAAATTCGTAGTTGGCATGATTTTCAAATTCAAACATAATTTCCAAAATTAAATAGGCTTATTTGTTGCTAAAATTTAAGAGATAGTTGTCATAATTTTAAAAACATAAAAAGTTAATATGTGTAAACGAATATTAAGAACATATTCTCGAATTGTAGTATATTTGAGTTCGGGTTTGAATATTTCAGTTTAAATATTGAACAAAGCAATATGTGTAAACAAATATCGGGAACACATTATCTTAAATTTTAGATATTACGTAGCATCTTCCTTTCTTTTGGTTATTACGTTTAAATTTTATTAATATCAATATAAAGATTTTTTTGTTAGGTAAGAATTTGGTTACCAGCAGGCTCGGTAAAACCGAGAGTTTGAGTAAACGACAGTCGAAAAACCAACACAAAACAACCTGAAACAAATAAAAAACACGATAAGAAGTACAATTGTCAAAAAAAGACACTAGAACGAAAGGAGTAGTGGGAGAAGTGAGGGGCTAAAGAACAACGTCTTTAGCAATCGGGTCAAAGGCGGACAAATATGATGAAGTGGACCACTGACGTTGCTTCCACCGGGATGAATGATCTTCATCAGCTTCGAGAACGTCCATACGACCGTGCCAATATAAAGATAAATTCAATATAAAGATTATTAAGCTATGAGGAATATCAAATTGACTTCAGGATTGTTTTTTTCTTTGAAATGATGAATTCTATTTTCAAGTGCTATAAAAGCATGTACAAAATCATCGGACTGCTGACCCGGGATATTTGGTAATGGTCTAAACCAAAATCTAAAAATCCAAAGAAGTACAGGCAAACTCAAAACAATGTAGGCCAAGGAACAAAGGCCAAGGAGGTTTGGGTTTAGGTTGGTTTTGTTGTTATGTTTTGAGAGTTGTTTTCCTTGATTTTCTTTGCTAAGTATATTTTGATGATATCAAATGCATGAAGATGCAAGGGGGAACATGGCCTTCGTTTATGCATCGTGACCTAAGCCTTTTCTATGTGTCATACATGAGGATGAGGAGGTTTTTGGTCCTTGCAGGGCTTTGGAACACTCTCTGGGTATTTCTTTATGCTGGGTAGATTTTGGGTAGATCTCTGTATAAGCTGTCCCTTATCACTTTCATTGTTAAGTAGTGCTTACTGATTTAAGCCTATTATGACACAATAAAGGATATGACCCTACATTTTGGCTTAGAGTTCATACAAAATATTAGTGCTTCGGTATTTGGAAATATTTTGTTCAAATGAGCCTTGCTAGGGTTTAGATTGCATAGGTGCATCTAGGCTTTTTGTATTTTCTTCCATATATCCTAGCTTGGTTTTGATATATGGTCTTGTACTTCCCCTCTTTCTTCAATATATGTTTACCACTGGCAAAAAAAAAGTTAGGTTTTGCCTAGTGGTCAATTTCTACCCAAAAAAACCTTTCTCTCATTGCCTAACTTGCCCTTATTCATACCAACAAAAATAGGACCATAGAAACCCAACTCCGGAAAATTGTGGACACGCTTTAAACATTTACATGCTTTTCACTTTTTTAATTAAAATTAACAAATTTTTTTAATTAGTACTCAATATATTAAAAAAAAAACCATACCAATTCACTTCAATGCAATCAAATACTCCTAGTGATCTATCTTTCCAGTTGATTTCATTAATGACCCGCGACCCAACCCTCAACCTAACCTGTGGGTCACGGGTTTTGCGGGTAGGGTCGCGGGTCGACCCGCGACCCGCATGTAATTCATCAAAGTGCTTTTTTTGCCTTTTCACGGGTCCCGATTCAATTAATCAATTAAACAAGAAAGTTTTAATCAATTAAACAAAAACTAAATCAATTAATCATATCTTACAAGTCCCGATTCAAACACTGCAACAAGAAAGTTTTAATCAATTAAACAAAAACTAAATCGGGCGAGGGTGCGAGCAAATCAACCTTTGCTTCAGTAGTTCAGTTGGGCGGAGAAGCAAATCAACTTACATGTCCCTATTTTGAGCAGGGCCAGCGTCAGGTGAAGGGAAGGCAGAGAGTAGCCCGAGTCGATCGGAGAAGGGCAGGCGTCAGGTGAGGGTGCGAGCACTCCGAGTCTGAGCAGTGCGAGTCGAGGCTACGAGCACTCGGAGAAGAGCAGGCGACGTGCGAGGACAACGGCGACTCGAGGTTTCCAACGGCGGAGAAGAGCAGTCGGGCTTCCAGCGACTCGAGGTTGTCGATTACCGTGGAGAAAGGCCTGGACAACGGCGACTTCGAGCTTCCAGTGGTGGAGAAGAGCAGTCGCCTTAGGGTTTTTTCGAGGAGGCTGAAAAGTGAAAACTAAAATGTGAGGAAATGAAAGGGCTGAAGGGCGCGGGTCTGAGAATCAGAGATAGGAGGAGGCCCAACCGATTCAATGATTCACTTATGAATTTTTTTTATTTTTTTCAAAAGGGCGCGGGTTTGCGGGTCGACCCGCAACCCGTTGGGTTTGGCCCGACCCGACCAGCGACCCGATATTTTTCTATACCTTGACCCACAGACCAACCCGAAAATGGCGGGTCGGGAGTTGGACTCGCATTTTGCGGGTCGGGTCGGGGTCGACCCGGACCCGTGAGCACCCCTATAAAAAACAATAGCTATACACCAGTACATTACATTACATATATAATTACAAAATTACTAGAATATGAATAGACAACCGATCAATTATTAGATCAAACAATCATGTCAGTGTGGGCTACAATATGCTTAGCCATGATCCGCAAGCATGATTCTATGAAGATAACACCATAAAGAGACAATTAGAACGAAAGGTGAAGAAGGGAGTATTCAATTAGTGCATTGAAGATGAATTTTTGTGCACTAACAGTTACCATATCAACATGACAACCTAAACCTTTCAGATGATTATACATGGCTTCACACTCCTGCTCAAACCTCTCGTATCCGTCCACCACATGCATAGATCTGTAATAAAAATGCCAACTTTTTTATATAAAATGTATGTAAAAGTTGAAAATGACAATAAAAGAACAAAAAATACTCAAACTTTATTTACTTAGATATATCTTTCCATGGCTGGTAACGATCAGTATGCTCGAAAAAATAGCTGAAATCGCTCTTAAGAGATAACAATAAATGTAGCTCTTCATCTGACCAGGGGTTGCTCGCAGCCATGAGATTGGAAAAGTTGGGAAGGGAGGTGTGAGAGAGAAGATGAAGATTGAGAGAAGGTGAGGATTGGAAGGGCAGCTATAGAGAGGGTTTATTACATGGGGTAGGATTTTGCTCTAACTTTCTCTAACGTCAAGTCATCAACGTTGGTCAATTAATTCAAAATTCATCTCTACTTCTTTAACGAAGTTAATCTCCTTATTTTATTTTATTTTTTGTCCGAAATGCATTAGTCGACACAAGTTAGGTTTTGCCTAGTGGTCAATTTCTACCAAAAAAAATATTTCTCTAATTTCCTAACTTGCCCTTATTCATACCAACAAAATAGGACCATAGGCAAAATTAACAGATTTTTTTATTAGTACATGAGATATTCAAAAAAACCATACCAATTCCTTTCAATGCAATCAAATACTCATAGTAATCATATCCTTCCCGTTGATCTCATACATGTCACCTGACCAAACAATTTGTAAATATAAAAAACAATAGTTTTACACCAATACATTGCATTATATATATAATTATAAAATTACCAAAATATGAATAGACAACCGAACAATCATTAGCTCCAACAATCATGTTAGTGTGAGCTACAATATGCTTAGCCATGATCGAATCTGTAAGCATGATTATAAGATAACGCCATAAGGTGGTAGTTGGAACGAAATGTGAAGAAGAGAGTATTCAATCAGTGCATTGAAAAACACAATGATCATATGCCAAAATTTATTAAAAATTCAACAAATGCGACGGAAAAAATTTATTTTGCCAAACTAAAATTTCTATAATAGTTTTTACTTACTACCATAAAACATTTTCATGATAGTGGACACCATATAATTCAACATTATATTTTAAAATGAAAATTTTAAAATATTTAAATCAAAATATATAACGGTTTTTTTTCTGTCTAAAAACCTAATAATTATTTTAATTATTTCAATATATATAATATGGATGTACACTTATCTATAGAGATTCTAATAGGACGTTTATCCTCTTATGTATACTTATTACCTAGATTTACTACACCTAATTAAACCTATATTTATTGTATATTTGACTCATTATATATTTCATGCAATAACCTACATATTTGGCCAAAACTATTTTTTTTTTCTAAATTTCCCAATATAGGTTTTATTTACAAATTACAACCCTCCAAAAGTTTCATGATAGTTGATATTATATAATTCAAATATATTATATTTTGAATTAATTATATAACATATATTATTTACACATTTCCATCAAACTATCTAACAAGTTTTTTTTGTCCAAAAACCAAACAATTATTAATATTTTAATTTATAAAATGAATGTACACTTAAAGATTCTCATAAGATTCTTATACTCATATATGTAACTTATTATCCACATTTACCACATCTAATTAGAGATTGAATCAAATGAAAATGAGGCTTGTCATGAAAACTAAGAACGAATCTGGACCATCCGATTGAAACACTAGGGCCTTGTTTCACTTTCACCCAAAAACTTACTTTTCACCCAAAAACTATTTTTAATGTTCTTGAAAGTCGTGCAACTCTCTCTACTTTTTACGTTTTTCGAGACACAAAAATTAACTTTTCACCCAAAAACTCATTTTCACTCACAAGTGAAACACACCCTAGAAATGAATCTAGGTCATCCGATTAAAAAAATAATAAATAATAAAAAAAATTAATTTTTTTATTTTCTTACTTTATTTTTTAAGTCTTTTTATGTATGTATAATGATATAAATCGAGTATGAACATAAGGCCATAAAACGTGAACATACAATACTAATATGTGAACGTACCTATATTATATGTGAACGTATACTAAATTTTCTGAAGTTAAAATGCGGTTATATGTGAACGGCCCTTGTAATAATGTGAACATGTGTATAAAATATGTGACAAAATGTAAAATGTCAAGCGTTATGTTTTTGGCAAAAATATGCGAAAAAAATAATTTATTATTATTATTATTATTTTGTCAAATTTTTTAAGCCGTTTAACACATGTATTATGTTTTAATCGAACATGAACATATGACCATAAAACATGAACAAACAGTACTAATATTTGAACACACTTGTAATATATGTGAACGTGTTATAAAATCTCGTAACTGAAAAATGTGATAATATGTGAACATGTCTTATAATAGTGTGAATATATGCATAAAATATGTGAACGTAACGTAAGTAAATCAAATTTCGTGTTTTTGACAAAAACAAGCGAAACTAAGAAATTAAGTTTTTTTTATTTTTTTGTCAAAATTACCATTTTGCCCCTATTCCTTTTAACCTTAGTCATCCATTTGTCAAATCTAATGGTCCTCATTTGTTTCTAGTTTTCATGATAAGAATCCTTTCCATGTGAATCAACCTCCATCTAATTAAATACTCATATTTATGTGTATATTTAACTCATTGTATTCCATGTACACAGAGATTCTCCTAAGAGCATGTGTACCAATTAATTGCTACAGTGTCATGAACCCCTATTTTTTTTTTTTATCATTTTTCTCTCTGCCACATAATCTATGCACCCAATACAATTTATTTCTACATTCATGCACCCATGCACCCCTATTTTTTTCATTTTCAACAATTTTCTCTCTCTCCATATACAATCACATATACTCTTTTTTATAATAAAATTTACATATATACAATACCTCTCATTATAAATTATTTATTAATAATTTGACTATAATTTTGTTGTAAATAAATATTATATTATTAATTAATAAATAAGTGCAATACTTAGGATAATTTTGATATTTTAATGTTCATCGAAATTTTTGTCGGGATTACTTAGCTCTTAAGTAATCTCGGGGAGACCCAAAAAAATGTTCTTGGAAAAGCGTGCTCGAATTAATAGATATTTGGATGTAAATGGGTAATTTTGACGTGTTTGGAAAACCGTGTCCAAGTTACTTCGCTTGTAAGCAAGCTCGGATAAGTTTGTTTCTTAGTTGTGAAGACAGCTCGCATACGTAATAAAACAAGGTTTAAACATTGGATGGCGTGAAGTCTATCTAGCCTCATCACATTGGATGGTGTGAAGTCTATCTAGCCTCATCACCTTGGAAAGTGTGATGTTATCTAGTATGATCAAAAGGTGACATAAAAGTTATTTTTGGTAGGCTTGTCACGTATCATCAAAAGGATGATTCAAAAGTCAATTTTTGTAGGCTAAGAAGCCTACATCTCGTTCCATTCTCTTCCTCCACCATTTGAACTCCTCTTTCTTCCATTCTTCTTCATCTCCCACACCATTCTTCAATTTTCTCCATTTTCATGCTTCAAAAATCAAAATAAAATCACTTTGTTGAACTTTAGCCCTCCTAGATACTTATAAAGTTGACAGCTTGCTCCTTAGATAGTTAACAATTCAAGTTTCAAGCTTGGAGATAACTAAACAACCATCTTGCACTCTTTGTGGTGTAAGTTCCATAAAAGGGTATGAGCTCCATCTTCTTATGTTCTCTCTTCCATTTATGAACTTTATAAGTTGTAATAGGTTAGGTTTGAAAAGAAATTTGATATGGGGGGGGGTCGAACTTGATGGAGGAAGAATGGTTTGAAGGGAAGATGTGTAGGATGGTGAAAATGATGTTTTCATGGACTGGTTTTGGTAAAAAGAGATTGGAGGGTTGTTCAACCTAACTTAAGTGAGTTTTAGGATTGTTTATGGGTTGTTTATGAACTGTTTTAGGTGTTTAATATGGCCTCTTGAGTTTTAGATGAAGATTTATATGTTAATAGATTGAAAGAAGTGAAGGTGTGTGAATTATGAGATTCGTTGTGTATTTGGAATTTCAGTGGTTGAGATGGTGAAGTAAGGTGGCTGATTTTTATGGGAAAGAAGTGTTAATATGTAGTTTAGGTAGTTATGAGTGAATGGTATAAAGTTAATTTCGAAATTGCACTTAAGAAGGTGAAGAAGATTAAGGTAAGAAAAGGAAGAGAAGTGTGTTGTTAAAGTATCTTACAAGGTTGTTTTTGGGTAAGGTTTTGATGATTGAGTTGAAGGTTATAGTTTTTTAAAGTTTGGAGTTTAGTGGGTTAAGTCTTTTCCTTGGAGCTTTAACTCTAATCATTAGATTTTGTTTCTTATAAGCATTATTCTTATTCATAGGTAACTAGCTTGACGAGTTCGTTTTGATATCGTTGGAAACCCTTCGTTTGAGGTAAGTCGCTTAGACTTAGTTATCAGTTTTGATTTGTGCTGGATGTGTAGATATGATGTGTAGAGCCTTATTTTGGGATTCATCCCCTTATCTTATTAAACATCTATGTGTGAGTAAATCGATATTTTGAAAATATACTACTAGATATCTAATATTCCTTATGTTATTAGATTGATGAAATTTGGCATCTACCGGTACGACGATGCCTATGGGATGATCGGTAAGGAGGGAGACATCCCTGACTTAGTCGTATGGCAAGGAGAGCCCTTTCAAAATTATAATAAAATGTTTTGGCGAGTGCTTCCGAAGAGGCTTGACCAGGGGTAAGAAGGTGAATGATGATGGTGTGAGTGGTTCGGATAAACGGTGGAGGCCGTCGTCCACTACACTATGTAGGGCTGGAGGATGCCATGCTTGTTAAATAAATGATATTGTTGAATGAGAATTGATGAGTTGCGTTTGAACTATTATTGAGGTGGAAAGCGATTGAGGTGATGCTAAGGAGAAATGATGAACTATTATTATTACGTGTTGTATGACTATAATTATTATTATTATTACGTGCTTTAGGAATATAAGTTGTTGAGTGTGTTATTTGCCTTCGTGAATATTGTATATTAAATGCTATATTATTACCACCATGGTTATGAATTATTAAACCGATGTTGCTGCTACATGTGGTGTTTACTATTTAGTGCATATTGGAATTGGTAGCTGACTGTTCGAGGACTTGTTTTTTTAGTTTCAGGTAAGAACATTAAACTCATGAAGGAACCTCAACAAAATGATGGTACGATTCGTTGGAGGCCTTGTCATTAGGAATGGGTCTAGTTGGATGAAATGGTGGTTACTTAGCTTGTATATTATGTATAAGGTTTGCTTTTGTTGAGTAAAGGATAGTATGAGGTCAATAAAGTGTTCACAAGTAGTGTTGTAGTTCATGTCAATTGGGAATTCATGCATGTTTTCCATACATTGATTTTATAAATATAGGTTGGATGCTTTCTTTGTATTTTCTCGTCGTGCTCGAGTTGTAAGATCTGTTTGAACTCGTTGTCAGGTTAGCTCACGTGGACCCATGTGTGGTCTACTACTGTTGACGGGCCTTTACTCTGGACAACAAATAAATTTATAAGTCAAGATCCCACTGAGTATAGGGGAGTCAGGATCGTCTCACGAGAAGCAAGGCTGTTTGTTTATCGACTCCTAATAACAAAAATCAAACAAAAACAAGCAAAACACTCACAAGCAGCCTCGTTAACGACGTTGTCAGGGTCGTTAACGAACCACCGCAAACAAATGACTAAAAATAACGACCTAAACAGGTTCGGTACCGAGGTTATGAACTCAGTAACGAATATTAGTTAAGAGAATTCAAATAAAAACAAAGATCTAGGACAAGGGTACCACAACATAGTCATGCATAAAAACTTGTAAGAAGATAAGATAATGCCTTTAAATAGATAAATTCATCAACTTTCATTGACTAGCAAGCAAATTAATCTACTTTCATAAATTAATTCACACAATCACTTGTTTCAGATCTAAAGCTTGAAACTTTCGTATTCAAACAATATCAACCTTCAAGTCTATAACTTTCTCTCTCAATCAAGTTAAAAACTCAAATCACCTTGACTTTCATCTAGGTCTAAGCACAACAAGCAATCTCAAAAATAGATAGAAGGCATTCAACACATAATCTCACTCATCAAACATGGATAACTACGCCGGGTTTAAACCCCGACCCTAGAAAAGAAAACTACTCACTACTCATAACTAAGAAACAATTAAATTCAACAAAAGAGATCATTGAAAACAAAACACTACTTAAATTAATAAGAAAAATAACCGTCTTACAGAAATTCAGAAGAAACCGAAAAATACAAAACACTGAATCGAAACCACAACTAACGACCTCGGTAACTCTCGTCCACCGAGCTCCCGATCTTCGACTCATCTCTCTCTCCTTCGGCTCTTCCTCTTCTCTCTACTACTTGCTTCTCTACTAGGCTAATAAGAAGGGTATTTATACTAATAAGGCTAGAAAATAAAAAGGCTAAAAGATAAAAACTTTCCTAAAAAGATAGAAATAAAATCCTAAAAGATAGAAATAAAATATAGAAAGATAACAAGACCTAAAATACATAATATAATAACACTAAAATTCATAAAAAACACTCTACCGACACGGAAATAAATTCCCGCACAGGATCGGTAACTCACAAAATCAAACTCTCGAAAACTCTATCTCGTAACCTCGTTAACGAGCCCTCACAGCCTCGTTAACGAGCCTGGGCTTGGCTTCTTCAACACTTCTTTCTAAATAACTTAAACTTCGACTTCTTTATCTTGTATTCCTCCGTCCTTCATTATAGCACTCCCAAATTTAGCTCCAAATAACACCTTTTCCTTGCTAAAACCTACAAAAATACACAAAACGGAGTAGCTTCCATACTTTTCACAAAATATGCAAAACTATCCAAAAACACACAAAACTAACCCTAAACTTATCAAAACTAGTCCTAACAATCTAAGAAAACATACTAAAAACTATACTAAAAACATGAACATCAACTACCGAGTTGTGCCCGATATAAAGTCGGGGTGCTAAAAATTGGTATTAGAGCGAGGTTGTCAACAAGGGCACATGGAACTATCCAACAAGTGTGCTCGAGGTCCAACTTAAAACAAAAACTGGCCAGTGATTTTTAAGTTTTCTAATAGGTAGTCATATTTCATCTATGTGGGTAAATGACACACCGCGACTCTGCCGCCATCAACAGAGGATCTCATGTAGAATAGTAAGTAAAATTTCTAAACATAGTTAAAGTAGTTTATAAATCATAAGAGTTTCGTTTGGAGATAGCTCCATTGACTAGAGCTGAAGTAGATAAAGGTGGTAAAAGAGGAACCATGGTCAAGACCATGGTAGGGGCCAAGTTGAGGATAAAAGAGGGACTCATACTGTGGGAGGACCAGAAAATATTTTTTTTCTTTAGAAGAGTAATATGTTGGTGGTGTGTTTCCTAATGGATATTTGGTATTGGTAGGTGATCAAGTGTTTGAACTAGTAAAAGTAAAGAAAGTGGTTAAAACAGGAGGGGTAAGGTAATTCTAGAGCGAATTGTACTTAAGCACTTAAGATTCAAGACTGATGGTGACTGTATTTGAGATAAGAATGATGATTGAAAATGAATGATGTTTGACTTGGGAAAACTTGAGCATTGTTTTAGGAAATGAACTGAGAATGCAGAGTGGAGAATAGGAAGAGAAGTAGTTAAACTTCTTTGAAATTGATTATAGGAAGAGTATGAGATATGATTAGGTCAAAGAATTGACAAGGTTGAGCTATACAATGATTGCATACATGGATAACAAGATTGAGAAAATGTGAGTGTCAAATTTGATGTCATATGCCGCAAAGTCATTTAAGGAAAGGTAGAAGAGGAAGGACTGGTATGGCATATGGCATGAACTAGCATTGGAAACATTTTTGTCAAAGTGGTTAACTAACAAGTTGGGACAACGTTACAAATATGTCAATAAAGGAATGACATTATATGTGCTAATGTGGGGAGTGTAAGATGGAAAACTCTAGGATAAAGATGCTTCTATTTAGGAAGAGTTTGTGGACTAGTAGTGGCGTATAGTTTGTAGTACCACTAGATATTGCTACTGTTATTCGAGCCATTTGGGTGGGATTTCTTCTAGATTTGAGGGGCACGAGAGATGTGTCTAATCAAAATGTTGGTGTAGGGCATCTAGGTTATTTTGGGGAATTGCAGATGCAACCGAGATCGAAGTTAGCTGACTGTATGTCAGAGAAGTAGGGTCAAAGGAGTTAGGTTAGTAATGGGTGTGACAAAGACTGCCAAGTTGTGTAGTGATGGATATATGGGGTACTAGTGATCTGCCTTTCAAGAGGACAAGGAAAGACTAAATATCTAGAATATACTTGATGTTTGTAAGTTGCGAATGTTATTCCAGGATTAGCTTTCAGGATTATCACCTTAGAGTGGAGTAGATTATCAACGGTGAATTGAAATTGGGGATGAGACCAATTTCAAAAGTTCTGAATTGTATAGTTCCAAGGAAGGATATTTTCCTATGATGGTGTATTGATTAGTGAGAGTTAAACTAAGTGATTATTATGATCAAGAACTTATTGTCCTATAACACTACTAGAAAAGTTTGATTTACCCACACTATAGTACTCCACAAATAAAAGTGTGGAATAATTTTTCAAAACTTTATTTGGGGCAAAATACATAAATGGCCCCCTGAACTTGTGCCAATTGGTCACTTACCCCCTATACTTTGGCCCTATTCGATTGAACCCCTACAGTTGCACTTGGGACCTATTGAACACCTACTCGCTGAGACTTTTTTTACGTGTATTGTACGCGCACTGACGTGTGCAATTTTTTTCCACGATGGTGCCACGTATATGCCACATCATTTATTTTAATTAAAGCAAAAAGGGAAAAAGATTAAAACAGAAATAAAAAAGAAAATAAATAAAAATAAATAAATTTTAACTCATCCTCTTCATCAAGCTTTTGCATAGATACTTGAATTTTTTTTAGACTTGAATAAAATATTTGCCTCATGTTATTGCTTAGATCTAGCATTGTGTTGTTTTTGTTGGTTGATGGAGCATGGTAGATTTTATTTTTTGAAGCAATTTTTGGATTCAAATTTTAGGGTTCATGAACGCATAATTTTCAGATTTGAAATTCATACTTTTATGGCCTTGAATCTTGACATTGCTTAAAGATATGAGTAGATTTGAGTTAAATTTATGTTTGCCCCATAATTTGATTGCAAATTGATTAAATTTTCATGCTTAATTGAAAAACCTTGTGTAATCTTCCATTGAAGAAGCCATGAGAGGAGGTGAGAGAAATGTGTGAATTTATGTGGGATTTGGGTGTTTTTTAAACACTCGTCTCTATTTTTGCATATCCCTTGTTTCATCAAAAACCCAAATCCACCCACATAAAATCCCTAGTCCAACTCCTAATTAAAACTCACTTCAAAAAATGGATTTGGGTGTTCTTTAAACACTCATCCATGGAAATTAAGCCAAGAGAAAGAAAAGAGAAAAGGGAAAAGAAAAGAGAAAGAAAAGAGAAAAGGGAAAAAGAAAAGAGGAAAGAAAATGAAAAAAAAGAGATAAAAGTTGTAGTATCAGCGTCCTCATTTTCCCAAAGATGAGTCCAATTGCATTTAAATTGCACGAGCCTTGCCACATCAGCGAGCAGGTGTTCAGTAGGTCGCGAAGTGCAACTATTGGGGTTTAATCGGATAGGGCCAAAGTATAGGGTGCTAAGTGACTAATGAGCACAAGTTCAGGGGGGCGTTTATGTAGTTTGCACTTTATTTGGTTGGACATCTTATCTAACATTTTGAAGTGTTGGAGAAGAGTGGAAAAATTACACATATGGATTTGCAACAATTTATATAATGGTTAGTGAGTTTACCCACACTAGTGTCCATACTTTAAATTATTAATAATTTGAGGTATTTTTTTAGGAAATAATTTGAGGTATTAGTAACACACCAACACTGTACGTAAGGGTGGTTAGTTAGATAGATAATTTTTTAAATCTTATTATTTTTTGTAATCTTTGAGCAAATCTTCCATACTCCATCCACGATCTTTTAAGAGATTAACCGTCCAACTACTCTTCCTACTAGTACTCTACATAAATTCCAGCCTACTTTTATTTCTTCCTCTGCCGCTCTCAATCACCCCTTTCTTTCTAAAATCTAAACCTCCCAGATTAATCATGAAATTCAACCGGATCGATCACGGCATGATTCTTCTCCATCTACATCCGCCAGTGTTGAGTGCTCCAACGACAACTCGTCTCCAAAGCCTGCCACCCATACCGGCCGATCCCGCCGTTGCGTCCCTCGTAGCATCGATGCTTCCGACACCATAAGGCGTGCTCCAATGAAAGGAGGTGTTCCCGTGCTTGATCTCGAAGGCTGAATGACTTGATCGTCGATGGTTGCCCTTTGAGGACTCTGATTTGCACATAGTCGTTGGTTAGGGGTGAGACTGGTTTGAAATTTTACTAAAATTTCGATCCCCTTACTTCAATGTGATGGCTTCTTTGGTCTATTATATGACCATTGAGATCACGAGCTTCTGATCTAAACTTGCTTGCCAATGGAAAAACTAATTTGATGGAAGGTTGTGATATACACATGGAAAAACCAATCAGTACCTTCCAAACGGTCGCCAAAGTATATATCAAGGCATCTTGTGGTAATTGATAGTTGTGGAAGAGTGCAAGGGATGCAGATGATTATATACTCAAGTTGGCTAGCTATGGATTTGATCCCTTTTAGATGGTTTATCAATACGATTCCCAAATGTGACAAGTTTTTCATCCAATATTATATGATGCACACACCATCAGTCAACTATACTATTGTGTTGTAGTAACATCCAAGTGTAACTATGTTTTATGAAGTTTGTAATTAAATCTTAATTATTAACAAGAATTTGAATTTTATATTGGATGTTGATTTAATTTAATGTAGCTAAATGTGAAATAATAATTATGTATTAGATAAATTAATGAAATTTGGAAAATACAAAATAAAACAAATTATCAATATACATATCCAAATAAAAACAATATACCCAGACTTTTAATAGTAGTACCTACATAAATTTAATTATTTTATTTTAATTATTGCAACACTAAAATATGTGATTTCGTTGAATGTGGGTGTGGATTCTTTCCACACTAAATGCAATACTTAAATTTATAATTAGTTTTTATAGAAATTAGAGTTCCAAGTCCGTCCTTTGGACGAGACATGGTTTCTATTTTATGTTTATATATTCAAATTTTTTGAAATCAAAACATGTAATTAAGTATATTAAATTAGAGTTAATTAAATTACATTATGAAATGCTATAAATATTTATAATATAACAAAAAAATGCTAAAAATTGTAACTATATAAATTATTTGATCATTTAATCGGCACATATCAATTTAAGATATATAAATTTCTTATCCATCTTAATTTGATAGTTGAAGTATTATTTTAATTTTAATTGTTTGATCTATGAACGATTTGTTTTCAAATTCAAATTAATCTGGTTCTCATGCATATGAAATTATGAAAAATCAACAATGATATTTTATCTTTCATATGCTTTCTATATGATACATAATTTTTATTTTTAATTTTATTGGAATAAGGAAATTTGAAATGAAATGAATGTCCAATGATAAATATTTAATTCAATTTCTTTCATATAAGTCTTTACATACATATTATATTTCAACATTGGTGGAAATAATGTCAGAACATTTATTATACCAACCAAAATGTATAGCTTTACTAAGATTTTAATTAATTAATTAAATATTTAATTTTAGGATTAATATTTAGATAAAAATTATAAAATTATATTTTAATTTTAAGACTAATTTTATAATGATATACATACCTATACGGATGAATACAAGTTTGAATTTTATTTTATTTTATTTTTCTAATCTACAATTAAATTATATATTACTAAAAGGTACCATTATTATATTTAATTATAAAATTGTTATAATTTTTTTTAATTATAACATTTAAATTTATAGGTTTTACCACATACTTTATTTAATAAAAAGTATATAAATTAATATATTAAATTTTCATAAAAAATTCCATAAAAATCTTCTTTTATCTTTACTCTTTAATAAAGATATTTATTGGACAAAATTTGTTATATTTTTTTGATCTCTTATTTTCATTTAATGGGGGTATTTATGTTGCCAAAAAATTATATTATTATAAGGATTTTGAAAATTGATGGGACATTTATAAGGGAAAGAGGGACAACTTTATGTGTTATTAGGATGAGTGTGAGTATTTGTCATAGTTTTAAGTGTTATCGGATTTCCCGCACCCCATATAACCACAATCTATTGCAACTTATATAAGTATTGGTTTTAGCCACACCTTTTAAGAAATAGTGGTTAATTTCTACAATTTTAAATGTGGGCAAATAGGAGTTTTCTAGTAGTGAATGATGACTTATTGGGCCAATTCCAAGGGACCATGATGTTTTCAAAAGTGGATTTTAGATCAGGTTATCACTAGTTGAAAAAAAGACATTACTAAGGTGTCTTTTTGAGCAAGATATGAGCATTATAAATGGGTAGTGATGTCGTTTGGATTGACTAATGCCCTTGAAGTGTTTATGGAGTGATGCACTGGGTGTTCATTGACCACTTGGTTAGGTTCATGGTGGTTTTTTTATTGATGACATTCTGATTTACTCTCAGAATAAAAAGGAGCATGTTGACTATCTTATACTAGTATAAGGAGTATTAAGACAACAAGGATTGTTTTCCAAGTGATACAAGTCAGATTTCTGATAATCAAAAGTTACTTTACTAGGACATGTAATGTCTGTAGTAGAAATTAAAGTGGACCCTTGATGATTGAAGTTAAGTTGCAACAAAGGGGAAATAATATAGTGATGTCTCAAGGGTAGAGCTCGATTGTGTGGTGATGCAGATGGATTATAAAAGTTATAAGTATATCTTTACACAGTAGGAACTGAGTATGAGACAACAAAGATGGCTTGAGTTGTAGAGGATTATAATTTTGAGATTCTTTATCATCCTAGAAAAGAGAATGTGATCATTTATGCTCTTAGTAGGAAGGCATTTTAAGAATGTATTTTAATTTATGTGATTGTGCAATCAGAGTTATGGGAAAGAACTAGTGAGGTATGAGATTAAGGTGCGAATTCAATGATAAAAGTAGATTGAGTTTTGTGGAAGTGTTAGTCAGCGTTACCAGATAAAATAAGGCAAAAGTAGGAGATATGCCTAATATGCAAGGTTTTAGATAGAGGTTGAGTCGTGGAGATATATCTGATTTTTTCAGAATGAGATGATGGTACTTTGAGATTTAATGGTCGAATTTATGTGCCTTAAGAGGAGGAATTAAGACATAAGATTTTGCAGAAAGCACATGTTACACTATCCTCAGTCAAACCTGGAGCAAGTATAATTTACATGGATTTGATACTACATTATTGGTGGAATGACACGAAGTCATAATGTATTTAGAATTGTTGCTAAGTGTTAAGTTTTTGATAGTGAAGGTCAAGCCTAAAGGTCAAGGCAACAGTCCAGAATTAAAGTGAGGAAATATCTCCATGAATTTTTTTTGCCATTGGCCTAAGACTAATAAGGTTTAAGACATTGTTTGGGTTGTTGTGGATAGATGGATTGAGATTGCATGTTTATTTCCAATAAAAGGGATTGGGCTAGTATACAAGATAGTAGAAGTTTTTCTGAAACGGATTATAAGATTGTTTGAGGTACCTAAAATGAATGTACTGTATTGTGAGGAATATTTTATTTCTAGATGTTGGCAGTATAGGCATGAGGCAATAGAAATGGGTTTGCACTTAAGGTCATCATATCATCCGAAAACTGATTGTTAGACTATAAGAAGATTCAGATTACAAAGGATATATTAAGATCGTATGTGTTGGATTGCTAACGTAAATGGTTTGATTACTTGGAAATTGGTAGAGCATGCTTACCATACTTATTGGTAATCCTTGATACAGATGGCACCGTATGAGATTTTGTATGATCACAAGTGTAGAATGTCATTGTATTGAGATGCCACATTAGATTTGATAGAGAAGGTGGCGAAGATTCGAGAGTGCATGATACTTGCATAGAATTCTTAGCAATCTTATGTAGATAAAAGGAGACGACATGTGAGATAGGAGTACATGTGTAGTGAAAGGGGTTGCCTACTTGTGAAGTTAAAAGCTTTGAGGTGAAAAGGAAGTTGAGTCCTCGGTATATCGGATTATTTGAAGTTCTCAACAGGGTAGGTGAGGTGGCCTACAAGCTAGCATTGCAACCAACCTTGGATGGAAGCAATTGAAGGACACTCTGATAAGAGCTATGTGAGACCTAAAGCTTCACAAAAGGTTCATGAGAGATTAAGGGTTGCTATAACATGACCAAAGGTAAGGACAACTTGAGTGGAGTTGAAATTTCCACTGCTGGAAAACGCGTCTTTAGCCAGGACCGTTGGCCACGCAATAAGCCACAAAATTTGCCAGGAAACAGCCTTCGCCGCAGAGGTAGTCACCAGTCTTCCCAGGACGAAAAGTTTGTGGTTAAAACGCTCGCGGGTATAGCATAGCGTGAACACTGCCCACAAACTTTTGAGTCGTGCCTATTTAACCACAATGTTGGGTACGAAAATCATGTTCTGCTAAATATATTTGGTGGGTAAAGTAGTGGCTTTTAGTATGAAATTTGGCTATGAATTGGCAAAATACAATTCATTGCCAATGTTGTGGCCCTTTAGCATGAAAATTGGCTACGAAATGATTGAGTGGATTTAATAGCCAATGTTGTGGCCTTATTGTCTCAAACTTAGCCTCGAAACCATTTTGTGTCAAATTCTGTGGTTATAAAAATCATTACAATCCACCTATTTAATTGCAATATTAACATGCACCATGCAATATTAAATATATGTACCACAAGCATCACATAAAACAAAAATGGTTTGATCATCAAACCATGTGGCATATGGCCAAATCCAAACATCAACTTGCACCTACAGTTTTCAAGTACCAACAACAACCAACAACCAACAACCAAATATCCAAATATCAACCAACAACCAACCAGCAAAACCTGCACCTACCAACAACCAACAATCTAAAACCTTAATTACATGAAATCCAAATATTCACAATGGCATCACCAACAGCCATAAGTTTCCCAAAATGCACCAACACAACTAAAGACCTTAAATTACCATGGAGAGAGAGAGAGAGCTAATTGCTAGCAATGTGTTCCATCAACTTTTCAAGCATGCCTTTCAAATCCTTGTTTTGTCTTTGAATTTCTTGATTCTGAGCTTGAAGTGCCTTCATTTGGTCCCGCATTTCCTTCATCTCGTCCTTGAGATGCTCGGTAGATGGTTGTGGGTGGAAAAGGCTGGAGGAAGGAGAAGAAAAGCATGCATCAACCTTGCCGCTGCGAAGGAGGGCTATCCCATGCTCAGCAAATGCGAAAATCTTCCGATCTTTATGGCCCTTAGCAGCTTTGATCCACAACTCTATCATCTTTGTGTTTGACAATGGTTGACCCGATGTATTGTTTAGTTGTTCCTCAGCAACCAGCCGCTCAAACTCAGCCTTGAATAGAATGAAAATGCATTAAAAAGAAGATATGAAAGCAATATATGACTATAAGAACAAGCTGAAAAAAGAAATGTAAAATAAACAAGTATGCAAGATAGAGCACATTGAATTCACAAACATATATCATTCACAAATTTGCTAGTGGTTAAAAGATTCACAAATTGGATTCACATATAGCATGATAGATTCACAAATTGACACAAGATAACAACAGATTGGATTCACAAACATCTCTATCTTTGGCACAAGATAGATCACATATAGCATGAGCACCGAGCACATACCTTATAGAAAATTGCATTCATAGACATGACTTGCTAACTAAGGGAGCATTACACATGCCAAATAATACTAAACATGACTTGTAGTATTTCCATCATTCTTGTAGTATTTCCATCTTCAAAATATAGTAATCATGGTTTGCTAACTAGAAAAGGAAGTCAACAGTACATCCCATCATAAAATGCAACCATAAAGCAACCATAAAAGCCATATTTTGACAATAAATGTCAACCCAGTGAGATGTGTAAATGAGCCAACCATAAAGCAACCATAAAAGCCATACTATGAGAATAGATTTCAACCCAATCAGATTTGTAAATGATAAGGAATATTCAGCCTAATACTTACAATGATAGCAGCTGGGCGTTCACCAACGATTCCATCTTTGGTTGACCACAACTTCTTTACAACCTCAGAAATCATAGGCATGGTACCCGACTCACCACCCTTGAAAAACAAGAGTAAAATTGAGTTCAACATCAAAAGAAAAGAGAAGTAATATGTGAAACTAGATTGCAATTACCATCGTTTCCATCCACTTTGTGAACTTGCGAGAACCCCCTCGGTATGGTCCAGAATCGAGTGATTTCTTTGAACTCTTGTTCTCCTTATTCACCTTAGCTTGGTGCACCAAGTTGGGATCAGTTCTCCACAAGGTCGTCATCCTTGTCCAGTGCCTGCTCGCTAACCAGATTGGGGGTACATTTTTAGCACGCGCATTCTTGAAGACATTGCTAAGGTGCTTCCCAATTTGGTGTAGAAAGGCATCCTTCATCAGCTCATCCGTCTCCCTCCAACAGAAATACATCTACATTGAGAAACAAGAAATTAGTAGCCTTTGTTTCATTAAATTAAAGAAATAGAAGACATGTTACATCATATTTTCCTTACTAGAATTAGATCACAATAGGTTCTCAGCAATAGATATTAAACAAAAAGTTTGTTTCATTAATTTAAACAAGAAATAGGCTGATTTAAACTAAAACGTATTGTTCTTTCATTTTTAAAGAGAAAGAAAGGCAGAATTTCAACAATAGATATCAAGCAAAAGATTAATTTCTAACTTCAAACAAAAGATTACCAAGATCTCAATCATATTTTCTTTACTAGAATTAGATCACAATAGAATCATGCTATCATGTACCAAAGATATCAATTTCAGCCAAGACTATAATACATATCACACAACTAATCAGCTCAAATAAGATAAATAGATCACCCAGCGATATCACACACCGATTTTGCATTTTAAGAAGTAGAAAATAACCTAAAACTCTTGAAACCACAAGGTCTGCACATGTTTTGGCACTCTAGATATACTGGACCTCGATAATGGCCATGGACGATTTCCTTAGCCTTTGCAAACGCTAACTTTTTTGGTTCAAAGTCGCTACAAAGAATTAGATAAAGTTATTAGTAATCTATAAAATGAATATTAGGATTAATAGAGAGTTGTTTACGAACTGACCGACTGCCTTCTCCAGCAATCCATATGAGCTTTTGTTGTGTGCCTTGTTCCTCTCCTTCTTCTTGCTCTCTTTCTTCTTGCTCTCCTTCTTCTTGTCCTCCTTCTTCTTTCTCTCTTTCTTCTTGGTCTCCTTCTTCTTGTCCTTCTTCTTCTTGCTCTCCTACATCTTGTTCTTCTTGACGAACCTCCTCTTCTTCCTCAACTTCTTCCTCAACTTCCATACGAACCCCAGGCTCATTATCCACATTGAAATCATCCTCATGTTGGTCATAATTTTCTTCCTTAACTGGTAGTAGGGCTGGTGGAACAACTTTCTTTGTACGAGGTCTGGGAACCGGGCTAGGAGTTCTTGAATGAGCATTTATAGGAGCCCTTGAAGGGTTGAGTGCTCGTCAGATAGGAGGGGTAGTCATTGGAGGAGCTGGTGGGGAAGTTTTTGAAGGAGCTGGTGGGGAAGTTTTTGAATGAGCCTTTAAACGTGCAACAGGTTGTGCAACGGCTTGTTGTGGAAGGGCTGCAGTTGTTGTTGATTTTTTAAGCTTGGCTACTACGAACAGGGAGCTGGAGGGGTCGTTTCAGAGGAGGTCTTTGATGAGGT
The DNA here is from genome assembly GCA_964016875.1 of Fallopia convolvulus. Taxonomy (NCBI): domain Eukaryota; kingdom Viridiplantae; phylum Streptophyta; class Magnoliopsida; order Caryophyllales; family Polygonaceae; genus Fallopia; species Fallopia convolvulus. The sequence continues at coordinate 19,491,672 of OZ024729.1, read as the reverse complement.
ATTTTTCGTGGTCGTTTATACCTATCAAAGAAACCTTAGCTTAACCAACTCAGTAGAGTAGTAAGTAAGGGTCAATCCCACAGAGACTCTTGTAAATGTGTTATTGCTTAAGTGTCAAGTAACTAGTATGGGGGGTTTTCAGAATGATTATCTAAACTAATATGCAAGAATAAAACTAACTATGAATGCAAAAGATGATTTTGAATATATGAGAGACAAACGTGTTCAACTAGTTAAATCCATCATGATATTGATTCGCTGATCATTGATTCTCTTGATTCTCTTCTTACTTGAATAATCTATTGTGGATAATGATCCTACTAAGGATTAAAACCCAAACTTCATATTTAGTTGATAGAACTACCAATCTAACAACCCTAATTAAATAACAACCTAGAAGACCTTCTAGATTCAATTAAATAACAGCATGACGATTCAAGTTATCAATAGAAACAAACACTTAGAGCAACCAGACATCCAAGTAACTTGTGAATTTATTCCCTACTTTAACCAACTTGTCCAACCGGTACTAAATTGATTAAAGTATACTCTTGATCAAATTAACTCCGACCGGTAATTAATCAGATTCAGTTTTAACTAGAAATTCTATTAGGTAGCTAATCTAATAAAACCCTAATTTAGATTCAGTTAAGCACAGGGAATAATTTCTATTCAAGTTTGTTAAGAATCAATCAAACCTCACAACTGCATACAAATCATGACTTCAATAACTAGCCAAACACAATAAATTTAGCAATGCATAATTGAATTAAAATCAAACTTACAAAGGTTCAAAGATTCTTCCTTGAGAGAAAACCCTAGCCTCCAAAAGTTTGATCAAAGTTATGATAATGATCCAGAGAGAAAACTAAAAAACAAGGTTTAAATACCCCACAAGATATCAAAGATAAAATATCCCGAAATTACATCAAACTAGTCGGAAAAGACCTAATAAAGTCCAACCCAAAGCCCAAAACACGCGGCCCAACTCTCCCACGACAGAACAGTAGGCGCGGTCTCATTCCAGGGTGGCGCGGCTGCGTCACTTCATGTTATGCCCGCGGCACTCTCGATTCAGCATTTCAGGTGACACTTCAGAGGCTGTTTTTACCCCCTTCGAGTTGGAATTTGGACTCGGAGTAAAAATATGAATTGTAGATCTTCGAGTTAGATTTCTATTGATAGCAAATTCAGCTTCATCCGACCACTATAGCTCCCAAACCAAGCATTGCAAGATAGGTTTGTCGAAATAAGAACTCCAATGCATAGCCCGGATTTAAGCGTTCTTTCCACACAGCTCTTGGATCTTGGTTCTTCCAATCTTCACTTGTATCACTCTAAGCTTCCTCAAACTCCACCATAGTCCCCTAAGATCCATCCCGTCCACGCTTGTTTACCTAAAGATCTGCAAAACCGAACAAAACAAGCGCAAAACCCGAATTTCCTAGAAAAACCTAGAAACCTAAGAACTAGACTAAACTAAGCTAAAACCATGCAAAATACATAAATATGCATCCTAAACTATACATAAATGCAAGCTATCAGTCTTCTAGGGCTTAAAGCACCCTGCTCTGGAGAAGAAAGAGGTGGACCACGTGCAAACTTGCAGCTAGTAACCCCAGCACGTCCACGAGTTGTGCTTCGAAGGTGACACATGATGACCTAAATCAGAGAAATACAAGGAAACATAATTAGAACTCAAATATATTTAGGGCATGCAATTGATCATGCAATTGAATCCATGTTTGTTTAGGAAAAAAAGAGCATGCAATTGATGAATGCCTAAAGTGAGTCTAGAATTAAAATGTCACGAATTATTAGAACTCAAGTATATTTAGGGCATTCAATTGATCATGTTTGTCTAGGAAAAAAAGAGCATGCAATTGATGAATACCTAAAGTGAGTCTAGAATTAAAATGTCACAAATTATTAGAACTCAAGTATACTTAAGGCATCCAATTGATCATGCAATTGAATGCATGTTTGTCTAGGAAAAAAAGAGCATGCAATTGATGAATGCCTAAAGTGAGTCTAGAATTAAAATGTCACGAATTATTAGAACTCAAGTATATTTAGGGCATTCAATTGATCATGTTTGTCTAGGAAAAAAAGAGCATGCAATTGATGAATACCTAAAGTGAGTCTAGAATTAAAATGTCACAAATTATTAGAACTCAAGTATACTTAGGGCATTCAATTGATCATGCAATTGAATGCATGTTTGTCTAGGAAGAAAGGAGCATCCAATTCATCCAAGAAATTAAAAAATAGAAGAAATAGGGAGAGAGTAGGCAGTTGTAACTTTACTGAATGAATTGAAGGAGATAGGGTGGGTTGTCCAGGAAGAATCTGGCAGCATAAACGACCCATGAAATTGCCATCATTAAGGACCCATGAAGAGAGAAAACAGAGATGAATTAAAAAGAGTCAAAGTTAAGCAAGAGCAAGGGAGAGAGGGAGAGAGACTTACCAATCGGCTGCCTTGAACAAAAGCGAGTTTGCTCTGAAAAAACACCAAAGATGGTAGTGAGAGACCAAAATCAAACATCCATTGTATCAAACTCAAAGGAAAGGAGAGATGACTTACCAATCGCTGGATGCCTTGTCCAAAGGGCTGCAATAAGCTTGCTTGAAAGAACACCAAAAAAGTTAGAACGAAACCCTAGATTTGAGCAACCCTAGAAGGAAAGGAAGGTCGAGAGGGAGAGAGGCTTACCAACGCTGGCGAGATCGAACAGAATCGCCAGGGAGCACCGCCGCGACGAGCAACTTCTTTGAAAACTTCTCTGAAAGCACAGTGTAAGAGAGCGGCGAGAAGAAGAATGATGGAATGATGCTAAGTGTTAGGGTTTCGAATGAATGAATTTCACTAACGGGCCTACCAAAAATCAAATTCCCTCTTAGCCCAAAATTTCCCTCTTAGCCCAAAATTCAAATTCCCTCCCAACTAAACCCGAAATTAAAAATTCCCCTCTCAAACCAAAATTTCCCTCCTAAATTTCCCTCCTAAATGCATTATTCCATCCTACATCAATTTTTCCCTCCTACCTCAAAATTGTCCTCTTAAACCAAAAATCTAGTTGGTAAAATGAGCAAATAATTACATATATAGATGATATAATGAGGGAAAAGGAATTACAAATCATATTGTTCGGAACTTGAAGATGATGGAAAATCATCTTCTTCGTTGTCATTTTCAATATCGAAGCTATCATCGCCACTTTCCACATCGTATGCTTCCTCATGCAATGACACTGGATCATTAAGATTTGTAGGTAAAGATTGAATTGTCGACCCTATGAAGCCATCAATCTCAAAGTCATCCGGTTGTAATGGTTGGTTGTTCAAGATTGTTCTCTGCCCATCGTTGCTCAACATTGAATCTTGGCTTTGTCTTACACCCATATCTCCAATCTACACGACTTCGGGGTGCGCCAGGGTAGTCAAGATAGTAAACTTGGATGCATTGTTGAGCAAAGACAAAAGGATCATGGTTGTTGTAACGTCTCTTCACATTAACCTCTTGGAAATGGTAATCTGGATGGACTTTTGTCCCATTAGGGCTAGGGTCAAACCACAAACACTTGAACATGACAATCTTCTTACACGGCATCCCAGTGAACTCAAACTCCAAAATCTGTTCTATCAACCCAAAGAAATCTGATTGTGTATCACCATTACAAGCTTGCACACACACACACCACTATTCATGATTAACTTTCCTTCTCCGCGTTTCAACGTTTCAAATTTATAACCATTGATGCAATATGATGGCTAGGACAACACCTTTCGGGATGGCCCCCAAGCTAAACTATTTATCAAATCATGATCCTCAAGTGGGGGGGTGTAGGGCATTTGCAACTAAAACCTACAAAACATAGACACATATATCGACCATATACATGCGTGATGTTATAATCTTGTATCGTTGACACAATATGAACTAGTACTTACAGTTTCATGAAACCATATACAAAAAAAGTTGGCAAGTCCGTGCGGATCTCCTTGGCCTACAGTTTGTTGAAATTCCCTGCATATGGAAAGAACAACATAAGACTAGTACTTCGAAGTTTCCCTAAAATAACATATATATAAGTTTAATTGACTTACTCGATATAGGAGTCGACCTCTCTACAATTAAATAGGATGTAAGTATGTGTTGCATGAAATTTCGTCTCATCGGACAACCAAATAACATTGCACTTTCCACTTGCACGTCCCGGATGGTTGAAAATTAAAATTTGAGGATGCACACTCACCTCATCCGTGGTGGTTTTCTTTCTCTTATAGGAGTCTTGATGATGAGGATAATGTTGAGCGAAACTTGTTATCTCCTCAAACAAATATGATTCCACTATGGACGCCTCCACCTTTTGCGGGTTCATCATGTTCCCTTTCAACGTGAATAATAATCTTTCAATTGGATACATCCATCTGTTCTGTAAAGGACCCCCTAACCTTGTCTCGTATGGTAAATGAACAATGAGATGCTCCATGCAATCAAAGAACGATGGTGGAAATATCCTTTCCAATTGGCATAATAAAAGAGGTGCAACCCGTTCTAGATCCTCAATCATTTGTTTGTCAATGGCCCCCATCAATGGCCCCCACACACCCACGGGAAGAAGTTCTTTGAAAGCATCCGGTAGAAGTCGTTGCATGAACACATGGCAATCATGACTCTTCATTCCTTGTAGTCTACCCTCATCCAATTGCACACATCGACCAATATTAGAGGCATAACCGTCCGGAAATCTCAAGCTCTGTAACCAATTAAGCAGCATTGTCTTTTTGGGCCTATCTAATGCATAAACTGCTTTTGGTTATGGGCCCTTGTGATCATCCTCCACTTGGAGCTCTGGGCGATGACAATATAAGCGTAGGTCCTTCCTTGAGCTCAGGTTGTCCTTTGTCTTACCCTTAACATCCAATACAGTGTTAATCACATTCTCAAACACATTTTTCTCAATATGCATGACATCAAGGTTGTGACGGAGCAAATTATGCTTCCAATAAGGAAGCAACCAAAATATACTTTTCTTCGTGAACTTATGAGTTTCACCATAACCATAATGATATTGAAGGGGACTCTCCATGGCGGTCGACAAATCGTGAACACGTTCCCACACCTCTTCACTAGACAAATATGGTCCGGAATGGGTGATCTAGTTCCAATCTACACCTATGACAATCAAACCGTGAAGGCTTTCGTCCATGGTGTAATCGAAAGGCTTTTGTGTTCTCCATGCAATGAGGACAAGAATAAATACCAGCAGTACTCCACCCAGATAACATCCCATATGCTGGGAAGTCATTCACTGTCCACATAAGTGCAGCACGCATCCTAAAGTGCTTCCCCATAGAGACATCAAATGTTGGCACACCCGTTTTCCACAATAATAACAACTCATCAATCAACGGTTTCATACAAATATCTATTAACTTCTTCGGATTTTTTAGACCTGGAACAATAGTGCTTAAGAACAAATAAGGATCCTTCATGCACATATCTGGGGGTAGGTTGTAAGGGGTGACAATCACCGGCCATGTCGAGTATGTCTTGCCAAACTTACCAAAGGGGGAGAATCCGTCTGAACACAAGCATAATCTCACATTACGAATCTCTTTGGCAAAATTAGGATAGGTTCGATCAAAATGCTTCCAAGCCTCGGCATCAGACGGGTGACTCATATATCCTTCATCTGCTTGGTGCTCAGCATGCCAACGCATCTTTGAATCCGTTTCCTCCATAGCGTACAATCGCTGCAACCGTGGGATCAATGGCAAATATCGTAACACTTTATTGGGAATTGGCTTTCCTTTTTGGGACAAACAAGATTGATACCTTGGACTATGGCAAAATTTTCACTCAAATGCATCGACATCATCCTTCCAAAACAACATACAACCTTGGGGGCAAAGGTGTATCTTTTGCTGGGGCAATCCTAACTCTCTAGTCATCTTCTTCTGCTCATAGAAACTTTTTGGGAAGTTGTTGTCCCTTGGCAAAACCTCATTGACTTTTTGAAGTAGTGCACCATATCCAGCTTGTGACATGTTGTATTTGGTTTTCAACTCCATAAAAGATACAATAGCAGCTAACTGTGACATGTGAGAACCATCATATAATGGTCGATCTGCTGCTCTCAATACATCAGCAAAGCGCTCAGATAATAAAGACATTTCCCCGTTGCCAGGACCAAACACCGTTGCCGATTCTTCTAAGTAACTTCCTTCTTCAAGGTCATGGTTTTCACCCACCTCTAAAGGACTACTACTTGGCTCATTATAAGAAGTGCTTGTGTCAAACCACGGGGGTGGAACAAAACTTGGACCAGCTGCATCAAACACCATTCTTTGGGTGGGATTCAAATTATCAAACAAATGCATCCCAATCCCAAAGAGATTCATATCACTAGGATTTGAGGTGGAAGACAACTCCTCCAAAGGGGGCGCATTGGCAAATGGTGACTCTCCATGTGCAGTCCACCAATAATAACTGTCAACAAAGCCTTTTCTAAACAGATGAACGCGAAGATTATCTACATCCTCAAATCGCCCATTCTTACATTTCAAACAAGGACATTTTATCTTATCCCCATCCATGAAATGCTTTTGAGATTTTGTAAATTCAAGAAATCTTTGAACACCATCAACAAATTCGCTATTGTAACCACCACCACCAGGAAGCCATCTATCATACATCCAATCACGATTCCCCATCGATAATTTTGTAAATTTGTCCAAACAAACTTAAGTTAACATTAACAAAAAAAAAAGCAAAACCCACAAATATATACTAAATACCCTAAATCTAAAACTTGTAATACTAAAACCTCTTTGCAACTAACTTACCTGATCCAAATCAGATGTGCACCTCTTAAATTATCTTCAAAATGTGTAGAATATTATGTATCTTCAAGATTTGTGTTTTTTTTGTGAGAGAATATTGTTGAGAGGGAGAATTTTGAGAGAGAATGAGAAACAAGTGGTGAGAATGAGGGTTTTGACGAATCATAGGCAATGGTAGTTGAGAGTTGAATGAGGTTGGTACGAGGAGCATTTAATGAAAATACAAATTCAAATTAGCCAGGAAATTGGCCACAAAAATGGCCATGAATACATTTTGGGCTCACTAAAAAGGCCAGATCCAATTCGGCCCATATAATTGAATCAGGTTAGTTTTATTACCGGCCCATAAAAAAGCCAGATCCAATTGAATGAGGTTAGGGTTTCAGAGAACGCTATCTCATTATCTAATTGAATCAAGTTTGCCTCTCGTCATTCGACCCTTCTCGAGCTCTCCCTCGCCGCCATCTCTATCGCCCTCCATCGCCTTCTCCATCTTCCTCTCCCTCTCCCTCTCTCTCTCTCTCTCTCTCTCTCTCTCTCTCTCTCTCTCTCTCTCTCTCGAGCGCCATCTCCATCTCCCTCTCCCTCTCTCGAGCCCCTCCCTCGCCATCTCCATCGCCATAGCCATCCATCGCCATCTCCATCGCCGATCTCCATCTCCCTCTCCCTCTCTCGATCCACTTCTTCTCGCCTCTCTCTCGCTCTCCACCGGTTACACCATAGACGAGATCGGAAACATCGTCCACCACACCGACAACGCCTCCCACCACCAGATCGGTGACACATCTCTCTCGCTCTCCTTCTCTATACAGGAATGAATCTAGATTTTTTGTTGACACTTAGTTGAAAATGCAACATTATGTTACTTTTTTGAGTTGGTATGTGATCAATTTTGGAAACCACCTTGAAAATGCAACTTCATTGATCCTTGATTGATCAATTTCGGTGTAAACACTCTTTTTTTTTGTCCAAGGATGTCCCACTTATTTGTGTTTTGATCTTCCATTGGCTTGTTACTGGGAACCGATCAGAAATTTTGCAACAGGATTAGAGATTATGAAACATAGAAATTGAGGATAATTTGGTTCTATAACGAAAATTTATCATTGATTATATTCTGTTTGTGCCCACCAATGTCATTAGTTGATCCCACTGTCATCATCTTTAATATCGGATTAGAAGCAATCATATCATTCAGCAAAATCCTAAGACTTATATGATGCATGAGATCCAAAAAGGAAATCAACCAGACTAATGTGCAAACAGAAAATCAATGAAAGAAAATATTTATGTATTGCTGGATGTTGCTCTGCCACTGCAATGAGATTGATATCATGAATATTTTTCCCACATATTTTTGCCAATTACGATTGATATTTTTCAATTTCTTTTCTTCACAGATTGTTGCAATGCCAATGAACTGGAATCATGACCAAGAGATGATCTTCCTCAAAATAGTTTTAGAGCTTAGTCCTCCCCTTGATGATCCCACCCCCCTAACTGGGTTGATGTCCACCAGCGATTCATGGCTGAGACTCGGTGTTTGTCCACGAGAATCACTGCGCAATCAAGGTATAACCACTATTATAGGCTTTGGAAGATATGGAGTCTTTTCCAACAAATGAAGGGAGGTCTCATGTGGAATGAAAGTGCCTGGGAAATTATTGGTCACGACGAGTAGTGGGCAGGGAAATACAAAGTAAGTGCAAATTCACCTTTTAACTTAATATAAACTTGTACTCTACCCCCTCCAAATTAATACCAAGTTTACACTTCTCCTTTGGGTACAAACTTTCATCTTATTTAGCAAAAGTAATACAAGGTCATATTTAGCAAAATAATACCATGCTTTCATTTTTTAAGTGTACCTGTCTATATCATCTAGTTACTTGTATTCATATTTCTTGATTGATTATGGTTGGTATTTGTGTTTATTTAAGACTTAGACTTGTAGAGTTAGAGAAGTTGTGGGCTTGTGACATCTTACTGTCGAGTAATGAATATTCTGCTAGAACGTATCCTAAACAAATTTATAGGTTCAACCAGTAACTGATGACTTCAAGCCTATTGAATCTAATGAATGATGTTTGTTTTCAAGGTCATAATTTTACCTTACTTATCATCTAGGGTTTACTTTGTCAAATGTAATAGAAGAGATTTTAGTATTGGACATTTGCTTTGATTTTTTAAGGTTTACTTGGACTTGTGTTCCATGCTGTTTTTTTTTCATTTTTTAGACTCTTAGTAGGTTTAATTTGTCTTGTGTTCCATGGTGTTCTGTTATCTTTTTTAACTTGTAAATATCTTGTATGCTAGGAGTGCAAAGCTTACAAGTTTTTCAGGAAAAATGGCATGGATCCTTATTTGAGTACTCTTTTGAACAAAATCTTTTATTGTCGAACCATGGAAGAAGAAGATGTCGAGCTTTACATGTCTAGTGACGACGATGAGGACGTAGGCTGTAGCAAAGAAGAGGAAGAGGAAGAGGAAGACATTTAGAGGATTGTGTTGGTTTTAGTGATTTTAGACTTGTAGTTTGAATTGCTATTTGCCTTGTATTGGTTTGTATGTTTCTATGGCATGACAATTTGAGCTTGTTGGCTGAATTTCTTTTTTTTTTTTTTAAAGAAAACTAGTAGTAGTTAAGGGCAAGGCAGAACTGTGGGTCTAGTTCATGGATTTCTTCATTGAATAATTGTTTGGATTGATTTTCATTCCTTTCAAACAGAGTGTTGTTATGATCTCCATGCTGAATTACAGGCGCTTCTCAATGGCCTGAAGATTGCCAAAACTGTTGGCAATCTTCTACTGGTGCAATCTGATGCCCTTCAATTGGTGAAGATTGCCAAAACTATTGGATTTGTTAATTCCATGTAAGTAGTGGTTGTTTATGTTTTGGGAGATTGTTTAATTCCGTTCAAAGATAGGTTCGACTTCGATTTGCAGTAGAAGAAAAGTTGTTGGAGTTTAATGGTTGACACGTTCAAACTTAATTAGTGTGTTGATTAGTAGGCCATTCTTTCTTTTTCAAAGCAATTAAAAATGGTTTGATTAACCCTTTAGAATTTTGATGTTTGAGTTTTTAAATTAGTTTATTAATGCATTACTTGTTCCAAAATTCAATTGTGTATATATGTTAATCCCATAAGAATTATAGCCTTTGAAATTCAATTGTGGGGGAATAGCAATCTCCCATTTTTTTTCAACCTTCCCTTTTCACTTATGTCTAGAATGGAGATTCATTTGTTAGGAACGAAAAGAAGAACTCGTGGCTAGTCATGTGGTTGTTTCTGTAGATTTCTCACGAAATGAAGAACTCGTGGCTAATCTCGTGACTATTTCTGCAAATTTTTCCAAACAAACTATATGAAATGAGAAACTTTTATATCCATAATAAAAAAACTCATTCACGTCAAATTGACCACAAATGTAGAACCGAATTTAGCTTCGTAATATATTCGCGTCATTAATAATTAGATTATGTTAGTTCAGTAATTGAACATATAAATATCTTATTTGCATATTAAGTAATAGGATTGAACATATAAATTAGCATATGTATCGCGAACATGTATACAAAAATCCGCATGTAACGTTCAATTTCTCTGTTCTTTGCTCTCGGACGACATTGTTTGATGTTGTCCTACACAAAACGAAACAAACTCCAATATTAGACTATCCTTTTAAATTACCAACGGAACTTTAGATTCATTCATAGTAACTATATGAATGTTACATGTGCCAAAGCTTTATTGCTGGATGGACTGTGCTGGAAGGTTGGTAATGGGTTGAATATTAATGTGTGGACTGATGCCTGGCTACCAGATGGGATATCTTTTCGCTCTCCTGTTTTTGAGGATTTGCAACTTACTTTTTTTTGGTAGGAGGATTTGCAACTTACTAATCATTCTCTGATTGTTGCTGATTATTGATTTTTCTACTATTTCTTGGAATTTTGATCTTATTCAGCAAACTTTCAATCAGGTTGATGCTCGATGTGTTCTTAGCATCCCACTACCACTCTCTCCTATCCCTGATTGTCGGTTTTGGAGATACACGAAATCTGGTCTATATACTGTTAAAAGTGGGTATTGGTTTGGCCTCCAATCTTTTTTTGCAAATTATCCCTCTGTTCAGCCTGCTGCTGGGTTTTGGAATGTTATATGGCATCTTAATGTACCTCCAAAACTTCGTGTTTTCTCATGGCGGTTTATTACAGATTGTTTAAGTGTCAAGGCTAGGCTGTTTAATCGACATATTGTCCCTGATCCTATTTGTGAACGCTGCAATTCTGATGTTGATACTGCATGGCATGCGGTGTTTCAATGCCCATATGCCTTACAAATTTGGTCTAATGCAACCAATTCACTTTTGTTGCAGTCTGCTTCGTCTACAAATATACATGATTTGGCTTACCTGGTTTTGGAGTCAAATGGCATCGAGGGTCTCACTGAATTTTTATTGCTATCATGGATCGCTTGGACAGCTAGGAACCAATGGTTATTCCAAGGACATGCTGATCGCTCTAGTTCGATCTTCATTGGCTTTTTTGCTTTAGTACAACAGTATAAAGACTTTCAATCCTCAAATGGCGGGTTTCCTAGTTCAAATAACGACCAGCTGCAGCTTCAGAAATGGAACCCTCCACACCAGCAAAATCTAAAATTAAATTGTGACGCTGCTATGATTTTAGATCATGAAGTTGGTCTTGGCTTTGTATTACGAGATTCTTATGGATTCATACTTGTTGGAGGCATTCAAAGAAGGCATGTTACTTGGTCTTTGGAAATGGCTGAAATAAATGATATTATTTTTGCCTTGCAAGTTGCATCTTCACTACAATTTACAAGGATTGAAGTTGAAACTGATGCTCTGAATGTTGTTCTTAGTATTCGAAATAAGCTTCCATCCTTAACTTATTTCGGTAGTTTATGTCATGATGTACATGTATTGATGTCTTCCTTTATTTTTTTTCTTCCATCTCCTATGTCAGTAGAGTTGGGAATCAAGTTGCACATTTTATAGCACGTCTTAGTCCGGATGTGGGTAATGAGCAGATTTTTATGGAAGACATTCTGTCTAGTGCAACCGCTTTAGCGGAGCTTGATATATAAATAATACATTATGTTTCTTCTCAAAAAAAATATCCACAAACTCAAATCATCTTTTTCTACCATTTAATTAAACTATGTACACCTTATTCTTGTCCTCAAAATTTCTCCGTAAAACCCGATAAAACTTGTGAAATAAAAAAATTGTTTATATAAAAACTGATAAACCTCAAAATCTCTTATACCAATAAAGATTGAACCTTAAACTTGATCTTGAAAATGTTCGTACTCTTAAAGCATTTAATTAATACATAAAAAATTTAAAAGATCAAACCCGGAGAATTGACGTGAAACCGTCAAAAAAATTGATGCGAAACCGTTAAGCGTTTTACACTATCCAAGTATTCTTCTTGATCAGATTGAGATTTATGAGAAAGGAATTTGGAAAAGAAAGATGTGGGGGTTCAACTTGATCTACAATGTTGAAGAAGCAGGTTTTGGTTTTTTGATATACTAAGAGATACAGAGAGGGAAATTAGCAAATCAAATTCCTTAAAAAAAGCATACGTGATTTTCTCAATTTGGATGCAATCCTGTATATTACACATAGAATTGGTTTTTTACACCTTTTTTCCATTAATCTCAGCCATTTATTTTATCTCATCTAACGCTCTATAATACTTCCTCCGTTTTTCTCTAAACGGAGGTTTCTCTAGAGCCTTATATATGGCTTGTTATTGACACTGAATTGACTATGTCTTATATGAGGCATGTTTGGAAAAAGACATATATTGATCTAACAATGTATTACTTGCTTTATACTGATATATATATATCCGTATATAATCAACACAAGTCTACTCTTCTGCAGGAATGAAGTACTAGGTAGGTAGCACGTGTTGATCTTCTAGCATTGTCTTATTGATTGTATTTATCTTGCTAGAGGGATATATTTTCCATTTCTTTGTCGACGTCATGCAATTTATTCTATGGTCAACCAGAGTGGACGTGTCCATGGCAAGGATAGAGATCACTTGAGCCTGCAACCACATGCATATAAACACGAAGTTTATTGATACATAACAAAATTTCAGGGAAAGAACTGATGATCAAATTAAGCAATGTATATTAAAGGGAAGTTGTAATTTTGATGAGGTATAGTTAATAATAGAATGATAAAAACAACCGCATGATTTTTCACCTACTCAAAGCAAATTAAAAAATCCCTATTCGGGTCTCCTGTGCAAGGTCGATGCTTCTTTATATATAATGAGCGCATCAATTCCAAATCTAATTGGTTCTTGGCAAGCAATTTGTAACAAGATGGAGGCAGACATGAGGAGATGGTTGATGTTGAGAAATAACTTAGTCACGCTGAAACTAGTCGGAAAACTCCTCCCTTTAAGATCTTTCAATTCAATTGTGATGCAAAGCACAATTAAGACATCATGGAAATTGAAAGGCAAAGATTCATAATAATTTTCTTTCCTTCATAATTGCTCTAAAGGAGGATAAGTAGAAGGTGTTGAGAGAAGGACCATGGGCGTTTGAAAAAAATGTGCTCTGGCCTTGAAAGAATCAAGTAAAACCTAACCATCTAATTAAACCAAAATTTGACTTTCGTCATGTTTAGGTCGAGATCAATTACAAGGAAAATAGTTGAGGCATCGGGAGCTTATTTTAAGCGGTTGGTAAAGATGGATGAGGTAAGCTTGTCTAATGTTGGAAGTGCGATTAGAGTGAGGGTGGAAGTGGACGATACAAAGCTGTTGAGAAGAGGATGTTGGCTAAAATTGGAAGGTTGTGGGAAAGCTTGGGAGATATTCAAGAATGAGTGTCTCTCTAATTTTTACTACACTTGTGAAAATCTTAGGGCATGTGAGGATGAGGAAGCAGAGAACTTTGAACATCGGTAGGGCTTTGTTTTTTGAGTAAGATGGAAAAAAGACCCAAGTAGTGAAAGGAAAATAGGAGAAGAATGGAGGTTGTTAGTGGATCAAATAGAAGTGAGCTTAGAAAGGAAAACTCGAATATATTGAAATCTTAGATGTGGAACTTGACCAAAACAATAAAGGAAAAGAGGACGATGTATTCGATCCAAGGAAGAAAATGGCCATACTGAAAGTCTCCACAACAAATGTACAAATTGATTCCACAATAATAGAAGGCAAGGAGTTGTAAGAATGAGAGAAGGGAAAAGGTACATAAAGGAAACTATATATGGAGAGTAATAAAGATCATATGGGAGGGAGAGAGGGGGGATTGGAGGTGGCGAGGGTACATTATAGAAAGGAGTTCATAGAGTGGGAACTATTGGGGTTTGGGGAGAACATTGGACATGAGTATGATTATGATGAAGAACAAAAGAGAGGGGGATTCAATATCATGAAAGAAAATGCTAGAAGGAATGAGGAGACTAGAAAAGGAGATGGGCAAAGGGACATTCAAGGAAGCGAAGGAAAGTGATATGGGAAAGAGGAGACACTTAGAGGCAATGTCAATTTTGTTGGTTGGACATGAATATGATGAAGAGGAAAAAGGATGAAGGGACCGATCGAGGATGTTGAAGGAAAATGATGATGGTGAAAGAAATGATGATATTGTGGTGGATGTGTGGACGCACAAAATTAGACAAAATCAAAAACAAAGTCATTCGTAACAAGGTTAGTGTAGCTAGTATTAGGAAAAAGTTTCCCGAATTTAGGCTCCAATGGTTTAGGCATGCATATATAGTTAAAGGAGGTAACCAAACACCCCAATGCATAGGTTTGAGAGTTTGATCCTCGAGAACTTTTTTTTTTTTGAAAAGGTTACTGTGATATATTATAAGAGAGGGAATATACACATCAAAAAGGCTTCATAAAGAAGCAGTTCAGTCAAAAGATTACAACCAAAGGTTTAGTACGAGTTAGAGATGAGGTGACTCAGGTGGAGCAAGGCTAGACATGTGTGCCCAGAATGCTCTTCCAAGAATTGAGATCATGGCTGTTCTTTATCCAATTCGAGTGTGTGTGCTGCTTCATGGCTTGGATGATTTTGTGGCTACATTCAGTGGCGGTCAGCGCCTTGTTCTGGTAGATGTGGGAGTTCCTAGCTTGCCAAGTGTAATATACGAAGTTGGAGATGCAGCTGCTGCGCAGTTGGAAGACTAGGGATTTCTTGTTCCGCCCGTTGTCAAGCCAAGCAAGCCAGGATTCTAGGTCAGGGAATGTGCGATTGATGCCAAGCCATCCAAGGACTTTTTGTAGAACCGAATTGGTGTAAGAACAGTTGTTCCAAAGGTGATTTTCAGTTTCGGTGCTTTGGTTGCAAAGTTTGCAGGTACTGTCGTTCGTGAGGCCCCATTTCTCAATTTTCTCAAGTGTTGGGAGGCGTTTGAGGATGGCGAGCCATGTGATAAAGCTGCAGCGCGGGGGATTGAGGCCACCCCAAATAGAGGCGGCTCAACTGGTGGTCATCCCCGGGCCCTTGAGGATGGTATACACAGCTTTGGTTGAGAATTTACCGGCTGCGGTGACCATGAGGCAAGTGAGTTCAGCTGCTGTTTTTTGTTGGAGGAGTTCGTCCTTCACTTTCAAAATTGAGTTCCATATCCAACTGTTATTTGTTTTCGGAGGGGCATCCCAGATTGAGGTGCTTCGGAGCTCATAAGCTATCATCCAAGTTCTCCATATGTTTGGCTGGTTGGTCGCAAGCTCAAAAATGGATCTAGAGATGCAAGATTTATTCCAAGATAGGAGCTCTTTTATCCCCAGGCCTCCTGCCATTTTAGGTTTACAGACGTTTTCCCAAGCAACCAAGTACCGCCTTCCGTTTTCCCTCCCACTCCAAAGGAAGTTTCTGGTAATTGATTCGATTTTTTGGATGACAGAAGCAGGTATGATCAGCACGTTGCACCAATAGGTGCTCATGCTGAAAATCACAGATTTGATGAGTTGAAGTCTGCCAGCGTAGGAGAGGTTTTTGGCATGCCATGATTGGATACGGGCTGTGATCTTGCTGATAAGTGGGTTGTAATCTGTGAGAGCTAGCTTTTTTTATCCCATTGGTAGCCCAAGGTATCTCATGGGGAGGGTTCCCTTGCTAATTTGTAGAACGTCAGCTATCTCGTCTTGCTCGTTCAAAGGAATTCCAGCCATGTAAATATTTGATTTGGAGTGGTTGCATCTCAATCCAGACATGTCGCCGAAGGTGTCAATGGTTGCTTTGATGATCTCCACTGATTTTTTGTCACCTCGGCTGAAAAAAATCAGGTCGTCTGCGAAGCATAGGTGGGTGAGGCCGATTTTGGCACATTTTGGGTGAAAATTGAAGTTTGGGTTTTGGGCGGCTGTTGTCATCATCCTTGTTAAGTACTCCATGGAAATGGTGAACAAATATGGCGATAATGGGCAGCCTTGCCTGATTCTGCGTTGTCCCTGGAAGAACCCTTCAAGAGAGCCATTTATGTTAATTGAAAACTTGACAGTGGTAATGCAAATACTAACCCAGTTTATGAAAGTCCTAGGGAAGCCAAAGGCTCCGAGTGCTTCGAGAATAAATTTGTGGCTGATTGTGTCGAAGGCACCCCGGAGGTCGATTTTGATTGCACATCTGGGTGAGATGAGTGTTCTCCCGTAATGCTTGAGAAGTTCCTGGCAAAGAAGAGAATTGTGTCTTATTGAGCGTCCCGGAATGAAAGCCCCTTGGTTCTCTCCGATAATGTGGGGGAGGGCAATTTTTATTCGGTTGGCTAGGATTTTGGAGATGGATTTGTAAAGGGTGGAGCAGCAGGAGATGGGTCTGAAGTTGGAGATAGAGGTTGGGTCGGTGGTTTTGGGAACAAGGGTGAGGATGGTGTGGTTGAGCTGCCTAATAAAACACCCATGTTGGAAGAAGTCTGTAATGGCATCAGTTATATCAGGCCCCACGGTATTCCAGGTGCTTTTGAAGAAGTGAGAGCTGAACCCATCGGGCCCCGGAGATTTATCATTTCCAATTGAGAATATGGCTTCCTTAATTTCAGCCAGTGTGGGCCTATTTATGAGTTCGCTTGCTGTAAGGCAATCTGAGCTCGACAACTTCCATTGCAGAAAAGGCTGACCTAATAAGAGGTAGACCTAAGATAGAGCTTAATGGAGGGATAAAATTTGGATAGATGATGTAAAGTTGCAGGGTTTAACGTGTGGGGTAGAGGTTATAGGGTATACGATTTGGCACCTAGGTTAAGGTGTTTTGTGTGTGTTTTTTTTTGGGGGGGGGAGTGCTCTAATGTGCTTGGTTTGTTGGGTGTTCTTTTGCGAGGGTTTTTTAATCATTTTCAATTTTTTGATTTCTTTACTGGTCTTAATTGTTTTTCCCCTTGTTTTAGTGAGATTTTTCATTTTCGTTTTTACTTTGTATGGGTTTTTTGTTTTCCATTTTGATTTATCGTGTTTTATTCTTCAACTCCTTTTGTCCTTCGTATATCTTTTTGGTGTCTTTCAGGAACTTCTTCTCGACTTGCTTGGGGTAATAATGCACACATCTTGAGTCCATAGACCCTGCCAATTTGAAGAATACACTCGGTACGTAGTTGTTGTTCTTGTTGTTGTTTTACGATAGAAAGTATATTTTTTTTTGATCTTGTCTTTGGCTCGCCCGGTTAGATCGGTCGGATACCGTTGTACATCCGGACCGTGTACTTCGTGGCCCCATTTTGGAGGAGACCCTCCCAATATCAGTTTCTCACGATAGAAAGTATTGATTGGTGGGCTTTGCTTAATGTGTGAGATGATCCAGTCAAACATGTACGGTCGACCCTGTTTTATAGATCCTATTTATATGCATTAGCCTATCTCATCAGAAAATAATGCTTCTAAATTTAGCTAACATCATATCTCACGCATGGTTATAAGACTTAAAAGTATATACATCAATACACTGTAATCATATCATGTATAGTAACACATTATGCCTTTTAAATAACAACTCGCATTGTTTGATGTATATCAATATGATTAGTTGATTGATGACCATTCGAGTAAACAAAACGTTTGACCTACAAAAAATGTTAGCAAGTATTTTACGGTCTCATTGAGTAGTAATTCAATTTATATGCTGGGTAGCTAGGCATGGTAATAGTTTAAACAAGCTTCCATAGAGAGTACATAACTCTTGTGATGATTCTAACTCGATTAATTGAGACCTCTAATTAGTTCAAGAAGAAGAATCTGATCTTGGACAACACACATTCACCTCTCTTAGGTTTTATAATAGTTATAATTACACCTATTTAAACTTGAGAGGTACGGTTAATGACAATTATCTAGTGATGGGTAGGTAGGCCATCCTACAATAATCTATTAAGGTCAACCATAGATATCCCTTTTCTCCATTATCGTTCACTACAACCACTACCTAGCTAGCTAGCGAAGGGGAAAAATCAATAAGAAAACATCTCCCACCACAAAATTCTGATAATAATGGAGCATTAAAAAAAAGGAAAGGTAAAAAATAGAATAAGATGTCATGCACAAATTTTGAAAAAATATTCCCAAAAAGAGAAACTATTGTACGTACTAAATCTGTGAGAATCCAAAGCTATGAACGACCTGGCCTCTGCAAGATTGTTTGTCTGCCTCTCCCCTTATAGATATGACCGGATGACGTGCAGAAAAAGGTAAAAAAAAAACATAGTAATCCAAAACAATTAATAAAATGTCCAATATTCTCTCACGTAGCTTCCATATTTTTCTGCCTGAGCTCGATCAGGCGAACAGTGATGACCACTTGGTTCTTCTACTTTAATTATCATGTTTTTATGGTTCAGAAGTTAATTTGCAGAGATATGGGAAAGAGATGGATAAATTCTGATATTTGACGTACGTGTTAATTGCAACTAAATGCAATATAAATAAACAGTAATAAATATACCGTAATTTAATATACCGTAATAAATAGTTTGAAATTGCAATATAATTTCATTGGCATATATTAATATGTCGAACATTAACTCGACTAGAAAGTTATAAAAGACAATGTTTCTGACAATGGCAGAGTCAAGATTGTTCGAACTAGGGTTGATCGGCAAACGGAAGATGTGGGCCTGTCATAGACCTTTCGCCTTTCGGATTCACAGTAAGTAATAGCAGTCGGTTTAATTCGACGAGAATTTGGTTGCTACTTACCAGACGTTTAGCAAGAGAGAATTAGGTATTTAAATTTTTTAATTTAGTTGTGTTTGGTCTAATTTGTTACCCCTCCTGATTTGGTTTGATTTTTTTAGTTTAAGACCAGAACGGAATTATTTTGGTCCTTCCAAAAACCTCTTTTAATAATCTTCTATCTCTTCTCTCCGAGCCTTTTTCTATGTTCCTGGCCCCTTTCTACAATTCTAGCGCATCACCTCTACTCAATGTTCTAAAAAACACTAGGCAGATCCTATGCGGCCTAAAAAAGCGCTTAGACGGTCTCCTACACGGGCTGGAAGGCTAGGCGGGCTAGCACCTTCCAGTGCCTAGCCTAGGCGGCAATTTTTACAACAATGCCTCTACTCCTAGCTCCCTTCTCCTTCTCCAGTTCTCTGTGCCTTGCCTATAAATGGTCGGGAGTCGCCTCAACCCCATCCCCGCCCCTAGAAGCCTAGAACCACAAGGGGCAGACGAGAGTTCACAGCAGAACTCTAGGTCACTGGTGGGGCCGTGGGGGTGACCCTACCCACCCCCACCTGCCTCCGCCTCTGTAGTAGAAATGTAGTGTTATGTACAATAGGTTATATGGTTCAAGGCAATTCAAGGTATTAGACATGATGAAACTAATTATCTATATCATCCATCTGTAGTAAATTATTGCATATAGTTTATGGTCAATTTTTATTATAAGAATCAGAGGCAACTAGACAAGGTTACATGATATAGCCCTGCAAAGAATGATATATGCATAATTTAGGGTCTCGTCATAGATTCTACTTTAAAATCAGATAAAAAAGATTGAATGCGCCTTAATTATGAAATAAAATAATTGCACTTATATAACTATCCGATATGTGTGTTAATATGATTAATCATTCTTATAACGTGTTTATGTATAGCTTTATTAAATTAGTATCGAAGAACTACCCTTGATACAAAAAATTTATTCTGGTAATCAACTTAATTAACAAGTCTCAAGGTCTATCTAAAAATATTCTCTCAACTAGTTCAGAGTATGAGTGCATACATCTCAATCTCAACCCCAGACTCTGTCAAAGCGGAATTTATTGGATTGTTGTTGTTATCTAAATTAGCACGTCTAAATACGTACATATGAAGTTTCATTGCATGCATTTAATTCAAAACATTGAATAACTTAATTTTATTTTTCTCTCATCACCCCTGGTTCTTGATTGTAATCACACATATGAAAGGTTAATTTATATGTTAGCTATGGTACGCTGTATAAAATTGCACACGATCGAGACAACAAAAACTGAAACTAGTTTGTCTTTGCATGATAGGGGGGATCGAAGATCAAGAGTAGTCTAGCAATAAATCAGAGGTCAACAGTCTAGCTGCTAGCCTTTTATTATTTCTACTTTTTTCTTAGATCAATTAGAAATCTTAAAGAACCAACTTATAAATGGAATAAGCCAGATTTTTCTCATCCAAATTAATTAGGGTTTTGTTGGCGCAGGCACATGGAATATATATACAATATCTAGGGTTTCACATATGAACTTCAACATTCAAAACACTGACCTCTAAGATGATAGAGTAGTCTGAATTGGCCTTGCAACTTGGCTCCGGATCACCTTCCTCTTCTTCTTCTTCCTATAGTGAACACCCCTAGCCTTAGCCTGGCTCTCCTTCACCTCCCTCAAGTAGATCCGGATAGCCCCGTTTCCAAACGGGTTCATCTCGCGGGCCCCGCCGTTCTCCTCGTAGGCGGCGCGGAGGCGGCCGATGAGGGAGTCGAGACTGCCCCAGGCCTGGCGGAGCGGACAGCTGCATGGGGCGGGCGGGTCGGGCTGCCCGTAAAAGGGGCAGCCTGGGATGTGAACCTTAGTTTTCCCGAACTGGTCGAGGTACCCGAGGAAGCCGATCACGTGACCGCACGTGAAGTGGGATAGGCTCACGGGGGGGCTTTGGCTCTTGAGGTATTGGGAGAAAGTGTTCCAGTCTCTTCTTTTCTGGGACTCGTACCGGCTCAGGGGAGATGACGTGGAGGTGACGGCCCCCGCGGAGACCGGCGTCGAGGAGGAGGAAGGTGTGGTGGGTTGGGAGGACATGGTTCATATGGTGGATTTTTGGATTAGAGATCGATGTGTGTATAAGGAGCTAGGTGTGTTTATGACTTTATGGCCGGTTTAGGGGTATTTCTGGAGAAGGAAGGAGGAAAAGGGTGAGGAAGTGGAAGAAAGTGGAGAAATAAAAATGAAGGGTGGACGTATCAATCTTACGGGTTCCACCGGGAAGACATGATTGGGCCCTCCTCTAATCCTAAATGATATTTTGTCCAAAGAATATTATATAAAAACAAAATTGTAATTCTTTTTTTTTTTTTTTGAAACTTAAGTATTTTGTAAAGTAGGTGCCGTCTTTTTTCTTCTGATAAGTTAATAATTAGGAAATCCCATCAAGGAGACGTCTTAGAGCATTTTTACGGAGGAGAACATTAAATTCTAGATGATTCATTAAGGAGGAAGAGGAAAGACTATGACCCAATTTTACAATTTTATCAGCCATAGCATTACAAGCTCTATGAACGAAAAGGATCCTAGCGGTCTCAAACCAAGACAAAGAGACCGAGATATCTAAGATTAGAATGTCCGTATACCACGGCCATTGTCCATTTTCCTTACGACATTAATAATTGTTAGGTTGTCACCTTCAATCTCTAGTTTCCATATTCCTAAATTTCGGGCTTTCTTTATACCTTCTCTGAGTGCAAGAGCTTCTATTTGTGTGACTGAGATATCTCCAAATTTAACTGCCGCAATATCTATCACTTCCGCATCCGACACTCTAATAATTATACCAGTTGTTGTTTCTCCATTAGAGGTTTTAATTTGACCCCTCAAAGTTCAATTTGTAAAAGCCTCGGGATGGTTTAATCCACCTAGTCTGTTATTTCTCCTTGTGGCTAAACTGTTTGTTCGGGTTATTGTTCGTGGTTCCCCGTCTCACCAGTGTTTTGACCTTTCCCATGCTTGTATTTGTAGCTTTATGTATTGCGCAAGATTTGGTATATATACAATCAAGATTCGTCGTTTGGAATGTAAGTTTATTTCTTTGGTAGCAAATTCCCCACCAGATTACACTGAGTTCAGTGAAATCCTTAGTGCCAAGAAGATGTTTTAGTTCGTGAATTACTTGTCTTGGTGTCTTATTGTTTATGTTGACTTGTTGTAGTACTCGTTTCGTTCCTGCATTTATTTTATTACATATTCTAAGTGCATTCGCTCATTTTACTAAAAGGTGGTTAGTATCTTCATAGGTACAACAACACATTAGACATCCCCCAGGGATGGATATATTATTAGCTTGCAGTCTATTTTTAGTTGATAATCAATTGTTATCTTTTTTTCATAAACATTTTTACTTTTGGGATTGTGTCAAGTTTCCATATCCAATTGTTGGGGCTTGGTTCCTGGTTTCTTATTTTTAATATCTGTTCCATGGCTGAAGCTGTTGAGAACCAACCGTTTTTGCTTGGAGCCTAGTAAAGTCGATCTCTGATTTCGTTTTCTGGAATGATCAAGTTGGCAACTTTGTTTACCAAAGCGAGTGGGAGATGCCTAAATAATTCAGGCAGATCCCATGTTGTTTCTGGAGTTATAAAAGTATAGACTTTGCCACAAGATTAGGATTGATAGCATATTTTGTAACGGTTCCTCCAATATCCATTTATTAGTCCAGAATTTGATCGTTCTACCATCGCCAACTTGCCATATGAATTCTTCTTCAAAGATCAGCTTAAGCTTATTTAGATTTCTCCATTGGCATGATGTGTTAGTTTTTGGTTTATATGAAAATAAGTCATCATTCTTGAGATATTTTCCTAACACAATTCTAACCCAAATGTTATTTGGTTCATCTATTATTTTCCATAGTAATTTTAGCTGTAGTACTTTATTCATATGTTTTGTTTTTCGAATGCCTAGTCCACCATGCAAGTTGGGTTTACAAATTCTATCCCATCCTATGAGTGGTTTGTGGTGTGGATTTTTATTCCAAAAGAAACCCCTGCATGTTTTATCTATCTCGTTATGTAGATTTGTTGGGAGCAAAAGACTTTGCATTATATAGTTTGGTTTGGTTGCAAGGTTTGATCGTATTAGGGTGGCTCTTCCTTCTTGGGATAGTGAATTGGCTTTCCATTTACTTACTTGTGCTTTAGTTTTACCAATCCTATCCTGAAAGGTTTCCCTATTTATTGTTTCGCTAATGATTGGACAACCTAGATATCTTTGAAGGTCAGTCATTGTCATGATGGTTAGTGCCTACTAAATTCTTTGTTTTTGTTGGTTAGAAACAATTTTGAGGTTTGAAATGTGGATTTATGGAAGTTGACCTTTTGACCAGAAATCGAGTAGTAATCCTCAATAATCTTCTTTACCTAGAGGTACGAATTATCGGTTAACCCTAGACCTATCAATCGGGTCGGGTTGGGCGAGTTCGGGCTCGGTCATTTCGGGTTCGGTTTAAATCGGGTTCGGTTTCACTATGGGTCACGGGTCAATCGGGTAGGGTCATAGCGGGTTTTCGATCGGGTCGGGTTGACCAGCGGGTCTAAAATATTCCCTTTTTTATAATTATTAAAATAAAATTTTCATTAAATTATATATTTTTAATTAAAATATATTATTTTCATTTATTTTAATAATAAATATGCTATAATTTTTAAAATAAATTTTAAAAATTCTATAAATATACTAAATCGGTCAACCCAACGGGTTTCGGGTTCTATCGGGTTCGGTTGATTTCGGGTTTCGGGTTCAAATTTTCGGGTCTTGACCCTAAAATTATCGGACGGTTCGGGTCGGGTTAGCGGGTTCGGTCAGCTTTTGACAACTCTAGTTAACCCGCTTGTTTTAATTTTAATTTTTTTATAAAAAAATTTAGATTTTTAATACAAAAATTACCTTATTTTTCAATAAAATTTAAATTAAATATAAAATACAAACAATTATCCAAAACACAAACAAAATACATATAACCTTTTGGCTTCTTAAGTGCGTGACGACGACAAGAAAATTTGACGAAGTTTCCGCATCATTAAAAAACCATATAATATATAGTAATAAAAATTAGATATATACTGAAACCAACACATATATTGTTAGCTTAATGAGCGTAATAGTTGCAATAAGGTTTGTCATGACTGGTACCCGACATCTCATCTACTCAAACTTGTTACGCTAAGCATATTCTGTAAGAACCTGGCTAGAATTTGATAGGTTTCTGGTAGGCGTGAAATGGTCGTGCAAATCACGGCTATGCAAAAGAATCCAAACTAACTAAGAACCGTAGTCTTTAGGAAGTCCGGGTCGAATCCACAGGGAGACAGATTTATCGTTTTGTACGAGTTTTGTGTCAAACAAGTAACAAAAGGGGTTTTTGTATTTGTAACTAATTCTAAGAAGGCAAAACTAACAAAGCAATAAAAGATTATGAAAAACAATAATTGGGAAGATAGCTTAGGCAAACAAATATCCACAATCGTATGACAAGTTGATCATTGATTTCACCTCAATATCACATGCAATGGATTTTCCAATTCCTTTTCAAT
Organism: Fallopia convolvulus; assembly: GCA_964016875.1. NCBI lineage: Eukaryota > Viridiplantae > Streptophyta > Magnoliopsida > Caryophyllales > Polygonaceae > Fallopia > Fallopia convolvulus. The sequence goes on along the minus strand of OZ024729.1, from coordinate 19,467,040 downwards.
TCTAACTAACAGCACAACCAGATACTATTAGTTCTAACTAATTAAACAACCATGAAACCATCAATGATTCAATTTAATAGCAGCAATAAGGATAGGAATATAATAGGATATAAATCTAGAATAAAACAACCAGCTTTTACCCTAGAATGTAAATCAAATCTCTTATGCATAAGACTAGCACAACCAGATACTAGTACGATGCAGTTGCTACTATGAACTAGAGATGCTCAACCAGTAACACTCTAGATCTAGCAATAGATTCAATAACAACAAACCCTAGTTGATCAGGCTAGAAACTGTTGAAATAAATCATAAAGATTCAAGAAAGAGAGAAGATTAAATCCAAGCAATAGATAATGAATTAGAAATCTCACAACTTTAATCAAAATGATGCTTCAATTGTCTGACTAAGCAAAGGGGCTTAGTTCTCTATGAAAGGCTAAAAGCTCTGAAAGAAAATATGATAATAGTGTATGAATGAGAGATGCAACTCTCTAAGACCTAATATATCAAACTAGGTAAAAATATAATATCTCGGAATAATAATGATAGAAAAGGACCAATAGAAACAAAACACGTGGCAAGTAAAGATCTCCGCGGCGGTCAGGAGCGGCAGGCGCCGCTGGGTTGGCGGCGGGTGCCGCCAGCACCTCGATTCAGAAATCAGGTCACACTTCAGGGGCTGTTTTGACTCACTTCGAGTTGGAATTTGGACTCGGAGTAAAAACATGAATTGTAGATCTTTGGATTAGCTTTCCAATGATGCCAAACTCAACTTCATCGGACTACTATAGCTCCCGAACGAACCCTTACAAGACAGAGGTGTCAAACCAGCAACTTCAACGGATGGCCCGAATTCAAGCGCTCTTTCCCCGGTTTCCATTCCTTTCACACTTGTTCACTTTAAGACCTGTAAAACAACATAGAACAAGTGCAAAAACCCAAAACTCCTAGACACTCTAAGACACTAAAGAAACTAACTAAAACTACCTAAAAGCAACGCAAAAGAAACGTAAACATGTATCCTAAATACTACCTATATGCAAGCTATCAAATTCTCCCATGCTTAACCCTTGCTTGTCCTCAAGCAAGTCATAAATCCAAAACACACCACAGAAATGCAATCATACATCCATCTCAAGTCAAACAAGCATTTCACATATAATCAAAAACCCGACCAAGACTTCCTAGCATGTATTATAATAAGCAAAAAGTAAAGCCCATTCATTCATTATAGACCTCACCAAGGTAAATTGTGTTTGCACTCAAACTCTCAAGTGTTTAAGGGTAGGTATTTCGCTCAAGATCAAACATGAAAACTAGACTACCATAAGCTTGCATCACCGTCCTAATTCTCCACCACTGTGGACCAAACACACAACAAAAATCATGAGGTCTTTTTAAGGGGTGTAATGGGGCCAAGGTAAAGAGAAAATTGGAAGGGATCATATTTGGTCATGTGGTGTTAAATCCGGGATAAAGAACTAACTAAACCCAAACTTCACACTTTTTCTTCTTCTTTTTTTTTTTTTTTGAAATACAGGTTTCCGCATCTTGCGATCTGACTATTCCTGCACCTCCTCGGATCCTGCCCTGGACCCAGAGGAGGAGGTAAATCGCGGGTGAGAGAGCGGCGAACCTCTGACTCAGAGGCGGCGCACACAGGGGGAGCTATCTTACCATAGCAGTGAAACTCTCACATTTGCAAATGGCAAGGCTCGAACCCCTGATGTGGTGCACCCTGAGACGCTTCTAAACCACTACACCAGATGCCCGCGGGCCACTTTTTCTTCTTCTTACTTCCAACTTTCCTTCACCAACTCCATACATTTATTTAAGCTCGTTTTGCTTCTTTTGTAACACTTTTGCCTCTTTATCAACTCTTTCCTCTCAACAATTATGAAGACTACTTCTTTTGAAGCTCAAAATTTTCTTTCAACACTTATTTTTCAACTTATTCTTCATCTTCATTTTTTCTCAACTTTCACACTAGAGTTGTATTTCCTTCTACCTTTCCATCACACTTCTCCCATACTTATTCACAACCACACAAACAAATCCACCTAAAGTCCTAAATCCCGGATGGGTCAAGCTTATATAGGCTAGAAATTATTTTTTGGAGCTAACAAAAAATAGGCTTTAAAGCTCAAAAGAAATGGGGTGTCAATACATGGATCTTGTAGGGTAGGAAGGGAAATAATAGGCTATTAAGAAAAATTGCCTCAATCATTTTAATGTCATGCATCATAGTCAAGTAAAGCAGTCTTGAAAAAGATTCATAATGCAAGTTCTAGAGCTAGATAATCATGGTGATACACTCAAGAATATAGAGAACAAAAGATCAATAAAAGGCCAAAAAAACAATCTCACAAGGCTAATTTTTGTCTAGAACTTCAGAATGAATCAAATACCCAAGCTAAATACATGCTCAGTCCTATAATCAAGGTAATTAATCAATGATCATGCTCATATCATATCAACTTCAGCAAATCATGCAAATCATGGGTTAGAATTCATACTCAACTTTAGAGAAACAAGAAGAATCAAACAATGGAGAAATATGAACCTATATGCAATATTTTTGTATTTTTATGAATTTTCTGATTTTTTTTCATTTTTTCAAGAATTTGAATCAATGCAAAACATAAAGTTAACATGCCTAATCTAATGCAACTACATGAATGCAAAACAAGTAATCCCCTTCCCCTATGCTTAAATCTTACATTGTCCCCAATGTAAAATAAAAGTAAAGAGAAAGAGAAAAACTTACAAACCAACAACTAATTTGGGTCAGGGAATGGTGGTGGCCGTGACGGAGGTTGCAAGGGTGGCGGAGGGAGTTGCCCTATGCGCTCTGGATGTTTCTTCAACTCAACTACCTGTGTCTGCACAATAGAAGACAAAAGCTTCTTGCTAGGCAAGGTAAGTGGTAAAGGAGCTTGTCCCAAAAATTCAGGAGGAAGCTTATAGTAAGCATCCAACTTATTAACAGTGTCCTGCATATTAGGTGATAAAGTGAAATCCAAACTAGAATCAACAAGAGATTTCATATCATCTAGGTGGTTTCCAACAAGAATATCTTTCACAACAGGCTCAAGCACATCAACAACATACACAGAATGATTATTAGATGAAGATTTAATGGCGTCGTAGATATTATGATTTATAATCTGGCCATTAAATTCCATTGTCAGTGAACCAGTACTCACATTTATTTTGGTATTAGCTGTTTTCAAGAAGGGTCTCCCTAACAGAATAGGGATTGCATGATTATCATGTTCCATATTAAGCACATAAAAATCAGCAGGAAAAGTAAGATTATCAACCATAACCAAAACATCCTCTACAACTCCTATAGGACGCACAGTGGACTTATCAGCTAATTGAATAGAAATATTAGTTGGCTGAATAGGTCCCAGTTTCATAGACTCACAGAGAGAGGAAGGTATAACATTAATGGAAGCACCTAAATCTAACATAGCCTTGTCAAATTTAGTACCTTCAATAGTTATAGGGATAGTGAACATACCTGGATCCCCGCATTTCTTGGGTAAGTGCTTTTGAAATATTGCTGAGACATGTTCGGTCACCTTCACCTTTTTCTTGCTTTTCTCATCTTGAATCCTCTTTGTAGTGCACATCTGCTTTAAGAACTTAGCATAACGAGGAATTGACTTGATCATATCTAGTAGGGGCATGTTGACCTCAACTTTTCTGAACATCTCAAATATGTCCTTGTCTTGCTTCAATGGCTTTGTACGCTTTAATGCAGTTGGGAATGGAGCAACAGGCTTCCATTCAGGAAAAACAGGAGTTTTAGAAGCCTTCTCAACATCTGAGGCATCTACAGATGGGCTGTGAGCAACATCAGAAGGGGAAAAATCAATTTCTAAGAGGCGGCGGGCTGGCGGCGGGTGCCGCCAGGGGGCGGCGGTCGCCGTTTTTTTCGGAAATTTGAGCACCGTCGCGGCGGTCGCCGTAAGCTGGGCGGCGGGTGCCGCTGTCCTGGCGGCGGGTGCCGCCATTTAATTCTTGGTCGCCGCTAATTAATTCCAATTTGCCGTAGCCACCCTTGTTTTGGCGGCGGGCGCCGCTAGCCTGGCGGCGGTCGCGGCCTTCGCCTTCTTCAGATTCGTCCACTTCTCTATCCTCAAGTTGTCTCCCACTCCTTAACATGATGGCACTGACATTCTGAATATTCGGGTTGACTTCTGTTTGAGAGGGGAGCTTATTCGAATCTCTTGCTTCCAATTTGCTTACAGCTTCAGAGATTTGACTCATTTGTCGTTCCAAGTTGTGAATGCTTGCTAATGTAGTATCTTGGAATTTGACTTGATTTTGAGCCAGTTGAGTCATACTATTTTGATGTTGAGTCATACTATTTTGAAGAGTGAGGTTACTTTGTACCAACATCGTCATCATGTCTTCCATAGAAGAGGATGCATTGTGATTCTGTCCTTGGGGCCTTGGCACATATGGTTTAGCTTGTTGAAACTGATCTTGTTGCTTCGTTGACTCAGGCTCTCTCCACCTGAAGTTCTGATGATCTTTCCAGCCTGGGTTGTAAGTGTTTGAATAAGGATCATTTCTTGGCTTCATTTGGTACCCTCCAACTGCATTCACCTCCTACTGTAGTGTAGGACATGCATCAGTAGGATGAAAGGCGTCATTACATATTCCACAAGCCTTAGCCTGTTGAGCAGTTCCCTTCAACTTCAACCACCTCACTTCTTCTTTCAGCACATCAAAATCAGCTTGAACAATTTTAGAGTGAGAGTTGGCGGCTGACAAGTTTTTAGAACCTCTTCCAGTATATTGCCTAGACTCATCAGCCATCGTAGAAAAAATGTCTAGAGCCTCTTCATAGGTTCTTTTCATGATGTTTCCACCACAAGAGGAATTGACCAATCGCCTGTCTTCCTCACAGAGTCCTCCATGGAGATAGAGAATAAGATCATGATTAGCATAACCATGGTAGGGACAGCTCTTTACCAGCTTCCTGAAGCGCTCAAAATATTCATAAAGCGACTCGTTGGGGAATTGCTCTATGTTAGAGATCTGCTTCTTGAGTTGATTAGACTTGATTGCAGGGAAGTATTTGTCCAGAAACAACTTCTTCAAGTTCACCCAAGTAGTAACGCTTCCAGGAGGTAGAGCATGATACCAGTCTTTAGCGGATTCCTTCAGAGAAAAAGAAAACGCTCTCAGCCTCATCTGTTCTTCAGTAATATCATAGGGACACATGCTGGTGCAGACATCAAGGAACTCATCAAGATGTTGAATGAGGTCCTCAAGTGGAGTTCCGTTGAATTTTGGGAGTAGATGAACTACTCCTGTTTTGAGTTCAAACTTCACCCCATTACCAAGGGCTGGGAATTGCACTGCACGTGTAGGCTGATTCAGATTAGGAGTTGTCAAGCTCTCAAGAGTAACTCGCTGATCACCCATTGCTTCAAACTCTTGTAATAATGCATGCACAACTCGGCGAGTTCTAAACAGAGTCCGTTCAATTTCTGGATCAAACAAAGGATTTGAAGTATTAGTAGCACGGGTGTGAACCATAAGATAGGTTCACACCAAAATTGGCACAAAAATCACACAAAAAGACAATTATTGCCTCCCCGGCAACGACGCCAATTTTGGTAGGCGTGAAATGGTCGTGCAAATCATGGCTATGCTAAAGAATCCAAACTAACTAAGAACTGTAGTCTTTAGGAAGTCCGGGTCGAATCCACAGGGAGACAGATTTATCGTTTTGTATGAGTTTTGTGTCAAACAAGTAACAAAAGGGGTTTTTGTATTTGTAACTAATTCTAAGAAGGCAAAACTAACAAAGCAATAAAAGATTATGAAAAACAATAATTGGGAAGATAGCTTAGGCAAACAAATATCCACAATCGTATGACAAGTTGATCATTGATTTCACCTCAATATCACATGCAATGGATTTTCCAATTCCTTTTCAATTCTAACTAACAGCACAACCAGATACTATTAGTTCTAACTAATTAAACAACCATGAAACCATCAATGATTCAATTTAATAGCAGCAATAAGGATAGGAATATAATAGGATACAAATCTAGAATAAAACAACCAGCTTTTACCCTAGAATGTAAATCAAATCTCTTATGCATAAGACTAGCACAACCAGATACTAGTACGATGCAGTTGCTACTATGAACTAGAGATGCTCAACCAGTAACACTCTAGATCTAGCAATAGATTCAATAACAACAAACCCTAGTTGATCAGGCTAGAAACTGTTGAAATAAATCATAAACATTCAAGCAAGAGAGAAGATTAAATCCAAGCAATAGATAATGAATTAGAAATCTCACAACTTTAATCAAAACGATGCTTCAATTGTCTGACTAAGCAAAGGGGCTTAGTTCTCCATGAAAGGCTAAAAGCTCTGAAAGAAAATATGATAATAGTGTATGAATGAGAGATGCAACTCTCTAAGACCTAATATATCAAACTAGGTAAAAATATAATATCTCGGAATAATAATGATAGAAAAGGACCAATAGAAACAAAACACGTGGCAAGTAAAGATCTCCGCGGCGGTCAGGGGCGGCGGGCGCCGCTGGGTTGGCGGCGGGTGCCGCCAGCACCTCGATTCAGAAATCAGGTCACACTTCAGGGGCTGTTTTGACTCACTTCGAGTTGGAATTTGGACTCGGAGTAAAAACATGAATTGTAGATCTTTGGATTAGCTTTCCAATGATGCCAAACTCAACTTCATCGGACTACTATAGCTCCCGAACGAACCCTTACAAGACAGAGGTGTCAAACCAGCAACTTCAACGGATGGCCCGAATTCAAGCGCTCTTTCCCCGGTTTCCATTCCTTTCACACTTGTTCACTTTAAGACCTGTAAAACAACATAGAACAAGTGCAAAAACCCAAAACTCCTAGACACTAAAGAAACTAACTAAAACTACCTAAAAGCAACGCAAAAGAAACGTAAACATGTATCCTAAATACTACCTATATGCAAGCTATCAGTTTCCCATGAATTATAGTAGAATTTGATAGAAGGATAGAAAGAACGAAGAAAAAAGAGAGAGAACGAAATAGATAAGGGGAAAGAATGAGTTTTCTGTATTTTTCCATATCCTCCAACAATTCCAGACCAGCTTATAACATGTATCCGGTAATTACTAAACAAGCTCACAATTACTCATTATTTACAATTATGTCCCCTTTCATCTATCTCTCTTGATACATGACATAGTCCAACGCAATACAGTGAACATTTCCCTATTTAAAAACATATAATATATATTAAAAATATTATCGGTTCATCGGTTAACCGCTTGTGAAAATATTGATAACCGTATCCGAACCGTTGAATCTTTAAAAATATCGGTTGGTTAGCCGTAACCGCTTAAAATTTTTTTGTTTCGGTTAAATATAAAAAGTGATCGGTTTTTCGGTTACGGTTTTATTGGCCCAGCCCTAGGAAGGAGGATATAAAGACATTTGAAGAAACCCCGGAAAATCCAAATGAAGATGTGAAGATTCAAAGAAGAATAAGGCTAATCAAGGATCGTTAGCGACCCTGGAGGGGTTGGTACCGAGGCATCAGGAAAGAAGAAATCCAGCAAAAATCAGTAGAGTCTACCAACCCTGACGGGGTCGATACCGAGGGTTCCCCTTGTTGGTAGATGTAGCCAACTTTAGTGTTTTAATGATTTTATTCCGTAATCTTTTAGTTTTAGAAATTTCTATCTTTATGGAAACTTTTTAGATAGCTTTTCTAGTATAAATACTCTTGTCTTTAGTAGTTTTGAAGGAGGTTGGATACGTAAGAACCAAAAACACACTTCTTGCTCTCGTTTCTGAGTTTGGACAAATCGGTTTAGGAGAGAAGTTTATGTTTTGGAATACAAGTAAGTTTGATTTTTAATCTAAGACATATTTCCATTCAAATATTTGGTTAGTTTGTGTTTAAACACGTGTGAGTAGTCTTCTATTCCAGGACTGGGGTTGAAACCCGACATAATTGTGCATGAATGATAATGTGATGAATGAATTGAATGCCTTTTATCTATTCTCTACTTCTTTGTGCTTATGCTTTGATGAAAGTAAAAGTAATTTGAGTTTGTGGCTGAATCGAAAGAGAAAGTTATGAATTTGAATGTTGATAATGTTTGATAAGGAAAGTTACAAACTTTGAATAAAAAATACGTAGAAAAGTGAATTGATTTATGAAAGTAGATTGGTTTACTTGTTTAATCAATGAAAGTTAATGACTTTATATTCAAGGCATGATATTTATGATTCATACTATCTCGATTGCATGATATGGTGTGTTAGACCTTCGTCCTAGATCTTTTCTCTTATTTGAAAGTCCTTTTTTGCTCTCTGTTTTACATCGTTACCGAGTCCCTCACATTTATCCCCATGGAGCGGTGGATCTAGTAGACAACAACGGAGCCATCTTCAAAGTCAACCCACACCGGCTGAAGAAATACCTTGAGCAAGTCGACTCGGATGGGGAAATCCGAGCCACTTGGGCTCTCACATTGTTGGACTAGCCAAGGTAAGTTCGTTGGACTAACGACGTTAAAAATAGTGCTTACGGGAGGCAATCCGGTTTAGTTTTTCTTTTCTTAGATCTTTTTGCTAGTTTTCTTTGGCTTGTTTTAGGTTAGATTTTAGAATTTCGGAATAGAATGTCTTGCTAACATGATACAGGAACGAAGTCGGAAAATAAGGCGACACAAATTCGGTAAAAAAACCTGCAGGTGGGTCGTTACCGACCCCCTAGTTGGGGTGTCCATAAAAAACCGACACCGAAAAACCGAAAAACCGATTATTTTTTAGGTTAACCAAACTGACTTTTTTTGAAATTTAGGTTTGGTTAACCGAACCGATTATATTTTCGGTTTATCGCTGTGGTTTCGGTTTACGACTTTACATATAACGGTTAACCGAAAAAATGAAAATATATTAATATTTTATTCAAATATTAGTTATCTTTGATTTATTTAATGGTTAAACTCTATGATCTTCAAGGTGTTAATGTAGTTTGCGTTTTTCCTTCTTCAATTTTAACAATTTACACACTATTTTTCCACGTCACATTAATATAAGAGTCGCTTATTAAATTTGATGGGATAAAAATTAATACCCACAATATTTGATTCCACACAATATAGTATATACTCTCGATATTTGTTTACAACAACCAAAACAATATGATATAAGTACGTATTTAAAATAAAAGTCTTGCTTGATCGCTTTTTTTATTGAAATTTTATTATTTTATTCTTAATTATTTAAGGTAAAATTACATAAATGGTTATCGGTTAATTGAGAAAACCGAACCGAAAAATTGGTTAACCAAACTACGGGTAACCGGGATTCACGGTTCGGTTTCGGTTCATGATTTTAACTAACCGAAATCATGGTTAACTGAACTTCGGTTAACCGGGTTTGGACACCCCTACCCCCTAGGGTTAGTACCGACCCTTGCAGCGTGAACCAAAAGAAAACCCGATTTCAGCCGAGGTAAGTCCCATAATACTCTTTTATTTCACACCTTCATCCACAAGTATTTCCCTCCTTCCCCTAGCTGCCACTCCCAAAACCTACCTCTCACTCCAATTGGCGAGCCACCACGCACCACCGAACCATTAGCACCATGTTGTCGATCCACCATCGCACCCCCTACACCAGGAAAACGAGCCTTACACCCCGGTACCGAGCAAATCTCATCTTTGTTCGTTATCGATCCACAATCCCTCGTTACCAACTCAAGCCCTTTATTTTTCATTCCTACTTCGTCGAATTTGGTATGTTTTCTCAACCCTAAATCTCTACTTTGCACTTCTCGAAGATTCATGGTAGATTTTGGTTGATTTGCATATATAAATCTAGATCTAGGATGAGATTTTCATGCCTAATTTTTGCCCCTTTTGCTTTGATATTGTTGATGTATTTTGATGCAGATTGTCTCCTCATGATTACGATTTAATTAAAACTGATTTATGATGTATGAATGTGCTTGTTCTTGCTTTGATTTCGATCAACATCATATTCTATCAAATGTGGCATGTTTGGGATGGGTTTTTGAGTAAGTATGGGGTTAGGATGCTTGATTTGTTTGGTATTGAAGGGATACTTGCTTAATTGATGCCTTATTAGTGTTGAATGGTTTGAAATTGAGTCCTCTACTACTCGACAACTTGGTTTTTGAAGCCACTATTAGCTCGGTACCGATCCCCTTGGGGTCGGTAACGACCCATTTGCTTCACCAGAATACTTGATTGATCAGGGAGCTTGGTACCAACCCCAAGGGTTCGGTATCGATCCTCCAGAATACTGTAATTTGAGTTAAAACGCTTGATTTCGATGCAAGTATGGGGTTCTCTGGTGTGTTATTGTTATGAGTGGATCTTATCTTGGCTTGTTTTTATTATTTCAGGTCTATAATGGCAAGCACAAGCCGAGCTGGCAAGAGGGCAAGCAAGAGAACCAAGAGGCCCTCTCCATCACTATCTCCATCTCCACCACCAATGGATGTTGTGGAGGTCACAACTAATGAGGAGGCCAAGATCTTCAAGACAGTCTACGAACGGTCTCATAAAACGAGATGGTTCTTCAAGGTTGTTGGGAAGAAATTGAGCATTTATGAGGACCTCAAGCACACCTTCTCCATCATTGGCGCAGCTCATCTCCTAAAATGTGAAGAGCTTCCTCATTATCCGGCCCTCACCGCTGAATTTATGGCCACTCTCCGAACATCGTTCAAGAATCCAAGATTGGAAGGGAAGATCACTTTCAGACTCGGGAATGAGGACTACAGTCTCAACATGCGCGAGTTCAACACTCTTCTCCATTTTCCTAGCCCCTCCCGTGATTATACAGCTCCCGATGATTTCAAGGTTTTAGAGACATGGAGCTACATTATAGGGAAAACCTATTCCTCATCACCCGCTCTCCCTGGCTCCCACATAGTCAACCCACTATTTCGCATCATCCTTAGGATTCTTGGCCCCACCATTTGGGCCAAGAAGGAGTTGTCTCGGCCCACAAGGACGGAGGTGGGTTGTCTACGCACCATGCTTTTCATCGATCCCGCTCCAATGAACTTGGGTTATGAGTGGGTGACATATGTAGAGCAACAGGGACCCCAGTTGGAGGAGATCTACTTTGGTGGGATCGTGACCCTTCTAGCTCTAGATTGTGAGATCGATCTCTTACGCTACACTGCACTCCGGTCATAAAAGCTGGACACCAACTACTAGGTGTCTTTGGGAATTTTTCAGAGGTGTAGAGATGGCGTCACTGCTACAGTCAATGATCTTCAAGTGTTGGTAACCGAGGAGAATGTTGAGCTCTTGTACCTTCCCAATTGGTATGAGATTTGGACATCTACACCATTCCCGCTGACATTGAGACCCGAGCATGATGCTTCACTGAGGACAGCGCCATCACGGTTTGAGAGGGAGGAGGACGCGATGCACGATGATGATCACGATGCTGGTGAGGAGGTCGGTACCGAACCTTATGGCTTCGGTACCGAGGGGGTAGCAGATGCAGAGGGGCACGTTAACGTGCCAGATGAGCGTGGTATCGTGCTGTATGACCCCACTACCGACCCCTACATATTCGGTAACGACCCCAGTTTTCGCCAGAACCAGCACGGTACTGATGGATACAACCACAATTATGGCTCCGGTTCCAATTCTGCTCCACCACAATGGGTCAACGACTTGGCACAGAGGATGCAGACGCTTTGCATGGGTCAATACCACATGTGCGAGCAAATGACCCAATTTCAAGAAGCTTATGCATCTCATAAGGTGATTGATGAGGAGCGCCACCGGATGGCTGAGGCTCGGTGGAGGACAACTGAGACACAATGGCAGGCAACTGAAGAGCGCTGGTAAACCACTGCGGAAGTCATGGATAACTTTGGGAGGCCCTTTCCGCCTTTGCCCTGATTCCCTTCTCTCCTTTCAAAGATGCTTCAAGATGTTTCCACTGCTTCAAGATCAATCTATGAGTTCGTTTTCTTTTCCCTACCTCTTTCTATTGCTTTGCTTTTGTTTTTACAGTGAGGACACTGTATAGCTTAAGTATGGGGTGGGGGAGAAAGTGTTCTCTTGTGTTTGTTTTTATATTTTGAGTTTTTTTGTGTTAGTTTAGTTGTTTAGTTGCTTTTCTTTAATAATAATAAAAAAAATTATGAAAAAGAATTGAAAAAAAAATTTGAACATTTTGTAAAATTACAAAAAGATTTTAGGACGGAAAGTACCCTTATCTTTATGGTTCTATGATTGCTTTTTGCTTGCATGATCATGTAAATCCTTTGATATGTTTTGATGAGTTTAGCCCGAGTCTACTATGAAAATTTTAAGTGAAGTTTAGCATGTGATGAAATTGAGCACATATGACTTGTAGCATGAGTTTATTGCAATACAAAAAAAATTACCCTGTGAGCATATTTGGCCTTAATTTTCTTGTGTGATTTACTCTCTTATGTGTATATTATCTCTTGAGATTGTGATGGTTATCTATTTCTCAAAGCCTATATGAGATTTAGTTCATTACTTGTGAAATCATATGATGGAGAAATTATTTTTCATGAGCCTTATTAATCCGTATCCACCTTTACATTATTCCTCTCTTTGAAACCAATTCGTGCCTTAAGCCTATTATTTTTAGCTCCACAAAATTATTTCCTAACCGATATAAGCTTGACCCTATCTGGGGATTAGGACTTAGTTGGTTGAAGTTATTTTGTTGAGTAAAGATGTATGTTGGTTCAAAAAAAAAGGAATGGGTTGGATAGAATGAAGGTTTCTTTATTTAGAATGTTGTAAGGAACTCTTGGTAAAAGAAGTGCACGAGTAAGAAAAACAGAAGAAGAATGAAATTTCAGCAGATCGTTACCGACCTTGTAAGGGTCGATATTGAAAACTCTCCCAGCAGAATAAAAAGAAGTCAGTGCAGACTCGTTACTGACCCTAGTAGGGTCAGTACCGAGCCCTTCCCAGAAAAAAAAAATAGTGCAGAAAAATTCAGAAAAAAGGGGGAAGAAAAATAGTATATGTGCAAATGCAATGAAAAGTTAAGCTAAGGGTTTCTTTGTGTTTATGAGACTTTCGAGGATTTATTTGGTGAGTGAAAGAGAAAATATGCATAATGTTTAAGAGAGTTTGGTATGTTCTTTTGAGAAGTTTTGGAAATCTGTGAGTTTTTTTGGAGTCTTTATTCACGGATATTATTAGTACCACATGACCAAAAGTTTACCACGCTATTTGTTATTACCAAGCCCCATTATAACCCGGCCGAATGGAAACTTCTATGAAGTTTTTCATTGAGCCTAAGTTCTCTTGGTGATTTTACTTGTTTTGACATCTTTGGTAGAGAGATTGGTGATATAAGTTGCAATTTCTATGAGTTTTTGCATGTTTGATTGAGTTGAGAGATGAAATTATAAGCCTAAACACATGAGAGTTGAGTGAAACACTATATCCCTTGTGAGGTTGGATTGTGATTTCTTATGTCTATTTGTTGCTCATGTATGTTTGATGACGTTAAGAGTCACTTGCTATTCTCACTTGTGCTGAAGTTGCTTTTTGATAAGGGCTATAACTTAAGGAATGTGTTGATGGTTTTGGTTTATGTATAGTGATTGCTTGAGGACAAGCAAACATAAGTATGGGTTATTTTGATGTCCATGTTTTTAGCTTAGTTTTAGTGTGTTTTTCTAGGTTGTTTAGTCTTGTTTTTGTGTTAGTTTTGGGTCTTTTAGGCTAGTTTCCATATTTTGTGAAAAGTATGGAAACTACTCTAGTTTGGTGTTTTTATGTAGGTTTTGAAGCAGACTTGGAAGCATTTTGAAGACATCAAGATGAAGAAGAGTGAGTAGAGCATAGCTAGGAAGGAGGATATAAAGACATTTGAAGAAACCCCGGAAAATCCAAATGAAGATGTGAAGATTCAAAGAAGAACAAGGCTAATCAAGGCTCGTTACCGACCTTGGAGGGGTCGGTACCGAGGCATCAAGAAAGAAGAAATTCAGCAAAAATCCGTAGAGTCTACCGACCTTGACGGGGTCGATACCGAGGGTTCCCCATTTCGGTAGACGTAGCCGACTTTAGTGTTTTAATGATTTTATTACGGAATCTTTTAGTTTTAGAAAGTTCTATCTTTATGGAAACTTTTTAGATAGCTTTTCTAGTATAAATACTCTTGTTTTTAGTAGTTTTGAAGGAGGTTGGACACGTAAGAACAAAAAACGCACTTCTTGCTCTCGTTTATGAGTTTCAACAGATCGGTTTAGGAGAGAAGTTTGTGTTTTGGGATTCAAGTAAGTTTAGTTTTTAATCTAAGACATGTTTCCATTCAAATATTTGGTTTGTTTGTGTTTAAACATGTCTGAGTAGTCTTCTATTCTAGGATTGAGGTTGAAACCTGACATGATTGTGCATGAATGATAATGTGATGGATGAATTGAATGCCTTTTATCTATTCTCTACTTGTTTGTGCTTATGCTTTGATGAAAGTCAAAGTAATTCGAATTTGTGGCTGAATCGAAAGAGAAAGTTATGAACTTGAATGTTGATAATGTTTGATAACGAAAGTTACAAACTTTGGATAAAAAATAAGTAAAAAAGTGAATTGATTTATGAAAGTAGATTGGTTTACTTGTTTAATCAATGAAAGTTGATGACTTTATATTCAAGTCATGATATTTATGATTCATACTATCTCGATTGCATGATTATGTTGTGGTAGACTTTCGTCCTAGATCTTTTCTCTTATTTGAAAGTCCGTTTTTGCTATTTATTTTACATCGTTATCGAGTCCCTCTAGGTTAGTACCGAACTTGCGTTTTTCTGGTTTGATTCGTGCTTTGTCTATTAAGTCTTGCTTCGTTACCGAGCCATTAGAGTCGGTACCGAGCCTTTTCTGAACTGTGATTAGTTGTTTATCTTGTTGTATTTCTCGCTTTAGTTTTGTTTTCTTTCTTCTTTTCTAGTTTAGTAATTACACACAACCTTGCTTCCCGTAGAACGATCCTGACTCCCCTGTACTCAGCGGGGTCTTGACTATCAATTTATTTGTTGTCAAGTAAATCCCTCTCAACACTGCATCTCCATCTGTTCCAATTTCAGGACCACGGAACTAGGATTAGCCAAAGTTTGATATGAAGGCAAAGATTGGGACATCTCCATAGGCTTAGTTTGAACAGCTTCATTGTTAATTAAAGTTATCGATTCTTCTTGAGTTAGCTCATTTTCATATTCATCATCATCTTCATTAAGCAAAAACTCATTCATGAGAGCAAGCCCATCCTCTAGTTCTTCATTGTCATGGTTCGAGGGGGAGTGAATATATAGGAATACATAAGTGCTCACCAGGGAACAACTTATCATGGGGGGGGGCATCTAAGGATTCTCGATGGTTCCATCATTGTTGCCTTTTCCATCTCCCCATGGGAGGCAGCAAAAGGTAGCCTCAACATGAGGGGTCTCTGACATTTTAGAGAGTTTAGATTCTTTAGAACCAGAAAAAGAAGAGTTAGTTTTGTAAATCCCTTGGATCCCACTTTTCTTCTTGTTCTCATGGTCCACAAGGACCCATTTGCCTTTGTCAACATCCCTAGGGATAGGGTTACCCACCTTAACCTAGGGAGCTTCCTCATTTTCGTCAAAGAGGTCAGCAAACCCATGTTTATGAGCTTTAGAAGAAGAAGGTTTAGATAAAGTGACTATGATTGGTTGCTTTCTAGGATTTTTCATGGGGCAAGTGTTGTAGGTGTGGAAGAAGAAGGTTTTTGCGTATAACCATGATAGCTTGCATATAGGTAGTGTTTAGGATGCATGTTTTCGTTTCTTTTTGGTTGTTTTTAGTTAGTTTTAGTTTAGTTTCTTTATTTATTAGAGTGTCTAGGAGTTTTGGATTTTTGCACTTGTTCTATGTTCTTTTACAGGTCTTAAAGTGAACAAGTGTGAAAGGAATGGAAACGGGAGAAGAACGCTTGAATTCGGGCCATCCGTTTGAGTAGCTGGTTCGACACCTCTGTCTTGTGAGGGCTCGTTCGGGAGATATAGTGGTCTTACGAAGTTGACTTTGGTATCATTGGAAAGCTAATCCAAAGAGCTATAATTCATGTTCTTACTACGAGTCCAAATTCCAACTCAATGTGAGTCAAAACAGCCCCCGAAGTGTCACTTAAGTTCTGGACCGAGGTGTTGGCGGCGACCGCCACCAACCCAGCGGCACCCGCCGCCTCTGACGGTCAGCGAGATCTCTTACGCGCCAGATGTTATGTTGTGATTGGATCCTTTTCTATCAGTATTATTCCGAGATATTGTTTTTTTTTAAAGACTTCTTTAGACCTAGTTCTTTATATTAGGGTTTTGAGAGTTGCATCTCTCATTCAATCATCTATCTATTATTTTTCTTTCAAACTTTTAGTTTTTCATGGAGAACTAAGCACTTTTGCTTAGGCAGACAATGGAAGCATCGTTTTGATTAAAGTTGTGAGATTTCTAATTCCTTATCTATTGCTTGAATTTAATCTTCTCTCTTGCTTGAATGTTTATGATTTATTTCAACAGTTTCTAGCCTGATCAACTAGGGTTTGTTATTATTGAATCTATTGCTAGATCTAGAGTGTTACTGGTTGAGCATCTCTAGATTATAGTAGCAACTACATCGTATTAGTATCTGGTTGTGCTACTCTTATGCAGAAGAGATTTGATTTACATTCTAAGGTAAAATCTGGTTGTTTTATGCTAGAATTGTATCCTATCATATTCCTATCCTTACTGCTGTTATTAAACTGAATCATTGATGGTTTCAAGGTTGTTTAATTAGTTAGAACTAATAGTATCTGATTGTGCTGTTAGTTAGAATTGAAAAGGAATTGGAATTCCATATGCATGCGATATTGAGGTGAAATCAATGATCAACTTGTCATACGATTGTGGAAATTTATTTGCCTAAGCTATCTTCCTAATTATTGTTTTTCATAATCTTTTATTACTTTGTTAGTTTTGCATTCTTAGATTTAGTTTAGTTCATAAACCCCCTTTTAATTTAATTGACATAAAATTCATATAAAACGATAAATCAACCTCCCTGTGGATTCGACCCGGACTTCCTAAAGACTATGGTTCTTAGTTAGTTTGGATTCTTTTGCATAGCCGTGATTTGCACGACCATTTCACGCCTATCAATGCTTCCATTGTCTGACTAAGCAAAAGTGCTTAGTTCTCCATGAAAAACTAAAAGTCTGAAAGAAAAATAATAGATAGATGATTGAATGAGAGATGCAACTCTCAAAACCCTAATATAAAGAACTAGGTCTAAAGAAGTCTATAAAAAACAATATCTCGGAATAATACTGATAGAAAAGGAGCCAATGACAACATAACATGTGGCCCGTAAGAGATCTCGCTGACCGTCAAAGGCGGCGGGTTTCGCTGGGTTGGCGGCGGTCGCCGCCAACAATCACTTTGTTCAAGGATTTCTCTACCAGGATGGATACTTTGATCAGGGAGCAAAGTGAGTTATGTTCTTCACTTTTTCATTCCACAACCTTATATCCTTTTGAGTTGTGTGAAAGGAATGGTGGAATCACATTGGAATCAAACAATCACGAGTCAATCACCCTGATACAAGTTGAGGAGCAATCTAAGACACTTGATGTGGGTTATGAAGATGAATTTGATGCTCAATATGAATTCACTCCTATAAAGCACGTTGAGCAGATTATCACAGAGCCCAATGAAGTCTATGTTGACATAGAGATACTTATAGAGCCTAGGGAGCCTGAATCATCTTCTCCCATGTGGAGTAATGAGTTTGAGCCTTCTGTGGTTTTGGAAGAAGATTATTTTGTTGACCATGATGACTTCTTTTCTGATGAAGTAGACAACAATGAGGGAGAAAATCAAGATGATACAACTGTTAAGGCTCCCGCCATCATGTTGAGTCCTATGCTAGGCCTTGAAATCCCATGCTTTAATTTCCCCACCTTCTCACATCCAAAGCTTATGGAGTTGCAAGATGAGGAACCAAGTCTAGAACACAAGGTGGAAGATGAAAAATATATGGAGTTCATCTTTGAAAAAAGTGGTAATGATGACAAATACTTTGACCCGTACTGTAAGTATTTTCTGACATCACCACTTGTGTTGAATTTGTTTGAGCATATGCCATCTCATAAAAATTGGGCACATATGTTTGATAAGTTGAAACGGTTTTTGAATGGTATAATATTCACTTTCTATTTATCATTGTATTACTTATCTTCTTGTGAGATGTGTTCACAGGCTTTTGACAAGTTGTTAAGGGCATTGACAATGTCTAATCTTGTCAACTTATGCTAAACGTGGAGCCACGACGTTAAATAAGGCGCTTGCCAGGAGGCAACCCGATCTAGGTACCTTTTTTTTATAGCTTAGTTGTTTTTGTTTCGGTTTCTCCTTTGTTTCTGTGTTGGACTAACCTGCAGGTAGGCAAAAAAGGAGCGCAACGAAACTGGCGGCGCCCGCCACCAACACGGCGGCGCCCGCCGCCATCCCGCCGCCTCTCTGATGTCGATTTCTGCCCTTCTGATGTTGCTCACCACCATTCCCTCACCCAAATTAGTAGTTGGTTTGTGAGTTTTTCTCTTTCTCTTTACTTTTACTTTACATTGAGGACAATGTAAGATTTAAGCATGGAGGAAGGGAATTACTTGCTTTGCATTCATGTAGTTGCATTAGATTAGGCACATTTACTTTATGTTTTGCATTGACTAAAATCTAGAAAAAAGAAAAATAAATAAGAAAATTCAAAAAAATAAAAAAATATTGCATTTTAGGTTCTTATTTCCCCATTGTGTAAGACCTCTTGTGTTTCTAAGTTAAGTATGGATTCTAACCCATGACTTGTTTAAAGTGCTGAAGTTTCTATGATATGAGCATGATCTTTGGTTATATATTTTGATTATAGGATTGAGCATGTAGACGAACTTGAGTTTTAGATATATTTTGAAGTTCTAGACAAATTAGCCTTGTGAGATTGTTTTTGGCCTTTTATTGTTTAATTGTTTTCTATTTCTTGAGTGTATCACTTTGAATTGCTAGCTCTAGAACTTGCGTTATGACTCTTTTTCAAGGCTACTTTGCTTGACTATAATGCATGACATTAAAATGATTGAGACATGTTTCTTATTAGCCTATTATTTCCCTTCCTACCCTACAAGATCCATGTTTTGACACCCCATTTCTTTTGAGCTTTAAAGCCTATTTTTTGTTAGCTCCACAAAATAATTCCTAGCCTATATAAGCTTGAACCATCCGGGATTGAGGACTTTAGGTGATTTTGTTTTGTGTGGTTATGAATAAGTATGGGGGAAGTATGATGAAAGAGAGGTGGATAAGAGGAATACAACTCTAGTGTTCAAGTGAGAAAAAATGAAGATGAAGAGTAAGTTTAAAAAAAGGTATTGAAAGAAAAAATTGAGCTTCAAAGGAAGTACTCTTCATAAGATGAGAAAAGAGTTGAGTAAAAGAAAAAGAAGCAAAAAGAGCTTATATGAGTGTGATTGGAGTTGGTGAAATAGAAGTTGGAAGTATTAAGAAGTGAAAAGTGTTGGGTTTGGGTTTAGTTGGTTCTTTATCCCGGATTTAGCACCACATGACCAAATATGATCCCTTCCAAATTTCTCTTTACCTTGGCCCATTACATCCCTTAAAAAGACCTCATGATTTTTGTTGTGTGTTTGGTCCACAGCGGTGGAGAATTAGGACGCTAATGGAAGCCTATGGTAGTCTACTTTTTCATTGTTGATTTTGAGTGAAACACATACCTTTAAACACTTGAGTGAGAGTGCAAACACATTATGTTGGTGAGGTCTAGAATGGATGAATTGTTTATGCTCTTTGCTTTAGTCAATTGCATGCTAGGACGTCTTGATCAAGTTATAGTTATATGTTGACTTGCTTTGTGGATTATGAGATGGATGCATGGATTGCAATGTTGTGGTGTGACTTGGATCTACTTCTTGCTTTAGGACAAACAAGGTTTAAGCATGGGGAATTACCACTAAATGGTCAACATTGCAAGATACCATCCGCTAAACGACTATTTATTTTGACACACACATTAAATGCTTTTGCGGAGAACCACCCAACTATCTATTTCGTTAGCTTTTCCGTTAAATTGTGCGTTTTTACCAAATTACCCGTTTTTTTTTGTTAAATTTACTACATTTACTAGGTTTTCCCATAAAATATAATCGACTAGATACTTTACCAGAAATTGCTTTAGCTTTTATCAATTTGTTGAACCATTGTCATCCTCATCTCCCTTCTTGATAAAAATTGCTTTACCTTTTTATCAATTTCTTTACCTTCTAGATAAAAAATTATCCCAACTCGACATCTTCATCTTCCTCCTTCTTTGAGGAACCAGATTTGATTTTCTAAAGCCCCAAACTTCCTCCTCCCTACGAGATAACCCCAATTTGATTTGGCTTTGAAAATCCCAATTTGATTTTCTAAAGCCCCAATTTGTGGGTGTTGTTGTAGGATGGTCCTAGAGACCCAATTGGGCTAATTTCGTCTAAACTTCTACATCCCTTCATTTAATTCAATTCCGGGTTTCAGCTTCACACCTTCGGTTTCTAATAATGAATTGGAAGAACACTCTCAATTGGAGCCTCCAACCAAGAAATCCAATTACAGGTAATGTTCAAATCCTTTAACTCTCTTTCATACCAGTCCTAATTTGGATTTACATTCTATATAAATATATAACCCTCATAATTTGTTCCCCCTATATGACGAGTTACTAATAGTATGCTAGTAGTAGGAGTACACCATTTACATTTGTACTGATATTTAAAAAATTGGAAATGGTTTCAGCTCAACCGAGCTTTCTTGTGTGGAGGAAGCTGATTTGAGGCATTTAAGGCAGCTAGTTGAGGTCAAAGATGGATGTCTAGCTTGGATTCCCATGAGATGGATCGTTATACTCCCACTATGTCCTATCAAGCTTGGCGTAGGGACCCCCAGATCCGCCTTTTCAATTGCCCTTTCTTAATTTGGGCTATTGATCTTGTGATTATGTTTCTGTTAGTGCTTTGCTTATGAATGTGGGGTTGTTGTGTAGAATGGCCCTCCTCACTCCTCAGTACCGCAGTCTAACTGTTTTTGAGGATGCAACACATGAAAATTGAAAACCCCAATTTGATTTTCTAAAGCCCCAAGTATAAAATAACAATGGAGAGCAATAGTTTTCAATGGAGTCGGTAAAAAAAATCAAGGGGTATTATGGTAAAATCGTACAATTTAATGGGAAAGTTGATGGAATAGATAGTTGGGTGGTTCTGTGCAACAAAATTACATTTAATGGGTGTGTCAAAATAAATAGTTGTTTAACGGGTGGTATGGTATCTTGCAATGTCGACCATTTAACGGATGGTTTTCATATATTGTTTTATCAAAATTAATTTAAAAACATATTAATTTATAAAGAAAATATATCAATGTACTAAAATACTCTAGATTAATTTTTATATTTTTATATTCCATAATATATATTCGGTAAATATTATACATTTTAGGATAATGTTTCTTTCTATATTACAAACAATTTATTCAGTATATATTTAAGGCTTTGCAAATATAGAAAAAATTAATTAATAAATCAAATGTATAATATAAATTATTAAAATAATTTTTTAAGTTAATTTATTTAGACTATGTCACATGGTGTAAATAGTGTTCTAATAAACGCTAGACAGACTTTATGCGGAGAGGGACCGCTTAGCGCCTAGGCGGCCTAAACGAATGCCTAGACGGATTAGATGGTCTCCTAGACGTGCTAGAAGGCTAGGCGGGCTAGCACCTTCCAGCGCCTTTGCGCGGCCTAGACGGAGCTAGGCGGAGATTTTTAATTTGCTTTTTAGCAAAGGCGCAATTTATTAAACTTTTTAAAGTTAATTTCTAGCATCACATTTTTGTTTTATGTGCTCATCTGTTTAGGCCCAGCAGCCTAGATAGGCCCAAACATCTAGAAGCCCAATTAACTTAACGACATTGATGAAAGGCGCTGGTCGAACAAACCTCAAAACCGGAGCTAGCCACGAACGCGGAGGGGGTGTAATCCTTGTGAACGCAAGCAAATCGGATAGAATCGCCGGCGATCGCTATTCTGACAGCAGCCTGCGGAATTCGTTTTTGTTTTCTCGTGTCTAGGGCGTGGTAGTGTGATTTTCCTAGTGGATTCAATGGACAAAAAGTACGGATTGCAGCTTAGGGTTCCGGCGTCGCAGCAGAAGAAGCAGGCTTTGCGGCCGCCCCTCCCCAAACCTGCTGGATTCGCCGATGACGATGATGAAGACGTAGAGAAGGAGGTTTCTCGCCACGCTACCAAGAATAAGTCCCTCAAAGATGTAAGTAAATATATTCAGCAGATTGAGATTGCTCTTATTTTTTTCGTATTTCGGTGGTTTTGTTGGATTCACAAGATTTTAACTTTTTGCAAAATTATTCGTAGATTGAGCAACAGCACAAGAAAGCTCTGGAAGAGGACCCTTCAGTGTTTGATTATGATGGGGTCTATGATGAGATGAAGGAGAAGGCTGTTCGTCCTAGGGCGCAGGATCGGCAGGAGCGCAAGGTACTGTACAAATTCGAGAGCTTTTTCTAATTGCATATATTAAGTATCCTCTTTAAGTATATTTAACTTATTTGTGTAATTGCTTACATATTGCAATCATTTGTGGTTGATTTCCTTATTTGTGCCAAATTTCATATATCTGTGTTTCTAGTTGGCTCCGTGGAAATCTTTGGTTCTTATGCTTCCTATTTTCTTTCTCAAACACGGAGAACAATGTGTACAGAAAGGAATTCAATTGGAGGGATTCAGAACTCTAAATTGTTTAGCATTGCATATGATGTGCCTTTAGTAAAGCCGATTTCCTATCTTGTTTAATAAGGCTGAAAATTATGCTATGTAGTCATTGGGAATAATTTGCTGTAGTAAATATTGAAAAGAGGAGAAGCTTCCCTTTTTCTCTCCCGTATGTTGTTAGTATAGCTGCATTAGGACTCTCATGCTGTGCTTGTTGTGGCTGTAGCTTAGATGGTTGCCAGTTGCTACTTATTGTATACATCTTATTCTCCCTAATTCGATAAAAATCTTCCTTCCTACAGCATGGATGTGATCCTTCCATGCTGTTTGTTTTTGGGCTGAGGTTTTTCTTCATCTATTCTCCTAAACCCTGGTGAATTAAAAAGAAATGCATTTTGCATCTTTACTGCCCTTCATTTGTATTGTTATACCTGTTTGATGATTAGAGTGGCTAGTGTGTTTCAGTTGTGAGCCCACTTTCAATCCAATCAGTGATTATATACCTGCAGCCAAGATACATCCAAGCACTGATGGAAAAAGCCAAACAACGTGAACGGGAGCATGAGGTCATTTATGAGAGGAAACTCGCGAAAGAGAGAACTAAAGATGACCACCTTTTTGCAGACAAAGAAAAGTTCGTCACAAGTGCATACAAAAAGAAGCTTGCTGTGCAAGACATGTGGTTGCAGGAAGAAAAACTGCGCGAACTCCGTGAGGAGAAAGACGATGTAATATTCTTCACCTTTATAAATGTCATATCGTCTTGTAGCTTTTTCGTGCTTCTACTTGCAGATGAGAAAAGATCAGCTAGTGCTTATGCATTATGCTACATTATATTGCATTAATTATTGCTTTAGAATGCAATATCATATAATACAAATCAAGAGTAATTATTTTTCTGGTTTTTGATATAGGCTCTGGAAACTAATATTCTTGGTTTTTACAGGTTACCAAGAAGAGTGACATAACTGATTTCTACTTCAGCCTTGCGAAAAATGTTGCTTTTGGTTCAGAGGAGGCAACCATGAAAGAAGCCGAGTTACACAGACCAGAGAAGGAACAACGTCCTCAAGCTGCTGATATGTCAGAGGCGGGTCCTTCATCGAGTGATTCACCTGCCAAGGCTGCCAGATCACCTGCCAGGATAGATGAGAAGCGTAGTGATGAAGCTCCTGCCTTTGTCATTCCCAAATCCCAAGATCCGATTCCCAGGCAACCAGATGAACAACCGGATCCAGAACAGCCCAAGCCTGACCATCACAAGAGGACTCAAGATGCAGTGGCAGCTGCAAAGGAACGATTCATGGCAAGGAAGAAGGCTAAGGAACACTATTGAAAAGTATCTTCTCTCTTTCTTCTGTTGTGAATTTTCTAAAGTGCTAGTAAAATTCTTCCTTATTTTGAACAGTAACAAATTCCTAGGATGACCTTTCTATTATCAACAGTAACCTCTCATATGACTCTGCAGTCTGCACAAACTTGGCTCTGGATGCTGTGTACCTCGATTACAATTGTTACTATCTGTAAAAGTTTCTTTTTTGTGGCGCTCGGGATTTTTGCACACTATTTTTGAGCTTATTGCACCACGGCACATTGTGCCGTAACGATTTCACGCTATAACATGCCGTAACATTAAAAAGTATTAAAATATTCAATTTTAAGGGATTTTTTCGGGGTTGTTCGAAAAACTGCGTGATATCACACTATCTAGTGACGTGATATAACTGCCAAAAAAGCGTGGTCTTTTATACACACATGGGCCAAATTTGGGCTGGCCAGATTGGGCCCAGCCCAGTCCAGGTCTCACGGCACCAGGTTGCGTGAGATCACGACACCAGGTTGCGTGAGATCTGGAATGGGCTGAGCCTAATCTGGTCAGCCCAAATCTGTTAGAATCGTTCATTTTTTATAAGAAATCGTTATATTCATTTAGAATCGTTCATTCCTATAAGAAAACGTTATATTCGTTTAGAATTGTTCATTTTTATAAGAAATCGTTTTATTCCTTTAAAATCGTTCATTCTTATAAGAAATCGTTGTATTCCTTTAGAATCATTCATTCTTATAAGAAAAATTACATTTATTTAGAATCGTTCATTCTTATATGAAATCGTTATATATATTTAGAATCGTTCATTCTTATATGAAATCGTTATATTCCTTAAGAAACCTTCATTCTTATAATAAATCGTTATATTCGTTTAAAAATCGTTCATTCTTATAAGAAATCAATATATTCCTCTAGAATCGTTCATTCTTATAAGAAATCGTTATATTACTTTAGAAATCGTTCATTTTTATAAAAAATCAATATATTCCTTTAGAATCGTTCATTTTTATAAGAAATCGTTATATTCATTTAGAATCGGTCATTCTTATATGAAATCGTTCATTCTTATATAAAATCGTTTTATTCCTTTAAAATCATTCATTCTTATAAGAAAACGTTATATTTCTTTAGACTCGTTCATTATTATATGAAATCGTTATATTTCTTTAGACTCGTTCATTCTTATATGAAATCGTTATATTCCCTTAGAATCGTTCATTCTTATAAGAAATCAATATATTCCGTTAGAATCATTCAATCTTATATGAAATCGTTATATTCCTTTAGAATCATTCATTCTTATAATATTTCAATTTATTCCTTTAGAATCGTTCATTCTTATAAAAAATCGTTATATTTTTTTAGAATCGTTCATTCTTATAAGAAATTGTTATATTCATTTAGAATCGCTCATTCTTATAATAGATCGTTTCATTCCTTTAGAATCGTTCATTCTTATATGAAATCGTTTTATTCCTTTAGAATCGTTCATTCTTATAAGAAATCATTATATTCCTTTAAAAATCGTTCATTCTTATACGAAAATGTTATATTCATTTAGAATCGTTCATTCTTATATGAAATCATTATATTCCTTTAGAATCGTTCATTCTTATGAGAAATCAATATATTCCTTTAGAATCGTTCATTCTTATAAGAAACCGTTTTATTCCTTTAGAATCGTTCATTCTTATAAGAAATCGCTATATTCATTCAGAATCATTCATTCTTTTAAGAAATCCAATGCAATGATTTCTTATAAGAATTTTAAACGTGTATAATGATATCTTATAAGAATTAACGATTAAAGAATATAACGATTTCTTATAAAAAAAAATATACGACCTAAACCCTAAACCTCAAACCCCAACTAGTCAAGTTGGAAATACTTCTGACTCGGAATATAGCTTTTTTTTAGGAGAAGGAATATTTCTATAGAGTTAACAATTTCTTATGAAAATGAACGATTCTAAAGAAACATAAACAAATTCTTATAAGAATGGACAATTCTAAAAGGATATAACGATCTCTTATAAGAATGAATGATTCTAATCGATTATAACAATCTCGTATAAAAATGAACGTTTCTAAATGCATATAGCAAGTTCTTATAAGAATGAAATATTTTAAAGAAATATAACCATTTCTTATAAGAATGAACGATTCAAAAGGAATGTAATGACTTCTTATAAGAATGAACAATTCTAAAAGAATATAACGATTTCTTATAAGAATGCAAAAATCTAAGGAAATATAACGATTTTTTATAAGAATGAACGATTTTAAGGAAATATAACGATTTCTTATAAGAATGCACAATTCTAGAGGAATATAACGATTTCTTATAAGAGTGAAGATTCTAAAGAAATATAATGATTTCTTATAAGAATTCTAAACGAGTATAATGATTTCTTATAAGAATTAACGATTAAAGAATATAACGTTTTCTTATAAAAAAATATACGACCTAAACCCTAAACCTCAAACCCCAACTAGTCAGGTTGGAACGATTCAAAAGGATGAACGATTCTAAGGAAATATAACGATTTCTTATAAAATGCACAATTCTAAAGAAATATAACGATTTCTTATAAGAATGAAGATTCTAAGGAAGTATAATGATTTCTTATAAGAATGTACGATTCTAAACGAGTATAACGATTTCTTATAAGAATGGAGATTCTAAAGAAATATAATGATTATAATTATGTTATATGCTTTCTTCAAAAAAATTATTTAATTTAACTTAATTCTATATGAATTAATTATGAAAGAATTTTATTATATATTCATTGAAAAATCTTTACTCACTGGCAATTAAATTGTCTAATATCTTGGATAGGTGTGAGCTAGAGTTGTCAAAAGCTGACCTAACCCACAAACCCGATTCGAACCGCCCGATAATTTTAGGATCAAGATAGGAAAATTTAAACTCGAAACCTGAAATAAACCGAACCCGAAATCCGTTGGGTTGACCGATTTAGTATATTTATAGAATTTATAAAATTTATTTCGAAACTTATAATATATTTATTATTAAAATACATAAATAAATATATTATAATATTTTTATTAAATTAAAAATTAATTTTAATAAACATAAAAAAGGATATTTTAGACCCACTGGTCAACCCGACTCGACCGAAAACCCATTAAAATCCGACTTGATTGACCCATGACCTATGACGAAACCGAACCCGATTTAAACCGAACCCGAAATAACCGAACTCGAACTCGCTCGATCCGACCCGATTGACAAGTCTAGTGTGAGCCCACCTCTTAATTACTATTCCGGGTCATTCAATTGAATTTGTGGTTAGTGACCATTATCCGGATCATTCAATTGAATTTGTAAATTAAATCAGGAAAATTATGTGGAGAATCCCTATATTATTTGGAGAATTCTCTAAATATAGGAAATATCTTCTTCTTTTTTCTCGTCTTTTCCTATTTTGGAGGATGAGATGGAGAATTTATTGGATTAAAACACACCCCAGAATGACTCAAAATTCTCAATTTCTCTATTTTAGAGCATTTGCTAAGATGCTCTTAGTATTTAATTTGACAATATTTTATAGATATTCAACACAACAAATAACCTTCAAAATTCGAAAATAGAGCTTGATTCCAAATTTGAGATTCATCAAACATTGTTCAATTACTTAGAGCCACTCAATTCCTGCATTATTCTATAAAGAGGATCAACATTACTAGCTAGATATACAAAAAAGTACTAGGGTGAGGGAGGGGGTCACTAGGACCCAGGACCCTGTGTCCACCAGTGATATATTGTATTAGTTGTATATGTTGCTTCTATGATTTGTGGCTACAAACAAAGCCAACACCTAAAATATATTGTATTGTATATGCCGCCATCTCACTGCACGAGGGTGCGTGAGTTTCTCATCCCATTTCCTTGGCTCGGCCCAATTATCCTAAATAGGATTTCACGCTTTATTGTGCCGTGATATGATTGCATAAGGTGCCGTGGTGGTTTGACTGTTACGCATCTACTCGATTGTGGATTAAAAATCTATTATTTTAATATTTTTTAACGTTACGACACAATATAGCGTGAAAATGTTACGCTATAATATACCGTGGTGCATAAAGCTCGAAATTAGTGTGAAAAAGGCGTAGCCTTTTGTGGCATAGTGTTGGTTGTTCTTCAATTGAATTTGCAGAATTTTGTTAGGGAAGTTTTTTTCTTGGCTCTAAAATGAGGGCAAAAGCCTTTAGTCTTTTATTAGATTAAGCAGGAGGGGAAACATACGAGTTATAGGGACCAAACATGGTCGAAATACAAGATGGGGGAGACAAGAATTCAACAAAAGAAGTATCTAAACAAGGAGAATGATTAGCTAGGGTATTAGCCATAGAATTAAGTTTTCTTAGGATGAATTGCAATCACACTTGCCATGTCGCACGACGAGCAAACTGATGACATTGATCAACTAGGTGATAATTAGGATGAGTGTGACAAACGTCATGGTTGATGAGCTTGCAAGCAGTAGCAGAATCATACTCGATAATAGGGAAAAGCCCAGAGCTAGTCCCTGATGGATACCATGGAGAATAGACCAAAGTTTTGTTGTAAGAGCATTAGTCGACCCATAACAGAAAGCATAGGCGCATATGAATTCACCAACATGTCCCCAAAAAGCCCCACTACCACCAGATTGGCCAGAATTTCCTTTTGAAATTGCATCAATGTTCAATTTAATCCAGTTCACCGCTAGCAGTTGCCATTCAAAAGGATTGATGACAAGGGTATGATTATGAGAGCCCGTCGATGATAAACCTACAGACTCGGCAAAGTGGTACTGCTCCACAAATTGATTGACAGTAGGAATCACCCCATCAAGCTGATCCAACCGATCAATGACCAATTTATTTCGAGTCTTCTACAGATACCAAACCATACATGCAAAGTGAGAAATATGAACATCCCGATGACAAATATTTTAAAAAACCCATTTTTTATATCCATAGTCGCAAAGAAAATCGAAGAGGAGGAGTTTTAGCAAAGCAAGACACCCAAATATCTTTAATAACTGGACAATCCCTAAGGACATGAAGACATGATTCTTGAAGCAAACATCTAGGGCAATCAACATAGGATGAAAGACCACGTCGAACTCTAACCTCATTGCAAAGGAAAGAAGAATGACAAGCTAAGTGGAGGAACTGAGCAACCTAATAACGCACCAATCATTATGTACAAGACATCTGTCCCATTCTAGAAACCATGAGATGTCCCATTCTAGAATCAATGAGTTGTCACATTCTAGAATGATCTATTACCTAGACACTTGTCCTTTCATTGAGCAATTGTAATTCCTATAAATATTGTACATCAGTGAATGAATGGAATCAAGGGAGAATTACTCAATCAATTTGCTCTCTTCATTTATGTTTCAGTATGGTATCAAAGCCTTACAAAGGACCAAAGTCTTGAAATCACAACAAAAGCCAATGAGCCAGTAGCCTACTTTTCTTTTCCCAAAACCCTAAAAATCCAAATCTTCTTTCTCCCTTTTTCCTTTTCACAAATTCCTATGGCGGCCTCACAAAATCTACCTACCTTTTCTCATTTCATCACTGTCAAGTTGACACATGAAAATTTTCCTATTTGGAAGCTTCAAGCTCAAGTCTCCCCTTACCTGAAGGCAAATGGCCTCTTTCGATATGTAGACGGCTCTTTCCCTCGACCACCAGCGCTCATTGAAGGAAAAGCAAACCCAGATCTTCCTAAGTGGCTCGCGAAGGACCAGTTGGTGATGTCGATACTAACGGCATCACTATCAGAGGTGGTCCTGGATCAAATCATGGATTGTGTCTCGGCGGCTGAAGTTTGGACCACACTCCAAGAAATATTATACCTCTCGTGATGTTATTTTTCACGAGGAGAGCTTTCCCTACAAAACAACAACAACCCACTCCCCATCCTTACTTGATTCCTACACCCTTTTCCCACCACTAAATATTTTCACGCAACCTCAACCCGATGGCCCCCCTGATTCCCCTTCTCCCACTCACCAAACAAGCCCACCAAACCACACTCAGCCCACCGAATTCTCTACTCCCCAAAATGAGCCCACAAATAAGCCCACCAATTCCCCACCCATTTCTGCACCAATCAGCCCATCAAGCACCAATCTCTCCACCCCATCAAATGGGCCTGCTCAGGAGGATGGGCCTCAACCATCAACTCCAACACCCACTAACCTACCATTGAATCAATACCCATCAAATGACCACGAGGTCCAAATCAAACACATCACGCCCTCTTGTTCGTGCCGATGGCACCATCCCCTGACCTCCACCCAAACCACCATCTTGCTCCACTATCACTGCCTCTCATATTCCTGATGAACCATCCTCCTATACGGAAGCATCAAAATATCCAGAATGGTGCAAAGCCATGTCCGATGAGTTCCAGGCCCTCCTTCAAAATCACACATGGCAATTAGTCCCCCATCAAACCTCTTCTAATATACTTGGTGTCAAATGGATTTTCAAAACCAAACGGAATGCCGATGGCTCGATTGAGCGAAGAAAAGCTCGGTTAGTAGCAAAAGGCTATCATCAAGTCCATGGCATCGACTATGACATGACCTTTAGCCCGGTCACAAAACCCTCAACCATTTGCGTTCTACCCTCCCTTGCCTCGATGAACGGGTGGTCGGTTCGGCAACTTAACATACATAAAGCCTTCCTTCACGACCACTTGAATGAAGAAGTCTACATCTCTCAACCCACAGGTTTTGTCCATCCCAATTTCCCTCTCATATTTGTCGTCTTCACAAATCCCTTTACGGTCTCAAACAAGCTCCCCGAGCTTGGTTTGCACGTCTTAGTGATGCTCTCATCACCATGGGGTTTACACCCTCCAAAGCCGATACCTCCCTTTTTATCCATCGCCAAGGCATACACTCGGTCTTCATTTTGGTATATGGCGATAATTTATTGGTCATTTCGAGCCGTGGTGCATATTCTAACATGTTTCCGCTTTGTCCAAGCAATTTCCGGTCAAAGATTTGGGACCTCTTCACTTCTTCTTAGGGATCGAAGTCTCAAGAGATACTACTGGTATATATTTGTCCCAAACGAATTATATTAAGGATCTAGTTACCCGTGCAGAGATGGCGCAATCGAAGGGCGTAGCCACTCTAATGGCAACAAACTTCGTCTCGTCCACTAAGACATCGTCATCATTTCCTGATGCTTTCAAATACTGCAGCATTGTGGGGGGGGGGGCTTACAATACCTTTCCTTCACGTGACCGGATATTTCCTTCGCTGTCAATCGACTCTGCCAACATATGCATCAGCCACTTGAGAAACACTGGCAAGGTGTCAAGAGAGTATTGTGGTATCTAAATGCAACAACTGACATGAAATTCTTTCTTTCCTCATCTCCCAGTTCGACACTATTGGGCAAGTGACAAAACCAATGCTTACTATGTTTACCATGGTTCAAATCTCGTCTCCTGGCAATCAAAGAAGCAGCCGACAGTAGCCCGCTATTCCACGGAAGCAGAATATCGAGCAATGGCAATTGGCACGTGTGAACTCATACACCTTCAATCACTACTTGCTGAGCTGCAAATTCCACTCCTTGCTCCTCTGATACTTTGGTGCGACAACCTTGGAGCCACATACCTAGCTGTAAACCCAGTGCAACATAATCGAATCAAACATCTAAGTCTTGACTACCACTTTGTTCGCGAACGGATCAAAAACAAATCCCCAGACTCAAAGTCACCTTCATCTCCTCTCAAGATCAAAAAGCTGATGTCCTCACCAAAGCACTACCTATAGGACAACTGTCATTATGTGCAGGACAACTGTCCCATTCTAGAATCAATGAGCTGTCCCATTCTAGAATGATCTATTACCTAGACACTTGTCCTTTCATTGAGCAATTGTAATTCCTATAAATACTGTACATCAGTGAATGAATGAAATGAAGGGAGAATTACTCAATCAATTTTCTGTCCTGTACATAATGATTGGTGTGTTATTACAACCCGTTGTTGTGCTGGACACCTCCAAATAGCACCCCAAATCGGGTGAGTTGTTGTCAACCTGTGCGCCTGAAGGAGCTAGCGAGCAGACTTTGATGTGTACATTCCAAATGGTGAAGGTCCCTAATACAATTTATCTTTAGCATTAGGGTAAGCTCTAACAACAACCGCCAAATGTGCGAGTCTTATGGACCCTAGGAGAAGGGTATTAAGAACCTCCCAATCCCATGAAAAGGCTGTCCAATAGTCCGAAACTATCGCTCCCAGTTGGTCATCCGAGAGGGGTTGCAAGGAAAATTCGGAAAGTGGTCGATCTTTAACTAGTTATGAGTCCAAAAGAGAGTACGACCACCGTTACCCACTACAGAAAGAATACCTTGTGAAAGAATTTTCCCTCCATGCACAAGCCCTTTTCACATATATGGTGTGCTCATCGGCAAAAAAATCTTATGTAATCAAAATATGATCATTAAAATCCAAATTTCTGATTTATATACATGATTAGTTTTACATGCCACAAAAAAATGATTTTAGCTGCCTGCCAGTATTCTTTGATAATTTTTATGTTAAAATTTGTGATTATCTAAGATTTTTCAATTATAAAAATAAATTAGTATATATTGAACTTATTTTTTACCTCTTTGACCTAATATTTACTCTTGAAATTTTCTAGTAAGTGAAATCCTAGAAGTAATTTATATTAGAAATTTTGTAATTTTAAATATATAAGTTAAAAAGGCGCGTTTGGACATTTGGTTCGGTGGTTAAGATTTTAGGGTAGTACCCCAACGTCACCATTTTGAAATTCGTGGGCGGCGATTAGTAACTCATTCTCATCCCTAGTGGATGATGGTCTTGGCGAGCCCAATAGTACTTGTGGCACCCTAATCCTTACCTATAAAAAAGGTTAAAAAGGCAAACTAGTTTTAAAGAATGCTGTTGCGTACAAACTTCGAGGCTAATTGTTGGGGTGGGGCGAAGCATTTGAAGCTGTGAGAGAGAGGGACGTAAGATCGAATATTGATCCGACATCGACGACGACTCCAGCCTTGTTCTGGACCTTGATTCTTGACAGGGGGTATTCTTCGATGATGGCAGTGCTGGTGAGCTTATGTAGAAGGCGAAATCTGCGATTTTCAGGTCTTGGGTCCTCCTGGATCTCCTCTTTTGCTTTACCCACTTCACGCGGGTTCATTTCCTCATCTCCCTCTCCCCTTATAATCCCATCTGCTCCTGATGATTGGAGGAAGAAGGGAGCCAAAGACCAAGACCAATGTGATACCGAAGAGATAAATTTGCTCGAGCAAGTTGCTACCCGACCTGTTTTGGTGACCATAGATGCTGGAGGCTCTGATTTTCAGTTCTATTTAGAGGTGATCACCTATGATACGATACAATACAATATGATAATAATATGTGTATGTGATTCAGATATATTAATTCAACCTTTGTAGCTAACAGGGATTGTTCGACAGAGAGCTTGGAGATGAGCTGAACCATGTAATTGCCATAACAGGCTATGGAAGGTATTACAATGGAAAGAGGAAATGGATCATTGCAAACTCATGGGGGACAGACTGGGGAGAGAATGGTTTCATGACTATAAAGCGGGATGTGTGTGTCAAGGAAGGTTTGTGTTGGACAACAATGATGGCATGTTACCTTATCAAGATCTCTCCACAACAACAACTAAACATTGTTCCTCAATTTTTCAATCGGCTCTTTGGTAAATTAGTTTCTTTTTGACGTGTGTTTAGCTTAATGTATAATAGTCTCTTTACTCTATGAAATTCATTTTGTCCTTTTGATTGTCAATTTCTATCTCTATGTAAGACCTCAATTGCACACCAATTGATATATAGAACAAATTAAGAAGACTAGAAGTGGGGTATGGCTTTGAAGATCGATTATGTTTACTTGTTTTCTAATTACTAACTTGATCTCCTATATACGTACTCTCCCTCATTGCAGGAATTAACCCCACCCTTGCGATGAACCGGCGCCCCTCCTGCTATTTGAAACCCCCCAGCTTCATGTTCAGCATGCTTGACTCTACTCCAGTGGCTACACAATCTTACCTTCAGGAAAAACCAAAGGTCGTGGCACCTAGCAACTCATCTTATGAGTTCCAATCTTCAGGTGAGAGTAATTGGAATAGTTAAATATGCCAGTGGTAATTAAGTCACTCAACAATATTTTGTTGATAAGTTTGTCAAGCTGAAAAAAATCTAATCAAATACCAAATATATATACGTGTAATATCAAACAGATTTTCTTCCCCATTGCAGGATCAAATCTCACCTTCATGTTGAACCGTTTATCATGCCCCTCTTACAACTTCATATACCCCTATGTAAGCTTTTCAACTCACAACTAGTACACGGCCGGCCACTACATAAGTCACTCGATCGCCAATATTTTGTTAAAATGTTCCTTACAACAGATAAGAAATTAATAGGAAACAATGTGATTCAATTTTTAATCTGTCATAATTTAATTATTGTGGATGAATATATATGAAAGGTCTAATGGAGTCATTTTAGGAGAAGGGTGTGCGAATGCAGGTTATTATTGTAGCCAATTTTGGGTTGGTTACAACATTCTAAAACATCTAATGGAGTCATTTTTCGTTTTTTTAGTGTTATTTATTTGTTCTATATATGTAAGCCTTTAACTGCAAACCAATTGATAATCATCTGCATACATCATTTCATCATTATTGATCTCACAATGAAAGCTACAAGAAGTAGGCTAGGGTATGACTAACTATCTTACTCACCCAGTCACCCTCCGTGCAGCGGGATTTCCCACCATTATAGGTGACTTGCTCCGCAGAACACCGACGGTGGCGCCTACCAACTCAAATTCTGCAGTCCCAACTCTTGTTGATTGGAGGAAGAGGATGATGTATCATTATTCCAATGGTATGCTTTTCAATCTCTACAACTACTACACCTGTACTAGCTAGTGTCGCTTGCCAAAATGAAAAACATGTTTGCATTAATTATGAACCAGATAGATATTCCCATATTATTGATTCAATTTGTAAACTGTCCTAAATGAATGATTTCTATATAATAAGAAATTACCAAAGCTGTCGACGTCGACGAGAGGGATGTGGAATCAGAAGAAACCATTTGTAACCTTTATCACCGGTGGATGGATTACACCCGTGAGTATATCTACGTGGACATAGAGCACAAAAAATACCAAGAGTTCAAGAAGATTGTGAAGCACATCCACATGGTTAACAGTATGGGATTGTCTTTTGTTGGGACGGTGTTGGGAACTTTGGTTCCAAACATCGGAACAACGATACTCTTCTCCAGTTTTGATAATGATAAACATCATGTGGGAACTAACGTGTTATGTCCAAGTATTTCTAAGGAACACAGGTCTAGTGAAAAATCTTCATGAACGTCCAAGGAACACTGGCTTACATGATGAAATGGTTCACTCAAAGGAACTCTGAAGAAGACAATTCCCATCACATGAGAACTCACATGTGAAGACAAAGACAAGCAAGCGAGATTTGCGGGATCTTGCCTCAAGACAAAACAAACGCTCAGTCTGAGGAACAGACTGAGGCGTTTGATCCAACGGCCCGATCAACTCTCAAAGTTGACTCAATTCAAATATTGTCACATGTGAAGGACAACGACTTGGCATACAAGACAAGGGGCATTTCGGACACAAATGAAAGTCAAGATTGGAGCCCAAGTATTCACAAGTATAACGCCAAGTGAATAGTGCTCGGATAGAGTACTTCTCCCAGAACTCAAATATACTCCCAGAGAAAGAAAGAAAGAAGAAGATAAGTCCCCGGTGGCGAGTGTCTGATCTCGACGACGACGAAGCTAAGTTCCCAGGAGCAAGGGAACTGAGATAGTCAAGGTGCAAGGTTTGATCTACTTGTTTTAGTTGAGTCGTTCGCTTAGGAACTCAGTTGAGAAGATTCATTAGTGTTGCTAGAGTTAGGTAGAACTCGTAGGAACAGAGAAGTTTGAATCTGGCTGTTTGTAACTAAGGAACAAATCAATAATACAAGTAAGTCTTTCAAAATCCTCCAAGCGGAGGTAGAGGTTTACCCACACAACTGGTTGGTTATCGTGGGGTTCCTCTATAAGGGAACTGTGTTCATTAATGTTTGTTTGCATGCGTTTATTTACTTCCGCTGCCTTGGGAACAGCTTAACCGCTAGTTCCCAAGCTCTTGCTAACTCCTTACGATCCAACAATTGGTATCAGAGCGGGTTGCTCTAGATTTGTGTTAGCATCGCAGGTTTCAAAATGGCTCACGAACTCACTCAAGTCGGACACAACAACAACAAGCGTCCAAGGCTTATCACTGGAAGATTCGAGAATTGGCAACGCGACATGAAGGACTGGATGCGAAGCCAGGACTATCAAGCTTGGTGCATCATATAGAAAGGGAACTTTGAGGTAGATCCAGCCATCAAGGACGACTACTCCAAATGGGAGCCAAATGGATGGAAATGCATGGAGGCCAACTTCAAAGCTAAGCAATACCTCAAAAATGCTATGACGGTTCAAGACTGTGACAGGGTGGCTAACCTAGACACAACCAAGGAAGTGTGGGAAGCTATCTAGCAGATGCATATTGGGAACTCTAATCTCAGAGAGGACCTCCAAATGAATGCCATAATGGAGTTCTTCAACTTCCAGATGGAAATGGGAGAATCTGTTGATAGTTACCAATCACGCTTCGAAGGCCTATGCACCAAGCTCGTGGGACTAGGAATCACGAAGGAGGAAATCACCGATAAGATGAAGGTCCAACAGTTGTCAATGGCCTGACTGACGAATGGGCAAATGAAAGGACGATGTTCAAGGAGAACCCTGAAAACAGAAATCTTATGCTCCACCAAGTTTTTGGAAAACTGGTGGGACATGAGAAAAGGAAGCAAGATGACAAGGAGCAAAAGAAGGCACATCAAGGGATCACTCTCAAACTTGAAAAGATGCTCAAGTCAGTCCAAGAGCAACATGAAGAATCTGAAGAAGAAGAGGATGAGGAACTGGTCCTGGTAACAAAAGCCCTTCGATCCTTCTACAAAGGGAAGTTAAAAAAGAACACTGGGAACTCACAGAGAGGACAAAGCTCCCAAAGAAGACCCGTTGAGAAGGACCTCTCGGACGTCACGTGCTACAAAAAGGGAAACTTCGCTAAGGAGTTCCCTCAGGGAACTGACAACCGAAGGCAAGGTAAGAAGGCCTACATCGCCACCTGGAGCGATGACGAGGACGAGGATCCTGAATCATGGGCATAACCCGACATGTGCGCAATGGCCTTAGGGGAGACCACTTGGGAACAATCTAGTGAGGTAACTACTGAATCTGTTCTTGCTTCCTTATCAAATTATGATAAACCTGAACTGCTTAAAATTCTTTCGAGTCTTGTAAAGGATAACATAAAACTGCAAAAGAAGTTGGAAAAATCGGAACACACTAACGCTGAATTAGTTGGTCTTTAGTCCTGTTCCAACTGTGTGTCCCTAATCGACAAGCTTCAGTCCTATGTATCTCACATCGTAGAGCTTGAGGATGAGATTAAGACTCTAGAGAGTGATAAGAATACCTTTCTACAAAAGCTGGGTGAGAGGGTTGAAAGTCCTGAAGCTTCCTATTCCCAAACCAAATTTGTACCAACCAAACACGGGATAGGGTATAAGTCAGAGAGCCCTAAGAAAGGAAAGTCTCCTTTAAGTGAACAAGAGATCAACGAGTGTAGGGCCTTAGAACTCCAGTGCGAGAAACAAAAGAATGCCCACTTAGAAGAGAAGATCCGTGTCTTGGAAAGTGGAGTAAATGGAGAAGTAGATTATTACACTGGGAACACTAGGCATAAGTTGTATGTCCAAATAGCCAAGGGAAACAGGTCTAGGGTGTACAACAAGGAGACTATGGATAGGAACAGGATACAGAGACCTCATCCTATGTACTACCTAGGAGAATACTATAAGACCTGCTGGAATTGTGGTGCTCATGGGCACTACAAGGAAGGCTGTCCCAAGGCTAGAGCCCAAGCCCAGAGGAACCACGAGTATTGGAACAGGCAAAACCAAAGGTCCAATAAATCCGCTAGAGTTCCCACTGGTGGGAACAACCATAGGAACTTTGCCTATAACAAGTATTCTCGTGACATTAACATTGCTGATTATGTGCTATTTGAGACTGTCTTTCCTTGTAAGGGACCAGGCAACAGTCATCTTGCCTGGGTCATCAAAAACTAACTTTTCTTGTAGGTGGCAGTGAGGGGGAACAACACATGGGTCATTGATAGTGGATATTCGAACCATATGACTGGGAACAAAGACAACCTCACCTCACTCCACCCAAAAGCCGAAGGAGGTCATGTGTCCTTTGGCAACAAGAATAAATGGGAAATCATAGGAACAGGGGAAGTACTACTCAATAAATCAATCAAAATCAGCAACGTCAACTTGGTGAAGGACCTGGGATTCAACCTCCTGAGTGTATCTCACATATGCGATCAAGGGAACAACATTGTCACATTTGATTCAAGCGAGTGCCTGGTTATCAACAAGAAGACTAACAAAATCATCCTGAAAGGAAGAAGGTCAAACAACATCTATGTGGTGGATACAGACTTTGAGCCACCAAGGAAACTGTGCCTGGCAAGTTCCCTTGATGAAACGGAACTCTGGCACAAGAGATTGGGCCATGCAGGAATCAATCAAATTCTAAAGCTCTATCTTCAAGACTTGGTTATTGGTCTTCCACGAATCAACATCGAGGGAACAAAGATGTGTGAAGCATGTGTTCGTGGCAAGCAAAAAAGGAGTTCCTTCAAACCAAAAAGGGTTGTCATCACAACAAGACCCTTGGAACTCATCCACATGAATCTCTGTGGTCCCATGGATACTGAAAGCTACGGAGGAAAGAGGTACATGTATGTTTTAATTGATGACTTTTCAAGGTTTACATGGGTTCTTTTCTTGAGATCAAAATCAGATACCTTCAAAGAGTTCAAGACTCTAATCAAGAGGATGGAAGTTAGCATGGGAATCAAGCTCAAAGCACTCAGATCTGACCATGGAATTGAGTTCAAAAACTCAGAGTTCCTAAGGTATTGTGACAACAACGGTGTATCCCACAACTTCTCGGCTCCTCGCACTCCTCAACAAAATGGCGTGGTGGAAAGAAAAAATAGAACATTGGAAGACATGGCAAGAACCATGATGCTGGAGAGTGGAGTTCCTGCAAACTTCTGGACCGAAGCCATCTCCACAGCCACTTACATCCTGAATCGAGCCATGATACGTCCCATGATCAAGAAGACATCATATGAGCTAATCAAGGGAAGGAAGCCCAACATCTCTCACCTAAGGACCTTTGGGTCCAGATGTTTCATCCACAACAATGGCAAAGACAATCTTAGGAAGTTTGACCCTAGGA
Source organism: Fallopia convolvulus (assembly GCA_964016875.1). Taxonomy (NCBI): domain Eukaryota; kingdom Viridiplantae; phylum Streptophyta; class Magnoliopsida; order Caryophyllales; family Polygonaceae; genus Fallopia; species Fallopia convolvulus. The sequence continues at coordinate 19,427,358 of OZ024729.1, read as the reverse complement.
GTGATGAAGGGATCTTCCTGGGACACTCCTCCCAAAGCAAGGCGTACAGGGTCTACAACAAGAGGACCAAGAAGATAGAAGAAAGCATTCACATCATCTTCGATTAACAATCTGTAATGGTGGGAACAGAGGCCCAAGGAAAGGGAACTCTGTTCAAACTAGTCAGACAGGAAGAGGAAGACAACGATGATGAACCAAGAAAAAGAGATGAGGATTTTCCAAGTGGGAACAACATCCCACAAAAAGGGAACAACGAAGGAGATCAAAATTCCACTGATCAAAACTCCTTTGAAGCTCCCTCTTCAACAGAAGAACCACAAGATGGATCAAACTCTCTTGTTCCCCAAAATGATGTCATACCAGAGTCTAGTGTTCAGGGGGAACAACGAGGGAACAATGAGGAGAACCCTGACGAGAGTCTTGGCGAAGAAGTTGAGCACAACTGTTCTCATGAAGAAGAAGATGTCCAAGATACAGATGAGGAGACAAGGGAACAGGTTGATGTCTCACAAATCCGAACTAGGAATTATCACCAGAAGAGGGATCACCCCATCGACAACATCATAACTCCCTATGATAAAGGCATACAGACTCGGTCTTCACTCAATAACTTCTGTGCATTCAACGCCTTTGTCTCATTGGTGGAACCCAAAACCATCAAGGAAGCCCTAAAGGACCCAGACTGGATCCAAGCCATGCAGGAAGAGCTCCACCAATTCGAGAGGAACAAGGTGTGGAAACTGGTTCCTAGGTCCAAGAACAAGAACATCATAGGAACATGATGGATCTTCCGAAACAAGCTTGATGATACTGGGGCTGTAGCAAGGAACAAGGATTGTCTGGTTGCTCAAGGATACATGCAAGTAGAGGGAATCGGCTATGATGAGACCTTCGCACCAGTTGCAAGGATTGAGGCAATCCGTCTTCTCATAGCCTATGCAGCCCACAAAGGATTCAAGTTGTATCAAATGGATGTCAAGACGGCGTTCCTAAACGGGCACCTCAAAGAAGAAGTCTACGTGGCACAACCACCAGGATTCGAGGATGAGCAATTCCCAAACCAGGTATACTTCCTGGAGAGGGCCCTATATGGTCTCAAACAAGCTCCCCGAGCATGGTATGACAGGTTTGCTCAATTCCTTTTGTCTCATGGGTACCTTCGAGGTTCCATAGACAAAACTCTTTTCATTAAGAAAGAATCTAAAGATATATTGATTGTTCAAGTATATGTTGATGACATCGTTTTTGGAGCTACTAACGAAATCCTTGTTGAGAAATTTAAGAATCTAATGAGCAGTGAGTTCGAAATGAGTCTCATAGGGGAACTCACATTCTTCTTGGGACTCCAAATATCTCAAACAAGGGAGGGAACAAGGATTCATCAACAGAAATACATTAGAGAAATGCTAGTGAAGTATGGGATGGAACATTCCAGGCCCATCGATACTCCCATTTCACCTAAATCAAGGCTCAACGCAAATGAGACAGGGGTAAGTGTTGATCAAAGGAACTTTAGAGGTATGATTGGATCTCTCCTCTATCTAACTGCTAGTCGGCCTGATATCATGTTCTCAGTGTGCCTATGTGCACGTTTTCAAGCTAACCCTAAAGAATCACACCTGAAAGAGGTGAAGAGGATTTTCAGGTATCTCAAAGGGAACAACAACTTGTGCTTGTCGTATCCAAGGAACATCTCCCTTGAACTGGTTGCATACTCAGATGCAGATTTCGCTGGGCACCTAGTTGATCGCAAAAGCACCTCAGGAATGGCTCAGTTCCTAGGATCGTGTTTGGTCTCATGGGGATCAAAGTAGCAAAACGCTGTGGCACTCTCCACAGCTGAAGCAGAATACGTGGTTGCCGCCTCATGCTGTTCCCAAGTTCTATGGCTCAAGTACCAACTACAAGATTATCGTATGTCCTTTGACCCTGTTCCCATTAGATGTGATAATAAAAGTGCCATTAACATATCAAAAAATCATGTACATCACTCATGTACTAAGCACATAGACATTAGGCACCACTTCCTACGTGACAATGTAGAGCATGGAAACATCTCTATGGAACACTATAGAACTGAAGAGCAAATTGAGGACATTCTTACTAAGGCTTTAGACAGACGTCCCTATCAGCGTCTCCGGATGCTCCTAAGGATGATAACTCTAAACTGAACAAGTCCCTGTTTGTTGTTCCCTCAGTGCTTGGCTAGTTTATATTGATTTGCATGATAGGGAACACTAAGAACAATTGCTTTCATTTTGCCATATTACTAGTCTAGAGCGTTTAATGTACTTATGGAACTCTATTTCTTTCGGCCCAAAATGATCAACCAGAGTTCCCTTTAACCCTCATTACAAGCCACCATGACGGTTGATCATAAAACCAACCCTAAGCCAAGGGCTAGGCAAACGCTTCTCATGAGCCAAACTCCTTATCCCTTTATCGAGTTGTAATTGTCTGGTTCTTTTGTAAGCTCCCAAGCCACACAAAGAACTTGAGTGTGAGTTCCCTTGACCACTCCACTCAAATCAACCTTTTAAAAGATCATGGGAACTGGTGTGCACAAGCAAGGGAACACTGATATCTCCGGAAAGATGAAGCGTCACTTGAGAAACGGGAAATTGTGTCAGAATTCAAAGCATTTGTGGCCAAGCGTTTGAAGTTATCAAAGTGACTTCCCATGGGAGAAAGCGACGCGTGTCAAGGAAGTTGAAACGCCTCTCCGCATTCATTGGCCAACGATTATCAAGGTTCTTCAAACTTACCTTTCTACCCCTCTCTCTCTCTCACATATAAACCCCTTTTGCTATTTTTGGGCCCTTCTTCCTCATTCATCCTCTGGAACTCATCTTCCTTGAAACCTTCTTTCTTTCCCCTTCAAGCAAACCTCCAAGACCCTTCTCTCTCCCAAAATTCTCTCATGGCTCCAGTTCACACTCTTGAACAGGTTTGTGAGTGGATCCAATCCAATCCCAAAACACTCTTCGTCACCATGTTGAGTGACCTTGATAAAGAACAAGATCATGCCCTTTGTGCAATCCTCTTTGAAGGGCTTTACAAATATGTTAGTCCCTTTCTTCCTCCTCCACCTCCGGCATCGCAAACCCTAGTAATGCCTTCCTCCACCACCAGATCCTCTCAATCTCTTCCTCCTCCACCTCCTCTTACTCAACCTCTCTCAGTCTCTTCCTCTGGAACTGTCATCCTTGACAGTTTCGGCTTCGAACCACCATCCAAGCACGAAAAATCTAAACCCTCAAAATCCAAACATTCCTTCTCTAAATCCAAAAACCCATCTTAATCCAAACACTCTCAGATCTCGTCTTCTCCTTCCTCCCTTTACACTGAACCGAGAAAGAAATCTATTCTTGTAATGGACGAAGTTCTCAACCTCTCCAAACCCGACTCCTATGTCATCGTCCCTCCTTCCGAATTGGAACTTCTTTTTCGGAAACGCTCCTCTGTCCCCTCCATCACCAACCCTAAACCCATCTCTGAGTCCTCTAGTCCCAGAGATTCGACAACCTCCTCTCCCTCTCTTCCCATGATTGAGGGAACATCCAATCCCCCTTCATCTTCTTCACCACAGAAGACTCCTCCACCACCCTCCTCCCCCATTGCCAAAGCTCCCGTCAGCTCTCACTCCACTCCTTCCTCAACCACAAAGGTCCCAACACCACAAAACTCCCCACTCCATCACTCTCCCTCACCACCAAAATCCCCTTCCACCGTCAAGCTCCTTCTCCATCTCTAGCCCAACAAACCGTGAACCTCGACTTCGATGAGGATCAGCTACCCATCGGAGTAATTGCTCGCAAGAAGGCCAAAGTGCAGCCTCCCATCGTCATGGGCACTGCCGAAGAAAATGCGCGCCTCGACGCGCTCCAGGACGAACTCCAAGCAGAAATCTCACCGCCCTCAACTGAAGAAGAGACAGCTGCTCCCAAGGTCCCAGAAGAAAGGAACCTAGGATCAACTGACGGTGCTAGGGCGAGTACAAGTCATCAAGAAGAGGATGACAATGAGGATCTGGGCTCATCCTCAGAGGAAGAAGATGACACTGCCTCGGAAGAAGGAGCTCCCACCGAGGTCCTTGACCAGACTGGTCTGGCGCAAGAGCATGTTGCAGCTCTTGCGGAAGAGGAACACGGACGCCAAATGGTGGTGTCCGAAGTAGCTCCAGAGGAAAGGGACCCTCCTCTGATGATTGAAGCGGCTGCTTCCCCTCAGCAGAAAAGAAAGGCTGTCGCCTCTAGGGGGAACAAGTAGAAGAAGGGGAAGAAAACTGCCTCGAAGAGGGTTCCCATCAAGGAGGACCGAAAGCTCATCGCTCCCCTCGTTATCAACAAAGAACAATTGTAAGAAAAGGGCCTTGGGGAACTCTGGGATCTCATCAAAGCTCAAGGATGGGAACACATTTGTGAAGCTGCTATAAGCGTCGACCCTGCCCAAGTGCGCCTCTTCTACAACAACTTTATCATAGAGGGCACCAAGGGAACTCTCTCCCTCCAGGGCTACGATTTTGTCTTCACCGCCTTTACTCTTCGCCACCAACTCCAAGTCCCCGTCAAGGGCCTCGGCGCTGTTCCTATCAAGAATTGGGGCGAGTTCGATAGCGAGTTCATCTACAACGCCATCTACGAGGGCCGTGTTCCCAGGACTGGAACACCCACTCACAATCTCTCCCTCATCGCTAAGCTGGCTCATCAGTTCATCATCACGGTGGTGATCCCAAGGCAGGAGAAGCGTTACCAAGTCAACATTCAAGATGCCATTCTTCTCTACCACTTCCTCCACAAGATGCCCATTAATCTCCCCTACATCATCTTCGGGCACATGGAGAAGTGCATGGCCTTGACTTCCCATTCCTTGCCCTATGCCGGTATGATCAAGAAACTATTGCTCAAGGAAGGGCTCTACGAAGCCGACAAGGAAGAAGTGACCATCAGAAGGGAATTGGACCTCTTTGTGGTCCAGAAGATGCGTCACTCAGAGCAAGATAAGGACCAAGAGGGGCTTCCCTCTGGTGCCAGCCTCGAGCATGGGAACACTCAAGTGTTGGTCCACATTGCAGCCACGCTTGAACGTATGGCAGGGACCCAAGAGAAAATTCTGCACGCTTTGTCCCGGTTGAGTGAACTCCTGCTCCCACCGAGCCCATGATCTTCCCCTCTTTATCATTATCCCTGTTTTTCCCCACAAAACATTATGTGTTCCTTATGTACATTTCAATGCTTAAGTAATATCAATGGTTTCTAGTATGATTGCGTGTTCCTTTCTTTCCTTGTTTATACTTATCTGTTTTCGATGATGCCAAAAGGGGGAAGGACAAAATGTGCGAGATGAGTCTTATTTTGATCTATCACAGAATATGCTATTGCTAAGGGGGGGAACTATCGCTTAAAATGCTAAGTAAGAAAACTTTGTTTCATAAGAAGTGGATCTCTAGGAACTCACATCATCTCACATAGGAACTCTGTTGCACATCATATTTCGAAATACTTGGTTATTTTTGTAATGGGTTTGTCATCATCAAAAAGGGGGAAATTGTTGGGACGGTGTTCGGAACTTTGGTTTCAAACATCGGAACAACGATACTCTTCTCTAGTTTTGATAATGACAAACACCATGTGGGAACTAACGTGTTATGTCCAAGTATTTCTAAGGAACACAGGTCCAATGAGAAATCTTCATGAACGTCCAAGGAACACTGGCTTACATGATGAAGAGGTTCTCTCAAAGGAACTCTAAAGAAGACAGTTCCCATCACATGGGAACTCACATGTGAAGACAAAGACAAGCCAGCGAGATTTGCGGGATCTTGCCTCAAGACAAAACAAACGCTTAGTCTGAGGAACAGACTAAGGCGTTTGATCCAACGGCCCGATCAACTCTTAAAGTTGACTCAATTCAAATATTGTCACATGTGAAGGACAACGACTTGGCAAACAAGACAAGGGGCATTTCGGACACAAATGAAAGTCAAGATTGGAGCCCAAGTATTCACAAGTATAAAGCCAAGTGAATAGTGCTCGGATAGAGCACTTCTCCCAGAACTCACATATACTCCCAGAGAAAGAAAGAAAGAAGAAGAGAAGTCCCCGACGGCGAGTGTCTAATCTCGTCGACGGTGAAGCTAAGTTCCTAGGAGAAAGGGAACTTAGATAGTTAAGGTGCAAGGTTTGATCTACTTGTTTTAGTTGAGTCGTTCGCTTAGGAACTCAGTTGAGAAGATTCATTAGTGTTGCTAGAGTTAGGTAGAACTCGTAGGAACAGAGAAGTTTGAATCTGGCTGTTTGTAACTAAGGAACAAATCAATAATACAAGTAAGTCATTCAAAATCCTCCAAGCGGAGGTAGAGGTTTACCCACACAGCTGGTTGATTGTCGTGGGGTTCCTCTATAAGGTAACTGTGTTCATTATGTTTGTTTGCCTGCGTTTATTTACTTCTGCTGCCTTGGGAACAGCTTAACCGCTAGTAACCAAGCTCTTGCTAACTCCTTACGATCCAACATCATTCAAGCTCGGGCTTAACGATTTTGCTACCATGACTAGCCAGCATTTTCATAAAGTGTTTCTTGAGTCATCTCTCGAACAAGAACACGCAATCGCTGAGATCCGCAACCTTACTGGAGGAAGTTCTTTGAGTCGCACTGTTGTGGCAAAGTTCCCATCAAGGACAAAGGATGCTGCCTTTATCCCAGTCTATGACAAAGGAAGCTATCGTATGTCTATTACTCGATCATAACTCTACTAGCTACTTGTTGCACTTTTTTCAACTTGTTAGTTAATTATTGTGTATGATTGATTATACAAAGGGTTATAGGCTTTTGTTATTTTTCTTTTTTAATCATATGAAGAGATCAAGGAACTTGATTTGGACATTTTCAAGATGAACTCTGTCAAGATTAATGGTGGTGGTACTAACAAGGAGCCTTGCATGGCACAGGGTGGTACATATGACACATTCAAGGTATGAACATTTATTATTTGTAAAGAATTAGGTGTGAAAATTGCATAGATGTATGTATAGATATTATAACAATGGTTTGTTTAACCAATGTCCTAAGGGCTTAGGTTAATGAACTTGAATTACATAACTTTTCTTAGATTTTATTTATTTAGGCTTTTTATTATTTTTATAGGGGTATCTTTAAATTTTCAAAAAGAGCAACTCAGTTTCTAATCAATGTTTTGGGCAGATTAACCACACTAACGTGTTACCTGCTAAGATGAGGGAATCCTAACCAGAAAGTAATCACAACGCGTCACAAACTACAAGTAAGGCGCAAGATAAAATAGGATATTAGAAAAAAAGAACAAAAAAAAGAATAAGGACAAATCAATTGTAGTATTTGTATTGTTATTGAGATTGCAAATGAATATCTGGTTGATACAAACGAACTCTCGAATAGAGAAATTGAGAATGAATGAGTTGAGCTTCTAGCACTTGATTTCAAGTGTATTCGTCAATGATCCTTCTTCCTCTGCTTCGTCTCTATTTTATAGTCTTCTCTATTTGAGTCGTTGGTGAAACGTCTGGCGTATCCCAGAAATCTCGCCACCGGTGTGATGGAGGTAGCCGTTGAAGTGGTTAATCGTGGAATCCGAGATTTTTGACATGCTTTGATTGCTCCTTTGACGCTTCTCCATAATACTCAGCTTGGGCTTATTTTTCTATGGATGGCAACATGTTTTTGGGCCAGATTTCGGTGAGGCCCAACAATACCCCCTCAAAAACCCGGGAAAACTCCCTCCACCACTTTTCTAGGGTTTTTTATTTTTCACCTTGGAAGTTGTAGCGAGTAAAGACATGTCCCATCAATCCCTATTTATAGCGGTCATCATGATCTCTTGAGGCTTCAACTGTGCTAATCGGTGTCCAGGTACGTCTCCCTCCTCTTCATCTTTCATCTTCTTCTTTTTCTTAGTTATGGCGACTTCTAGCTCTTCCCCAAAACCCTCTCTTTATTTTCTCGAAACCGCTATTCCTCCTTCTCTAACTTCTTCCAGAATCCTCACCCCATACCATCAGAGGAATAGCACCCTAGAAGATCCTCACATCTTCGCCTTCTCCGCGGGCTTTCCTTCACATGCAGAGATATTTTCTCCTCCCCCCGGAATCTGGGCCGATTTTTACGCCGACGACTGGGTATGCTTGTACGAGTACCCCTTTCATATCGGCCATCGTTTCCCTTTTTCCCCACTAGTCATTGATTTCCTGACCACTCTCAATGTATCCCCTAGGCAACTACTTCCTCAAGTTTGGAGGCTCCTGTTGTCTATCGTCCTCTTGTGTTCCTCTCATGGCCTTCCTTTCAAAGCTGCCGACTTTTTTCTCAATTATTGCCTTTCCAAAGTTGGTCCTGGCCGTTTGACCTTGAAAACCTTTACAAACAAGTCTGACCTGATTTTTAACATATCGATGTCCGACCGGGGTTGGGCTGATAAATTCTTCTTCGTAAAGTTGTCTTCTTTGGGAGTTGATACGTCTTTTCTGAAAACCCGATGGCGTTCAATAGGTAGTGTTTCTCTTTTCACTCGTTACGCTTTGTTCATTTCTAACCATCGACTGTCTTCTTGTGCAGAGAATCTTGCTACCCCCAACCTCGCAAGGTGTCATCCCAGGTTATCTCCCACATAAAGGCTCTTTCGCTGGAAGAGAGATCTTACTCCAAACTGGTGAGAGCATGCTTTGTAGACCCCGCAGATACCGAGATGTCGAGTAAGTTTTCCTCTTGCTTTATTCCTTGTTGTGACGCCTTCACTACTTATTATCTCTGTTGTTTGCATGTTGCTAGGTTCGAGAACTACCAGATCCACTACTACTTTGTCTACTTTGGAAAGAGTCGAGGCCAGGAAGAAAAGGAAAGCGAAGACTACTTCTACGATAGATACTTCTTTGGTGGTGGCCCTCGAAGAAAAGCGCACCCTCTCGCATGACTGATCTCCCTGGTACCATGATGTCTCTGGATATGGACGTAGAGAAGTGCCTGAAATCTCTGATGCCTCTTCACGTGGATTGTCTCCGTGATTCAGGACACCGCTCCACCCTGCCATAATTCTTTGGCGAGATGCTAGCGGCTTAATGATAGGTATTTTGGTTAACAACTTGCTTTTCATATATGCACTACTTCAATGTATCTTGGTTTGTGACAGCTTGCTACTGGTTATTTAGGGCCTTCAACTTGCTTCATCGGCTTTTGACGCCTTCAAGGATTACCTCGACCAATTGGCTCAAAGCAAGATTAACACGCAACTTGAGAAGGACAGAGTGGTCATCCTAGGGCAGGAGAAGAAGATTCTGGAGAAAAAGGTCGCTGAACTGCAAGGTGCTCTTGAGAAATTTGTTGGAGAGTCCAAAGAGTGGGAGGACAAGTTCAACGCTGTATCAAAGAAAAGCGCCGCTCTTTCTCAAGAGATCAAGGACACGGCTGATTACTGGTCGCTTAGAGCCCGCGTCGAGACAATAGAGGAATTTGGCGTATGAAAGCACTCTTCTTGGGACGTCGTGAAAGAGAGGGAGCAATTTGAAAACCTGTTCCCTGACGAGGTAAACACGTCTAAGAAGTCCTCTCTTGTTGATGAGATTTCTCAAGTTGCCATGGAAGTGGCGAAAGTGGAGATGGAGAACCAGAAGTCTGCCGAAGGAGTTTCCAAAGAATGATTTTCTCTTGTTTTTTTTTACTCTCTAAACTTTGAACATTTTCCTACCCCCAGTGTGTTGGGGTTTAAACACTTTGTTTTGTATGGCCGCTCGTTTTTAGGGCCTTAGCGTGGACATCTTTTACCCCTTGCTTTTGATGATTTAGGGGTTTTATTATGAATATTGGTTTAGTACTTGCATCGTTTTGGATTTGTTTTTGTCTTTTCTGCAGGTGATACATGTCGGCTTTTGCGGAGTGAAGACCAACACGTTCTGAGAAGATTGTTTATAGTTTTGGATAGATTCTTATTGTAACAACGCTTTTGTGTAAGATGTTGAGAGAGAGAGAGGGAGAGAATAATGTATTCAACAGAATATAAACACTTGTGTTTTATAGAGTTGTGAATTGATTTACAAGCATTTTGCGAAAATCTTCTTGTTCTAGAGCTTGCGTTACATGTTCTCATCTCTTGCATCTCTTGACTAGTCGTTGTTGTGCATAACATTGTCTGATCGTAAGGCGAGGGCCTATGTTTTGGCCTGTAACGTCACAAGGCGTCCCTTGTTAGTTTTTGTAAAATTGTTGTCGTGTTATGTGTAAGATGATGTAACAATATAATGTGAAAGGAATGAAGTATGTGATATATACCTTATTGCGACTTGTTTGTTTTAGAAGTGATACAACTTCAAATTCATCGCGTTCCAGCTTCTAGGGACCGTCTTTCCATCATGCGACACCAACTCGTAGGACCCTTGTCCTACGATCTTTATAATATGGTAAGGTCCTTCCCAATTGGCTCCTAACTTGCCAGCATTCAACTCTTGCGTGTTTTGAAAGACTTTCCTTAATACCCAATCTTCTACTTGGAACACCTTTGCATTAACACGTTCCTTATAACTTCGAGCTACCCCCTGTCTATACGCCGCCATATGAACTGATGCTTCATCTCGTAGCTCGTCAACCGTGTCTATATGATGTAACAAGTTAGGTAGATTTGACTCCTCGGTAGCAAGTCCATATCGAACAGTGGGCAAAGTTACTTCTACTGGTAGCACGGCTTCGCATCCATAGACTAGGGAGAAAGGTGTATGGCCTGTAGCAGTCTTGGGAGTTGTTCGATCTGACCATAGAATAAGATATTTCTCTTTATAAAAGAAATGACCTGGGTGTCTTTGACTTCTTTGAAGGCTTCGACTTCAATCCCTTTAGAGAAGTAGTCGGTCATTGCTAAGACGCAGACACGTTGTCCTGAAGCTGGAGGAAGCTTTCCCACAATATCCATTCCCCATTTCATGAATGGCCAAGGGGAAGTTATGGGATGTAACAACTCCGAAGGTTGATGCGGTATAGGTCCATGACGCTGGCACGCGTCACACTTGCGGGTGAACTCCACTGCGTCTTTGTTCATGGTGGGCCAGTAATAACTCATCCTGCTCGCCTTCCTCGCCAAGTTGCGACCCCCTGTATGATTTCCGCATTCTCCATATCGTTTATGTCTTGTAACACCTTTTGTATCTCTTCCTCCTTTACGCATCGGGCGTATATTCCTGACGACATCCACTTGAACAGAATGTTATTCTTAACAGCGAAAGTGGAAGCTTTTACCTTAAGTGGACGAGCTTCTTCCTTGTCATCTGGTAGGACTCCATCTCGTAACCATCTTAAGTAAGGAGTTACCCACGAGGCGTTTTCATCAGGATCTCGAATCTCGAACATATCTGCTTCTTTGATTATGGATGGCGCATCAAGGTACACGAAAGGTATCTTGTCATACTCTCTCGGGTCGATTGTGGATCCGAGGTTGGCTAAGGCATCCGCTTGCGTGTTAGCATCCCGAGGAACTTGCTTTATCTCAAAATGCTTGAAGTGTTTAATGATTTCTTGGACTTTTTCTAAGTATGCCTTCATCTTTGAATCCCTAGCAACATATGAATTTGTGACTTGATTTACAATAAGTAACGAATCACAAATTACCTCAATTTCTTGCACGTTCAAGTCTTTAGCAACGAGAAACCGTGCTATAAGCGCCTCATATTCTGCTTCATTGTTGGTGGCTTTAAACATACATCGAACAACCTGGGCTATCCTATCCCCCTGTAGTGACTTCAGGACTATCCCCAGTCCTACGCCTACCTGATTTGACGCTCCATCCGTATGCATTAACCACTTGCCACCACCACATGAACCTGTTACATGTAACACATCTTGATTCTCTTGTTCCAAAGTGGTAGGATTGAAGTCGACCACAAAATCCGCCAAGGCTTGAGATTTCATTGCCGTTCGTGGCTCGTAAGTAATGTCGTAACCATTAAGGTGTATCAGCCACCTCATTAACCGACCTGACAATTCTGGCTTTGACATGATACTCTTCATCAGATAGTTAGTCCTTACGATAATAGAATGACTTTCAAAATAATGACGTAATTTTATTGAAGCCATTACCAAAGACAATACAAGTTTTTTCCACGGGTGAGTACCCCCTGGTTTCCGCATCAAGCAAGGTTTTACTTACATAGTAAATGGGCAACTAATCTCCGTTCTCCTCTCGGATCAAGACGGGGCTTACAACAACATCGGTTACGGCCAAGTATACATACAACTTCTCGTCTGGCTTGGGTTTAGAAAGCACATGCGGGTTAGATAAATAACTTTTCAATTCTTTGAAAGCCTATTCATGTGCTTCCGTCCACTCAAATGACTTGTTCTTCTTCAAGATATCATAGAACAACTTGTTTCTGTCTGAGGATCGAGATATGAATCGGTTCAACGCTACTACTCGCCCTGTTAACTTCTGGACGTCTTTGACGCATTTTGGAGACTGTAGCTCCATTATGGCCTTGATCTGTTCCGGACTCGCCTCAATTCCTCTTTGTGTTACTATGTATCCGAGGAATTTCCCTGATGTAACTCCGAAAGAGCATTTGGTTGGATGCAACTTCATTTTGTAGCTTCGTAGGATCTGGAACGCGTCCTTCAAGTGGGTAATGTGGTCTTCCGCCTTCAACGACTTGACTAGCATGTCGTCAATATACACCTCCATTGTATCCCTCAGTTTTTCCTGAAACATCTTATTAACCAATCTCTGATAAGTAGAAACCTGCGTTTTTTAATCCGAAAGGCATAACTTTGTAACAATAAGTTCCTTGATTGGTTACGAATGCAATTTTTTCTTGATCGTCGGGATGCATCATGAAAGTTAAAAGCTCGTGCCCAGCCGTTGCATCCACCATTGCATCGATATGAAGTAATGGGAATGAATCTTTAGGGCATGCTTTATTTAAATTGGTAAAGTCCACGCAAACGCGCCACTTTCCGTTGTTCTTTTTTACAACAACCACGTTTGCAAGCCAATCAGGATATTTTACCTCTCTAATTTTTCCTAACTCAATCAAGGATCTTACCTCGTCGTTGATTACCTGATTTCGTTCGGGTGCAAACTTACTCCTTTTCTGTTTTACTGGTGGCATCGTCGTGTTGACGTTGAGGGCATGTGTGATCACGTCAGGATCAATGTCCGCCATATCCTCGTTCGACCACGCAAAGCAATCACTGTAGGACCGTAGGAACTCCACCAATTGTTTACGTAAAGTCGGCTCCAGGTCTGCTCCTATTTTATTTTTCCTCGATGGATCAAGTGGATCAAGAGCTACTTCTTCGAGTTTTGGCGTTTCCGGCTTTACGTAGTAAGTGGTTGTTCTACAGTCCTTTAATTGCTAATCTGACGACTTCCTCCCTGCTTCAATTTGTAGGCTTTTTGAAATCGTGGCTTTCATCGTTACAGAGTAGCGCGCACTCCATTGCTAATTTCCGTTCCCCCTTGATTTCTTGAACTCCCCATGGTGTTGGGAACTTTACACATTGATGGTAAGTGGAAGGAATAGCCTTCATCCCGTGGATCCATGGCCTGCCCAGAATGACATTAAAAGGGGACGGGCAATCAAGTATTTGAAATTTTACCTGGTAATTTATTCCTCATGCGATGGTCGGTAAGGATATTTCTCCCAACATGTTACGTGACTCGCCACTGAAACCTACTAAAGTCGTAGATTTTTTGACAATGTCATCCATCCCAAAACCTAAGCTGTACAAAGCATCCAACATGAGCAAGTTAGTGGAGCTTTCGTTATCAACTAATATTCTTTTAACAAGGAAATTGGCTATTGTTAAAGAAATTATTAAACAATCATGATGAACTTCCTCTTCTTCGACATCATCGAAGGTAATTGGCATCACGTTGTGACCCGCTCGTGGAAGAACTCTAGGACATTCTCTCCTAGTATCCCTTGCGATTCTCTTTGCCGCGGAGTATGTTATACCACAGATTTCTGATCCCCCGGTGATGACGTTGATTACTCCAGTATGCTTCGGAAGTGGAGGAGGGCTAGCTTTCTCTGTGTTGCGCTCTAACTGCTCCTTTGCTTTTTCTGATATTAAATCCTTGAGGTACCCCCTGCGTAATAGTTCAACCTCCTTCCGTAACGCGATACACTCGTCCGTTCGGTGACCGTGATGGAAATCACACCATCTGGACTTGTCTTTCTGATGTGAAGGCACATTAATCTTTCGGGGCCACTTGACAGTATCCCCCATGTTGTTGAGAGTCCGAACTACCTCCGTTGCATCTACACAGGAGCTGTAATGGGAAAGCCTGGGAGGCAGCCTGGGATTTTCATATCTTTCACCTTGCCTAGCAAATGTCGTATTGATAGTTGTTTTGGCAGGGGACGAAGTGGAATATGGAGTATATCTGGGTTCTCGCCTTCCTTGCCTTCGCTCTGGCCGGTGAGGGCTAATGGCTTTTTCAGTGAAGAGGTCATCCTCCTCCAATCGCACATGTGCCAACGCCTTTACTTGTGCCTCATCAAAATTTGAACAAGGATACTTAGTCAGTTCATGATATAGTTCAAGGTTACAAATCGAGATGCCCCTTCGAAATGCTTCCACGGCTGTAGCGACATCACACCCTTCTATAGTTACTAGCTCCTCGTTGTAGCGGTTAAGGAAGGTCTTCAAAGATTCACCGAGTTTCTGGACCATGCAGTATAGATCGCTTGATCGTTTCTTAGCGTGTCGACTGCTTGCAAACCTTACCCTGAACTTGTCAATTAACTCAGCAAAAGATGAAATACTTCCAAGAGGTAAATGAGAGTGCCAATTGAGTGCGGGTCCGGATAACGTGTTTCCGAACCAGCGACACATAACAATCTCCTTCATGTCAAAAGGAACTGGGCTAATGTTCATAGCCTGCTTAAATGCAACTATGTGTTGATCAGGATCTGTTACCCCCTCGTACTTAGGTACATCGGGGACGTGATACTTCCGGGAGATGTCGACTCTCGCGATAGCGGGTATGAAGGGGGAATCCATGTAGGCATCCCTTCTTTCCATTGATATCGCTTGAGGCGCTTCTGGGACCTGAGTGATTCGGTCCTCTAGAGCTTTGAGGCATTCCCGTAATTGGGAAACCTCAACATCTTCCCGTACTGCCCTTAATGAATTACCATTTATCTGATACCTAGTTACCGGTCTGACGACATCAGGTGTTACGAGACTTGGATCATCCATGTCTAATCGTCTGGCGACTCCTTCTACCATTTCCGTTCCACGTGGTCGGGTGGGAGCTGATTGTACCTGAGATCGGAGCAAATTGCGTTCATTAGTCAAAGTTTCAATTTGCTTTTCATATACCTCGGTAAATCTAGCGTGAGCCTCCTTTTGGTTTTCCAAGTCTTTTTGGAGGGCGATCATGGTTGCACGGAGTTCCATGATGACGTCGGAATCACCCCCTCATCCTCTTCGTTCTGCAGAGTTGGCGGGGTTGCCATTTGCATTTCCGAAGTCTTGTTCAACTCCTTCTACAGTCCCCACTCCACCGACGTTTCCAGTTTGTTGGTTGTCATCTTCTTGGTTGATCTCATGGTTCTCAAGATCTCCCACGTGGCTGTAAGTAGTCTGAATTTCGTCCATCTTGTTGATAGAACCTGTAGCTCTCTTTAGCATGACTTATTTTTGGCTAGGGCCCCACAGTGGGCGCCAATTATTTTGGGCAGATTAACCACGCTAATGTTTTACCTGCTAAGATGAGGGAATCCTAACCAGAAAGTAATCACAACGCATCACAAACTACAAGTAAGGCGTAAGATAAAATAGGATATTAGAAAATAAGAACAAATAAAAAGAATAAGGACAAATAAATTGTAGTATTTGTATTGTTATTGAGATTGCAAATGAATATTTGGTTGATACAAACGAACTCTCGAATAGAGAAATTGAGAATGAATGAGTTGAGCTTCTAGCACTTGATTTCAAGTGTATCCGTCGATGATCCTTCTTCCTCTACTTCGTCTCTATTTTATAGTCTTCTCTATTTGAGCCGTTGGTGAAACGTCTGGCGTACCCCGGAAATCTCGCCACCGGTGTGATGGAGGTAGCCGTTGAAGTGGTTAATCGTGGAATCCGAGATTCTCGCCATGCTTTGATGCAATCCTTTGACGCTTCTCCATAATACTCAGCTTGGGCTTATTTGTCTAGGGCTGGCAACATGCTCTTTGGCCAGATTTCGGTGAGGCCCAACAATCAAGGTTCTTAATTAGGATACCCTAAATTGGCATTGATCATTGCAGAGTAGTGAAGCAATAATGTCACTGAGATAGATGATGAGAGCTGTGAGGAGGTAGCTTTGATGAAGGCAGTTGCTCGACAACCTGTTCTCGTGGCCATTGATGCTCAAGGCTTGGATTTTCGGTTTTATTCCGAGGTGAGGTGACCCATATATATAATGAGATATTTTGTGAATACAAATTGAGATTAGTTAATTATATATGCTGATTCAAGCATCAATTGTACGTACAGGGAGTATTTCACGGGGAGTTGGGAGAATCGCCGAACCATGTAGTTGCCATAGTTGGGTATGGAGTTACCTCTGATGGAATCAAGTATTGGATCATTTCAAACACATGGCGACTCAGGTGGGCAGAGGCAGGCTTCATGAGGATAAAGCGAGGACAGCAGATCTGCATGCTGCAACCATGGGATCTTACCTTATCAAATTAATCTCCCCTTCAGAGAAACATCCTAGTAGGCTATGATGATTATTATATATATAATTAGTGTAAAATGAGAGTAAATGTGAAGCATTAGATTTTGGGGACATATTTTATAGTGTAAAATGAGAGCAAATGTGAAGCGTTATACCATTTACAATGGTTGAATTTTAACATAAAAAAAATAAAGATTTTAGTAACAGTGGAAATATATAGAAGCACGAGCCATTCAGCCTCCTATTTCCGTCTCTCAACTCTTAATTTCGTCTCTCTTTTTTTGCCAGCATGTCATCTTTTTTGGCTAGAAAAATTAATAAACAATTGTGTTTTGGAGAAGGGAGGGACTAATACGCAGCGTTTTGCATATGTTGGAGACGTGTACTATTCTATTGCTCCACTTGCTTTAGGCATAAAAAATCAAGGCAAAAGATTATAAATTGGTTTAGCCAATTTTTTTACCATAATATTAATTTTATCAATTCAAAAAAAAAATTAATATTTTTATTTTATTTTTATCTATTCATAAACACCAACATTGAATATGTTTCGAAGAAAAAAAATTGGTAGGAATTCAAAAAACAAGTAAAATAATATTTAGATGACATAAAAAATGGGTAATTAATTTTATGTATAATGCAAAATAACACAGTTAATATATATATACATATATATATACACACATTTATAGATAGTATATATAGTTGGATAAATAAAAATATAAAATATAGAAAATAATGAATTTAAAAGAAAGAAATGAAGATGTGGATTGTGGGGATAAAATAAAAATGGGTTTTAAAGTGAAGTGGAGGAGTGAGAAAATTGGTTTGAGGGGTTAAAATCTCAAAAAATGGGATGTGCATTGTGAATGGTCTTAGAATTGAGATCAAACGTGAACATATTTTAATTTATTCTTTAATCTTATATGTGATAACATACATGTTACTAAAAATTAATAGGACAATTTTTATTTAAAAAAAATCAATGCGCAAGGTACCGGTCAGAAACTAATAAGTTAGATGTAACAATGACTAAGGGGTATAATCATTCTAGCAATCAAGTGAGTATCCAAGCTAATAACTACCATAAGTTTCCATAACGCTAACGGCTTCATTCCGCCTATCATCCATGGGCCGTTTTGCATCACCCACTGAAGCTTGATCATATTTGCTTGATCATGTCAATAAATGATCGAGAAATTGTACAAACTACAAAAGTCCATCCAAGAAATATTATGTCAATATTTTAAGTGATCATTCCCCGCGACCAAAAAATAAAGTGTTGGCCAAAAGTAAAAGAAAGGGGAAGGCCATACTAATATAATTTCTTGTTGCTTTTTCTCCCACCCTCCTTCCCCCTTTATTTCTCACTCATCACTTCTTTTAGCTTTTCTCCCTCTTTATTAAGCTGTTAAGTCTTCGACTTTTTAAACGCTTGAAATTAATTCTTCGACTTTAATTCGTTGCTTTATATAGAACCTACCTGGAAATCGGACTCAGACCTAAACTTTCTCCCTTTCTTTACGACTTACGAGAGGGACCGGAGACGACTTTGTTATACGTAGTATTAAAAAAAATGAGGGGTGGTTTGGTATCAATTGAATTAAATACAATTAAAATTCTTAATCAAGAATAACGAGATTTGCAAAGTTTTTATACAAGTATTATACAAAATTTTAGATATTTCATTTAGATAATATGATGGTTGGATCTTATTTCATTTAAAGCTGTATACACATATCCACCCTAGCCTCTTTTTTATAGTTCATAAAAAATACATAGGCCATTACAATGGAGGAGAGAAAATTCTAACTCTCAACTTAATTATTCATGAAAGCCATCGCTTCCCAACTTGACTGGCTGGCTAGGCTTGACACCCTAGCCTCTTTGTGACATGAAACAAAGTTACAACTCAACTCGAACATATATCTATAGATTTTACAACTAAGATGAAATATTTTATCTTACACAATTTTTTACTCAATTTTAAATACGACGTCCTATCCAAGCCGATTGTTGTCTTAAACATAATACACACACGTAGAGTAAAAGTGTGGAGAAAAAGCTGGATCATGATCAAGCTTTTTTCTACGCCACTTCCCGACGGCTACCTCTCCACATCGATCAACCTTTTATCCCTTTTCCCCCTTTTCAAAGTCCTTTTCTCCTTTCCTTCTTTTAGGTTGTTGTTCTTCTTTTTCTAGCTTTACTTGTTGCCCTCGTTCCACTTTTAGTCTATATATTTTCTTATGTTTTACTTTTGCAACTATAATCCTTTAGGCCTTGTATATATACACACACTTACACCCTACCTCCTTCCATATATCACCCCTCTTCTAATTCCAGCCCCTCCACCTCTCTCAAAACCAATCCTGATCTCAATCTCCTTCTCGTTGGCATCCCCTCGAAAGCACACGTCACTCTATATGGCAAAAGTCGAAGGCGACCAAGAGGCGCAAGGGATCAAGTTATTTGGGAAAACCATAGTCTTACAAGTCAAAGAAGAGGCGACAAAAGGTGCAACTACCCATGACAACAAGAGCGGTGAACAGGCGAGTTTAGAAAAGAGACCGGATAAGATCATTCCGTGCCCTAGATGCAAGAGCATGGAGACCAAATTTTGTTACTTCAACAACTATAATGTCAACCAACCCCGACACTTCTGCAAGGGATGCCAGAGATACTGGACGGCCGGGGGCGCCCTTCGTAACGTCCCTGTTGGCGCGGGACGCCGAAGGGCCAAGCTGCCCGGTCGCCCAAGCATGCCCGGTGCGTATCCCGAGAATTGTGTGTTTGATGTTGCTGGGACCTACCACTTCGACCAATTTGTGGACGGGGTGGAGGTGGAAGAATATTGGGCCCACCATCCACAGTTGGTGGCCACCGCTAGAGGAGGCGGGGCTGGCGGAGGTTGTGGTGGTTTCAACCCTGATTCTCCGGCCAAGAGGAGGAGGGATGTGTCATATGGTCAAACTAATTGTTGATCATATCTCTCTCTCTGTTTTCACTTTTCTGTTAGTTATCTTTGTTAATTATGTGTTTGGGAAAATCTATAATATGGTTGTAAGGGAATTATATATTGCGCGGCTTACAATAATTGGTGTAAATATGTGTTCTTTTAATACAAACATAAGTATTTCGACCAAAAAAAAAAATACAAACATAAGTACTACGTACCTATTATCATAGGGTTTTTCTAACTTATAGAAAAATCGATTAATCTAATATTAATTAATTAGCTAGCGTAATCTTCTCTAAGTTCAATAGGATCGTTCCATGTGGATACTGTATACTCTATGTATTTAATTGTTCGCCGCAATCGCAAAATTTAAGCAAGCTCTGAATATGTGAATGTGCTACATAGCTGTCTTATTATGGGGAGCGAGCTGGCTGCTAATTAAATTACTGAGTTTGTATGTTGGAATTTGTCAAAATTAAGACCTAAGATATTAAACAAACTTGCCGGATTTTCAGAAAATATTACATTCGTTATAGTTGCTGGATAGCTTAGCAACGAAAATTATATTGGGTGCCTAAGGGATATTATTGTTAAGAATATCAATTCTGAAATATTATATGTCCTACTATCATTCTTGTTGGTAGGAATGGATATAATAATTTTAGGTTATAATATTGAAGAGATAACAGATAAGACTTATCAATAAGTGGTCACCCGTCAATTAAAAAGTTTTTGAATTGGACCGAATTTTATATATAATAATATGTTGGATCAAATATTACTTATTTCTTATAGTTGAACATGGGTAAAAGAAATGTTTGATTTGTAAAACCTAGACGTTAGTGTATAAAAAATCGGTCTTCAATGTACTAATTGTGAACTCCTTCCTCTTTCGTTTCAAACTATATCTTCCGACCTAAAATCTGCAAAACAATGGACACAGGGGGGCGGGAACCCTCTAATCCACCTCCGATGCCTAAGTCAAAAGAGCAGTCTGTCGATTCGAACGTCGAGGTACAATGAGAAAGCGGTGAATACGCAGTCCGCGGCGCGGTTTTCTGAACCGCGGGCGCGATTTGACTGGCCCCGATCGCGGCCCTCCTAGCCGTGGTTGCGGTTCTATTCAGCGATTGCTTGGACTGATTCTCCGTGCTCTTGAGCCCTTCGATTATCTTCGTTTTCAGCAACACGCATTGCCGATTCCGAAGCTTGATCAAATTTAGTAGATTCAGGTCGTGAAGTACCATGACTGATATTTTGTCTCTCGACTCGGGCCCAGAACGGTCTGTGCGATGAACAACTGTTTCAGCGAGAGGGGTAGGGTCACGGTTCAAGTCGTTTTCAGGCACAAAGGTTTGACCTTCCGAGCGAATATCGGAATTAGATTCATCAACTTCCATTAGGGTTTGATTTTCCGAGCGATTTTCGGAAATCTTGACTTCTCCTGCCGAACCCCGGCCGCGGGGGACCGAGTCGCGGTCGCGGTTTACTGTTCCACGGTCGCGACCCTCGGTACCGCTATCGCGGTTTTCTTCGTTGGGCGTATCTCGTTCGATTTCGCTTCGCGACGGTGCCCCAGGGTTTCCAAAGACAACTTCTTGATTTTCAAGGATCGATTCAATACCATAAATGCGTGGATCGAGTACTCTTTTCCCACAGACGTCGCCAATTGTTAGTGCACAAAAAATCGGTATTCAATGCACTAATTGTGAACTCCTTCCTCTCCGGTTCCAAACCTTATCTTCCGACATAAAACCTGCAAACAATGGACACAGGGGGCGGGGACCCCCTAATCTACCTCTGATGCCTAAGTCAAATGAGCAGTATGTTGATTCGAACGTCGAGGTACAACGAGAAAGCGGTGAATCCTTGAACAGTCGAACTAAGCGAGTATTAGCCTGTTCAAGTTTTAGAATATGCCAATATGCAACATGTGGCTCTCCCTACACACCTAGGACGTGTATTTATAATAGAAGAAGGAGATCAGATGGGTCGACTTTACACATAGCCTAGGGCTAGTCAGATTTGTTAGAGCCCAAGATAGAAATATTCTCCCCTTCTCCAAGTTTAATTTCATCACTAGTTGTACCCGTCGTGCCATGTACGAGTACGACTCATTACTTTTTAGATATATTATAAATATGATATTAAAAAAAAATATACAAAAATAAATAAAAAGCCAAAATAATGTAACTTCTTAAAAAAAATTAATCAAATTCAATTCTTTTAAAATCTTTTCAATAAAAAGTTAAAAAGATAGTTAATAAGAAAAGATAAAAAAAAATATTGATTTTTTAAAGATAAATTTTTTTTCTATATTTACATAAAATCCAAAAAGGGAATTAAGGATGAAAATTTAGTTTATGCAAGTAATTATATAGATATTTGAAATTTTTACCTTTTTATCAAAATTTAATGAAAGATAAATATTTTTTATAAATAGATAAAAAAAATAAAGATGAAATAATTTTCTTCATTTTTAATTAAAATTCAAATTAATTTTTTTCCACATGAATAAATAGAAAGGAATTTAATTGGAAAAAAATAATATAAATAATTTTTTTAATATAAGGTGGGGCTAGAATTAATGTGATAGATAGAAAAGTTACAACTTTAATGTATAGTTATTAGTTATAGATAGATATGGTTTTTTTATTTCAAAGATATATATGTGATCACGTGTACTTAATTTTTCTTATCTTTTTTTTAATGTATCTTTTACAAATATAATAAATATAATATACATTTTTATCTATTTTGGTCAAATCTACGAATATTATTTTATCTTTATGTTTATTTGGGGATAAATTTTTACAAATATTATTTTATCTTTATGTTTAGTTGGAGATAACTTTTTTGCATAATTAACTATTTAAAATTATTATTTTAATAAAGGGGTGTTGTGGCGCAACGTGGTGACAAAAATTGCTTCAGCTTTAGTTATTAGTAATAGGTATTTGAATGATAGAATCTTCCATTAAGTTGCACAAGTACCATATTTTTAATAATAGAAAAATAAATAAAAATAACAATAAATACGCATTAATTTAAGAAATACCTTTAATGTTGATAACGAAAAAAATTATGGTAGCTATGTTTATTTTACCCGCTCAAACTAGATACAACACTTGTGGGTTGTGGCTAATCAAATTTCATATGTTAACTAATGTAGTACAGAAAAAACACAAAACTGAAACCTAAGTACTTCACGTCCAGCTATATCAACTAAAGTATACTCTACGTACAATAGTTTTTCAATATTATGCAACTTTTAGAATGTGTAGTACAAATTCAAATGTGTCATATAGTAGAACTGTCACGGAGAACGCGCCTCACGCGCTTCTCCCAAAAAGTAAGACCTGGTGCAATAAAGTGCCCGACTTTTTCCCTCCATAGCTAGTGGCCCGATGGGCAGGAAACAGCGGTCGAAGAAGATTTCCCCCCTCGCTCACCCCAACTCTTCTACTTTACCCCCTGATTCCCCCTCCCAATCCCCGGTTGAATCGGAAAACCCTTTCGCTTCAATCCTCGATGAACTCATCCGAAGCAATAACTCAAGATTCTTCAAATCCTCCACCACATACGCCCCCACCTGAAGTTAATGCTGACGGTGGATGTCTGGAATCGTCTATTTTCCCCTTCTCCCCTCTCCCAAATCATTAATTTTTATCCCGGCCTCCTCCGATTTCCCCTGTTGTCGTTCCCCCACCAAACCCTAAACCCTCTCACAACCCCTCTGACCTTCCTCCTCCCCTAGACCAACCCCGCCTCCGGCTCTTTTCACCAGAGAGTTGGATCCTCCCCCCTCTCCTCTCTAGCCTTGGGCTCGAAAACCCCCAATTTCGCTTCCCCGCGCTCTTATGCGGAAGCCTCTAGAGGCTTTATCATGGCATAAATCCAACTTTGCTTTGCACTACGAGGGCTTTGAAAATGGAGAAATCGCTTTCGATGATGATGATGTTGCTTATCAAGTTCTTAAATGGAGTCTCTCACTTATAGGCGCCCCGATGGGTGAACAGATTGCATATCGTGCCATGGAACGCTATGTCCCCTCCAATTGGACGGGTATTATTCTCCCTAAAATCACCCTTAATGACAAGGGCCTCTTTCTCTTTTGTTTTTCGAATGAGCAAGATCTCTTGGCCATTCTTGAAAAAGGGCCTTGGTTCCTCCTAGGTCTGAAACCACTCATCCTCAAACGATGGAGTGCTGGAATGAATTTAGAACTCATCTGTCTCAATACCATCCCCATCTAGGTTACCCTGCTGAATCTAGACGTCCGATTCTAGTCAGACCTGATGCTTAGTAAAATTGGGTCCTCCATTGGTCTGCCGATTCAAATGGACAAGCCTACGGCTTATGAGGATAGGGCCTCCTATCCACGCATCCTGGTTGAGATCTCCGCTGAGGTTGAACTTAGGCGTGAGATTACTCTACGATCGAATGATGAAATCATATGCCATAGTCTTGTTTATGACTGGTTGCCTACCCTTTGTCCGAAATGCAAAATCTTCGGCCACAAACATGATGACTGCCCCAAACCCTCTACGGACCAACGGGGGACACAAGGACCAAAACGACATCATCGCCAAACCTAATCCCATTTACCCCCTTCCACCCTACCACCCCTTCTACCAACACCACCACACTCTAATGCGCCACATTCCAATGCGGCTTCTAACCCTATAGATTCCTCCACTACAACCCCCAATTTACCTCCCACTCCTGCTAATTCAAACCCCTCGGCCGCAACAATGCCTAAGGCCATCACCTCTCTCAACCCCCCCCCCCCCCCCGTTGAGTTATCTCTACCCCCTTCTCCCAACAAAATTTCTGAAAAATCCTCTTGATCGCTCAAGGAGCTCTTCCCCGACACCATCGTTTACCCCATGTGTAATGCCAAAATTGGTTGTTGGCACATGCGAGGTCTTAACCACGCCTCCAAAAGGGTTTTTGTTGTTGACCTTGTCCGTAATTACCTCTCAATGTCATCTCCCTTATTGAAACTCATATCTCCCCCGATAATCTCTCCTCTATAACCAACAGTCTTCTTAATGGCTAGAACTATGTCGATCTCTAATACTCTTCCTGGATCTTATGTTCGAATCATAGTCCTCTAGGACCCCTTCATGATTTCCCTATCCGTCCTCTCTACCACTCCTCGACTCATCCATTGTTGTATCCACAATCTAAGCACCTCCAAAATTTTCCTTGCCTCTTTCATTTACGCCCATAACTGCCCCACAAATAGAATTGACCTCTGGAACAATATCAACTCTCTCAGGCCCACCATTAATGAATCTTGGATGCTCATCGACAACTTCAATGTCGTCCTCCATCACACTGAGAAAATCTCAGCAACGAGCTTTCACTCTGTCTTGATCAATCTGGACTGTTTGACATAAAGTTCACGGGAGCCCGCTTCACTTGGAATGACAAACATTCTGCATTGCCTCAAACTGAAAATTTTAAAAGCCAAACTCAAGCGCTTCAGCAATGGGAACATTGAAGCAATTACAAAACGCCTAAAAAGCAACAAGGCTTCTCTCTCTTCTCTCCAAGTCAGTATTTCGGCCCATCTAAGTTTACGTGCCCATTTTTGCTCGTAAATTGTCATCAAATCTCATGTTGGTATAAATTTCGAACTGTCGCTTCATTTTTATATTTTTAATTATATTAAAGTTTCATATAATTATAATGATAAATTCATATGAATTATATACCCCGAGACTTATATAAGAATTATTCCAAATAGTCTATTATTATGCTCACTTGATAATTTATGACTATATAAATTTATAATGTCATTTTGTTAAGGATAATAAAAATGAGGATTTATTTATGAGCATATTGAAATAAGAATTATTAAATAATAATAATTTATATTAACGTCTTGAAGTTATTATGAAAGAAAATGACTTGTATTATTAGTCTTTAGAAATTGTTAAAAAAGAATAAAAAAGTTTAGTACTAAATTATGAAGGAAATAAATAAATTAAAATTTATTTCATTATTTTCCAGTACCATCTAAAACCAAATTTGGATAAGTTCTCAAGTCGTTTCTTGCTCGTAATTTCAACCTTTTGTCGTTCAAGGGCAAATTGCGAATACCAAGGCAAGTAGATTTTTCTCTCTTAAATTCGATTAAACGTGAATATCCATTCTATTCGATATTCACTTCCATTGGGAATAACTTGTTGGTAAATAAACGAATTTAGGTTTATTTATGCCACATAAATAACGTTGTTATGCTATATCTTTCTTATATTCGCATACTCGTTAGAAATAAACTGATAGGACTAATATGAACGATCATATTCTGTTTAAATTGTCTCCTTTGAGACTTTGGTATTGATTAAAATAAACTCAAGGATGGGTGCTAGTCTTTGGAACATCTCTTCATATGATTGTATTGGGATATACCTATACATTAATACTAGATCATGACTCTGCCCGCTCTATGATTGAGAGGTGATTCACGCTCTAACTAAGCGCAAAAAGTTTGTATATATGAGCTGAAAGATTACCCTTGCGTACCTCAGAAGTTATCCAAAAAAGGAATAAAATTCATTAAATTGAATATATTGTTGTGGGATTAAATAAGATAGTGTATCCAATGCACAATCATAATAAACCAGAACGATTAGTACAATTGAAAAACCATTCTTACTCTCGATTCTAGAAGATTCTATTTTTAATCTAAATTTGCATAACCCGCATGCGATAGGATTAATAATAAATCCAATAGATTGGCAAAGACCTTCTCGAACCTTTTATATGATTATAAGTAGATCCTAACAAAAATCATTTTTCCAACGGAACCACAGTCTCGTGGTATCCTGAGTACTAAATGTTATATCATCGACTGGTTCTTATTTGGGTTTCGATGCTAACATAAGCACCATTTGTTTCTCCACTTGCTTTGTCTTTCAGTAGACTAACCCGACAACCTTTTTTCTTTGTAATAGTCGGCTGGTGTCAACCATTATCTTCAACGACACATCAGAGAGCAAAGGTGGGGAAATCAAGGATTGAAGATCCAAGCAAGACGAAGTTGAAGGAAGGAAGATTTCCCCTTAGAGCCAAGCATCCGAAATGTTGTGCACAAGCTCCTTTGTGATTTCAATTAGGAACTCATCTTAATAAGAGTCCTCCTTTTGAATATTTGTATGTTTTCCACTATGTCATATGAACAACCCTTTTGTAATACGGGCTTTACATTCCACTGCTACATCTTTATATGAAACAACTACATTATAATGAACCATGTTTCCTTATAAAAATAATGAATCTTTAACATTTTAATTCATTATCATTTCTGATATGTACTCTTATAGCATTAGGTGATTTTGGGTAGGATAATACAGTCATTGGCGTAATATCCCTTAGGATGAAAATAGGGGTGTTACGAGCATGATTTATTTGGGCTTCATAAGAAGCAAGTATGGAAAATTCATTAGGAATATAACTAAGAGAACTTTATACCTATCTCAAACCGATTATCTACTCAAGGTACTTGATAGGTTTCTTATGAGAAATGCCCATCCTTCTCTCATACCTCTTAGAGGACATCTAGAGATTGCAAAAAGAGATTGTCCAAAAATTATAGTGGAGAAGAAGAAGATGGAAAATTTTTCATATGATGTAGCTATTGATTGTATTATATATCCAATACTCTATGCTAACCTAGATTTATCCTTTTCTATTAGAGCATTGAGCCAATTTATGTCAAATCTCGGTGAGAAGCATTGGACATCCATAAAATACTTGCTCAAATATGTAATTGGAACAAAGGACATATGTATGATATATACTAATGATAGTTCGAGGAATGATAAGGATATGTAGATTTGAGCTATGCCAGTAACAAGGACACCAAAAAGTCCATCATTGAATATAATTATACTTGGGCCGAGATTGTGTTTCCTAGAAGTCCTAACAACATGTTTTTGAGTGTATGACAAACGTGGTCAATATTCCAAAATGCAAAAAAGTTTTTAAAGAGTTTCTTTGATTTTTAAACTTATATTAAGAGGGAAAGTTGTTAAGAAATAATCCATGTTTAATCATCATAACATAATCTTGCTATAGCAAAAATGGGTTTTAGACTTGGCAAAAATTAAGAAACTCAGAATCGTTGTGAACCGATCTTGCTCTTTAGAACGAATTGAGCTGCATAGATTAAACTTGAGCTACCACGGTTCACTAGTTTGATGGCTCTTGATTGGTTCGTTTATTGGAGTTTTCTGAATGAGGTAGGGCTACATTTGTTTTGGTCCCAGCCTATTACTTTGAATATCTAGTGTTAAGGTTGGTGAAGAATATGTGCAACGCTGCATTTCAAGGCTCTTCTGGCTCATTCACTTGGGAATCCTACTGGAGCAATAAAGTTCACTTGGGAATCCTCTTGGAGCAACAAAGAGAGAAAAGAGAGAAAGGAAGAAGAAGAAGAAGAAGAAGAAGAAGAAGAAGAAGAAGAAGAAGAGAGAGAGAGAGAGAGAGAGAGAGAGAGAGAGAATTCGGTGGCCGGAGTGGTAAAGTGATTGCCTTGACCCCTTGCTCGTCGAGATCCAATTCTGGGTTTAAAGCTTTGAACTCATCCTTGATCGAAGCTTGCTTGTTTTAGGGTTGAATCCCATTCGAAATTCTTGTCCGATTCTTTTATGTTCTTCCATTTTCGAGCTTTGTTGATCTTTCTAATTTACTTGTTTTTTTCTTCTGTTTTTACCTATTGTTTATAACCGATTTGAAACTCTTTTACAACTAGTGTATTCTGGGGTGAGTCTCTTTGATCCTGAGACTTCCTAGGGTGGGACGAGGCCTGAACCGTGTAAACATATCTTGTGTTCCAATCACTGTACTGTACAATTTTTTTTTATTTTGCTTTGCGAAATTGAATTGCTATTAGTAAGATCTATCATATCTGTTTTTATTTTAGGGCAAATTGGTTTTACATTTACAAATAGGAAATGAATGCATAATCTAACATATTTACTGTATGTTGTACAAAAAGTTGCCAAAAGTGACTGTTAACCTATACACACCGGCCTAGGGCATAGATTAGAAGGGAAATTTAATTTTATAATTCAAGGAAGAAAGTTTTTTTCTTTTGAAGAAATGAGCTACTAGCTCATTGCATATCCAACATTAGATTTCCCTGAGAGAACAAGACCAACCTAAATCATCACAACGGATGATCTTACAAAAATCAAGAATTAAAGGCTGATGACTAAACAACAGTCTAAGATTAGAAACCGAAAAAAAGTCGAAACAAGGCTCTTGGTTTAATCTAGAAGCAGCAAGGAGGAGCAAAGGATGATCAAAGGATCGATTAGTAAAAAATCCGCCGCATTACATTCCCTACAACAATGAAAAAAACCACATGAGGGATAAAAGAAACCAAATGGTTAATGTCATTAATAATAGACTGGATTTCCCAAGGAACTTTCCATACATTTTTTAAAGAATTAATAAGAACAAGGTTATCGCCTTCAATGATTAACCGAGAAATATTAAGGGAAGAAGCTCTTTTAATTCCTTCTAAAAGAGCCATAGCTTCAACTTGCAATACTGACATAGATTGAAGTTGAAAATGGTCACAACACAAAATTTTACTATTAGAATCTCTATAGATGAAACTAGCGTAAACCGAATTAGAAGAACGTTTAGAAGCATCAAAGTTTAGTTTTAAACAATTCCTTGGAGGTTTAATCCATACAGAGTGATTTTTCCTAATGCAAGAGTCCTTCTTAACTTTGGGAGGGACCAAATTAGCAAAATTCCATTGAAAATGTTAAGTTATAGCTAATTCAAAAGGCAATAAATTGGATAGGAGACGAGCATGATTAAACAATTTTGAGTTACGATGACCCCAGATGAACCACCAAAGAAAACATAGAATGTTACTATTAGAATTAAGGTTTAAGGTTGCAATCAGATTATCATTAAAACCACCAGAGGAAACTAATTGGAAGGTCATATTCACTCTAGATTCTAGACCAGAGATCATTTTATGAGTAAAAGGGTAGTGAAAAAAAAGTGATTAAGAGTTTCATTTTCTAAATCACAAAGAGAATAACAATTAGGAACACAATTATAGAATCGATTTAAATGATCCATCTTAGGAAAGCAATTTGCACAAGCTTTCCAAATAAAAAATTTGAACTTTAGGAAGGAGTTTAGTTTTCCAAATCCAAGCTAAAAGAGAAGAAGCAGAAGCTACCGAAAAATTACCATCAGATGTTGGAAGCCAAACTAGCCTATATTCAGACGTTGATAGAGGAATACGAAGAGACATAATAAGTTGAACTACATGAGAGGGAACAAGTAATGACAAAGCCGAGCAATCCCAAGTTTTACTAGGAGTAATAAATGAAGAAACTTTTAAATGAATATTAATATTATCAAAGAATTCAAGTAAAGAAGTATTCTTAATCCACGGGTTAGTCTAGAAATTAACTGAACAACCATCTCCAATAACCCAAAAAAGACCACTAGAAAAGTTCTTCCGAATATTAAGTAATCTACCAAACTGCCAAGAGCAAGATGTCTTTTGGCAGCTAAAGATAGATTCCGAACGAAGATATTTTTCTTTAATAATTCAGACCCAATAGTTATCTGGTTCCTTCATAATTTTCCAAAGAAGTTTCATTTGAAGAGAAATATTATTAGACTTCGCAGAACGCAGACCCATACCTCCACAATCCTTAATTAGGATAACAAACCTTATCCCATGAAATAAGTGGATGATGATTAGGAGTAAATTTATTCCAGAAGAAAGATTTGTTAATTTTATCAATTTGTTCTAAAATTCCTTTAGGTAAGAGAAAACTTTGCATAAGGTAATTTACCTGACCTAGGAGATTAGATTGGATTAAAACAGCACGGCCTGCTTGAGATATAGAAATTTGCTTTCCATTGAGAAAGGTACTTTCTTAGTTTGGAAATAGATTCTGAGAAAACCGAATTTTGAACCCTTCCTTTTAAAATTGGGATTCCCAAATATTTTTCCAACGTGGTGGTTATTTGAATATTTAAAACCGAAGCAAGTAACTGAGCAGATTGCCTCAAAATATTCTCAGAAGCTTGGAAAGAGCTCTTATGATAGTTAATTGACAAACCAGAAATTCGAGTAAAATTATCAAGGAAACGTTTTATATAGTTAATATTAGCATGAGATGCCTCCGCAAAGATTATAGTATCATCTGCAAAGCTTAAAAAGGGAATACGAGTACCATTCTTAACAATCTTAATACCAACAAAATGTGGGTCAATAGATGACTGATACTGCAAAGTACGTGCAAAGTATTCCATTACTAAAACAAAAATGAAGGGGGCTAAAGTATCTCCCTGTCTAATACCACATTGAGGGGTAAACAAATTTCCAAGCTCATTATTAACAAGAACCGAAGCTGAAGAGGTAGAAATACAAGTCATAACAAGATGGACCCTATTCAAATGGAAACCAAATTTAAGAAGAATTAACTTTATGAAGTTCCAATCTAACTTGTCATAGGCTTTTTCCATATCTAATTTTATAGCCACCCAACCCACCTTTCCCTTTTTCTTCTTATGAAACGAGTGAAAAATTTCATGAGCTATAAGGATGTTATCCTGAATAAGTCGACCTTGAACAAACGCACCTTGAAGGGGATGAATTATTGATGGAAGGATATGAGATAAGTGATTAGCTAATAACTTAGTGGTAACTTTATAGAGAGTATTACAAAGGCTAATCGGTCGATAATGATTAATGGTAAGCGGATTTTCAACTATTGGAATTAGAGCTATGAACGAAGAATTGATCGAATGTAACATAAACTGATACGTTAATTAGTATATTTTTATTAATGTATTTTTATAAATTAGAGTTTATCTCTCTTCTCAGGTTATCTTTACGGTTCATTCCCGGGACGCGTTTGTTGAACCGTTAGGGTTAGGGTTTAGTGGTAGGGCTTATTATTATATATACTCAGCTCCTTTTGTATTCTAGAAAGTTTAATCAATCAGAATGAATTAATTATCTCTACGCTAATCCTCTCTTCTCATCTACGCTTCTTTCTGTCTTCTCTCCTATCTCATATGAGTCACTCTTTATCCCCAACTTTGGCCCTTCTTCCCTTCATCCGGTTACTTTGTTCATTGAATTCGATACGAGATCACTACGGTTTTGCATCATAAAACCTGAATGGAAAAAAAGCTTTAACAGCTAAGATTATTGAGTTACCAACAATATGCCAAAAATGTTGGAAAAAATCCACGGGAAAACCATCAGGGCCAGGACTCTTATTAGGACTTAAGTCAAAAACAGACTTCTTAATCTCAGCCTCCTGACGGAGGAACACAAAGGGAAGCATTTTGTTCACTAGAAATCAAATTAGGGATAATATATAAATCAAAATCATTAATACTGCATAACGGGTTTTGAATAAAGTGATGACTCATTTCTGCAGAATTTTTTTGAGAAATTAATTCACAGTCATAAATAAGAATACCTTCATGAGTCTGAAAAGATCGGATTCTCTATTTAAAAAAACATATTTTTGAAACCGATTGAAAATACTTTGTATTTTTATCAATATTTTATAAATTGGTTATTTTAGCACGTTGTTTCCGATAAGATCGAGGAAGAAAGTTTTATATTGGCTAACTGAAGTATTGAAATGAATGATGGGTCCGGAGTAAATGCCTTTGTGAAAAAGCTATTGAAAATTACTTTATAAAAGTGTATAAAAGTAGTACTCCAACATTTACAAATAGGAGTAGTTAGCAATGCACGAATTGATTGTAAGCTTAGCTAGCGTATATTTTTATCCAACATGTGCTTTTTGCTTTAAAATGGTGGTTTGCATGATAAAAGTGACTGATGAGCAATCAAACTCAGAAGAAGGGCCTATCTTCTTTTCCCTTTTTCTTTTTAGCTTTATGCTTTTGAGTTGAGAAATTTACTAACTTTTAAATGAATTTACCTTGGTCTGAATGCAATGTAGGTAATCTTGTCACACCGCACAATATAGTTTGCTGATCCAACTAAACATAGTTTGCTGATCCGCACAGTCTGTTCAAACAAAAATGATTATGGTACATACTCTGTCCTTTTTGGGGCAAAACTTGTTTTTATTAATTAATTTCCTCAGATCAAAAAAAAAAAGAAGAAATGATTATGGTGCATACTCTGCCCTTTTCTTATGGACGGCGTTTGATGCGTTAAAACATGGGATTATCTCTTACTCTAGTGGTAAGTGGCACTAGGTCGCTTAAGCATTTGTCCAGAGGTCTCGAGTTTGAAATTCTCTGGCGGTGTGTATGCAGCAGAGAGGCTTGGGAGGAGCAACACCCCTAACGGGATCCAACCCAGTTCCGGTCGGAACGTAGGCACAAAGTGCCGAACCGGGCGAGGCCCAACCCATAAAAAAATCTAAGAATTGTCGCCCTCAAATTGAAAATAAAGCAAACAAAATTAATTTCTGTAAACCAAATTCTTGACCTTATTTAAATTAGCATATTATTATCTTAGTTATTTAGATAAGATAAGAGTTATTTGTCAAAAACCACCTTTTAAAATGAGTGTTTTTAACAAACTCTTTTTTTTTTATAATTTTATATAAATAAAAGAAAAAGAGTCGTGTGAGAATGGTCGCCCAGGTGAGAATTAAGAATAAATCTTGCTCGTCCATTCCAAAAAATCAACGCTCCTGATTAAACATTCATTAAAAAAGATAAAATACGGCACGAGCAAATTTTTCCCGTATTATTCGCGTATTTTTCAATAAAATATGGCACGGACGAATTTTTCCCGTAGTATTCACGTATTTTTCGAAAAATACGTTTTTATGAGGCGCGCCCAGTTTGTTCATCAAAACTAGCGATTTGTTCATCCATATTCACCATTTATTCATCAATACTAACTAATTGTGCATCGAGTTTTTGATAAAAATGTTCATCGATTTCGAACTTTTTTAATTTTCAATTTTATTTTTTAACCTTATCTATGTGTATGAATACAATATTATCTAGTTTTTTAGGCACATATAATTATTTTCAAACCAGAAATGGTGTTCTGATTGTTAAAGATAAGGTCATTACGATACATCCAAGTTGTCTACAACATATAAGCAAAAGTTAAACCCCGAAGGTCTTCTTTTTTCAAGTTCAATATTTGATGCCAAACATCCGTCTATGACTCCTAACGACGTCGAGGAAAAGCTAAAGGCGTCATTTGACGGACCAATCACAAGAACTCGAAACAAGAAGATACAAGATGCAACTCATGCTCTTCTAGATCATTTAGGAGCCATGACGGATCAAGCTTCGCAACCACCATGGATTACCATGCTTAGACATCAAGTTTAGACAAACCCGAGCCTGGATCAAGAGGTCTCAATGCTCATATTTGTTCATCGATTTACTTCTATTTGTTCATTGATATAACTTGTTTGTTCATTGATATATATCCATATTTGTTCATTGATATACTCATATTTGTTCATTAATATAACCTTGTTTGTTCATTGATATACTCTATTTGTTCATGGATATACCCCTATTTGTTCATCGATATAACCTTTTTTTGTTCATTAATATAACTTTTGTTTGTCCATTATTTATTCATTGATATACCCTATTTGTTCATGGATATACCCTTATTTGTTCATTGATATAACCTTTTTTGTTCATTGATATAACCTTATTTGTCCATTGTTTGTCCATTTGATATACCCTATTTGTTCATGAATATACTGCTATTTGTTCATTGATATAACCTTATTTGTTCATTATTATACCCTTATTTGTGAATTGAAATAAACTTATGTTATGTGTCAATGCCATCAATTTGTACATTTAGGACTACCTACACAATTTTCATGTCTACCTATATGAGACAACATAAGAAACGAATAAAGTGCTCAATATAGTACATAAATAAGTTAAGGTTGATATAGAAGCTTGAATGCAAAGGATAATAGATAAACTATCTGACTTTGCAATAATATAATGTATGATAAGAGAACAAGCCAGCTACAAACCGAATAGGAGTGCTTGTGCCTTATTTAGCTATGTTTGGAGCCCAATAAGTAGCCACATGTTTCACAGTAGCAACAATGACAAATCCAAAGGAGTCAAACAAGAAAAAACCAAGACTGGCATCAAAACAATAAGTTTTGTCTCACATACGGCTAATTATGATGAACACACATATATGTTAATGCATACAATTTCGATACACATTCATCCATTTTTTATATACAAACAATAGATATTTGATGCGCAAACAATAGTTCATTTATTCACAAAATCACATTGTTGATGAACAAAATCACAGTGTTGATGAACAAAATCACAGTATCCTATTTTTGTTTTTTATGAATAAAATCACAATGTTGATGAACATATTGCATGCAATTTTGATACACATTTGTTCATTTTTTATGTACAAACAATTGATTTTTGATGCATAAGCAATAGTTTATTTATATACAAAATCACAGTTTTGATGAATCAAATCACGGTGTGGATGAACAAATCCACATTATTGATGAACAAATCCACAATATTGATGAACAATCTGGGCGCGCGTTCTATTTCCTTTTATTTTCAAAAATACGCGAATAATTCGCCTGCCGTTTTCCCCCTTTTTAAGTGAAATGATCATCGCCTTTGATTTTTCTTCATCCAACGGCTCTTGTTCTTTCTTATTTCGCACTTGGGCGCCCATTCACACCTGAAACGGACCCTAAATAAAATTACCTTTTATAATATGATTTGTTACATTGAGGGTTGTATTCAATGAGTCACGCTCGTGGATTTATTTGATTGGGTGAAAATTGCGAGCAATTTTGGACCGTTAGATTACACGTATGGATGGACGAGATTAAAATAAAACAATTCAGCAAAAAATAGAAAAAATGGGCACGCGTCACTTTTGATGGAACGGAACGTAATAATTGTAAAATTTGTTTGTCAAGAAAAAATTACCCCTCACCTAACAAAACCCAAAAACTCGCATCATCTTCAACCTAGCTTTTTCTCTGGGTGAAATGCCGCAAACCACGACCTCGATCAAGCGACCAAACACATTTGTGGGGGAAATCTACCAAGAACTTGAGAGATCTGTTGCACTCTAGCACAATCAAAAGCGTCGATTTTGGTTCATCAAAAGCATCAAGAAGGAAACAAAGAAAGGTATGCATGAATTAGATTTTTCTAGGGTTTCTTTTTATGGGCTCAAGTAGAAATTTGCTTAGAATTTACAAGTTCTTCTTGTTTATGATAGCAACTTTGTTAATTTTATAGTTTAAAATTCCAAGTTGCAAAGAAACAATTCAATCATATAATTTGTTTTACTAAAATTAATTACCTTGAAATTCCCAATTTTTAGCCCTTTGTTTTTTGTAAGTAGAAAAAGTATTCACTGATTTTCACATGTATTGGTCAATGAAAAATAGATTTTCACTTCACTACTGAAGATGTCTACTAAGTACTCCTAGGAGAAATCTCTATGTATGTTTGTATGGATTTTGTTTGGTAAGAAATGAGAAATGTGGCCTATTGGCTCAAATGGTAGAGCAATGTGCATGTGCACATAGATGTGGGTTCAAATCCCACATAGGCTAATTCGTGTTATGGTCATGTCTTTTTGTTTGAATCGGTTGTTCTTTTGGTTCATGAATTTTTAAGATAAGGTTCATAAAATTTGATTGATGCTTTTTTGTTTATAACAATTGTTCTTTTGGTTCATGTTTGAATAACCTTAGGTTCATCAAAGTTCATCTTATGGTTCATGTCTTTTAGTTCATACTAGTTTTATTTTCTTTCGTGAATTTTGGTTCATGGTACTTGTTCTTTCGGTTCATATTTTTGTAAGCTAGGTTCATAATAATTCTTATGGTTCATGACTTTTAATTCTTAGTAGTTTATCTTATAGTTCATGTCATTTTGTAGCCTATTAGCTCAAATGATAGAGCAATGTGCATGTGCACATAGATATGAGTTCAAATCCCACATAGGCTAACTTTTCGTACGATTTATATCTTTTGGTTAATGGTAGTTCTTTTTTGGTTCATATTTTTATGTGCTTAGGTTCATGATAGTTTATCTTACAACTAATGTCTTTTAAGTCGTATCCTAGTTGTTATTTTGATTCACGTCTTTTGGTTCATAATATTTGTTCATTTGGTTCATGTTATTATAAACACATGTTCATAATATTTCATTTCACGGTACATGACTTTTAGTTTATAAAAGTTAGTGTATTGATTCATGCCCTTACATGGTTAGGTTCATACCAATTGTCAATAGTTTCATTAAATTTAATTCACAATACTTGTTATTTTGTTTCATGTATTCATAAATGATATTCTATTGGTTCACGTCTTTATACGGCTAAGTTCATAACAATTTTCAATAAAGTTCATGAAATTTAATTCATAATATTTGTTATTTTTTTCACGTAATCTAGTACATAAACTTATTATGTGGGTTCACGTCTTTATAAAAGTAGGTTCATAACAATTATCAATAAGGTTTAGGAAATATAATTCACAAATACATGTTACTTGTGTCATGTATTCTAGTTCATAAATGATATAAGTTAATAATGTTGGTATACTAGGTTCATAATTTATGAACAATTGGTAAAAAAAAATGATCTATACTCTAAGTTGGAACATTTGGACATTTTGTCGAACACTTGGTGGACGGTTAGATGTGCATTGGTCATTAACCTTTGTTTTCAATCAAAAACTTGAGCTCATAAAGCAAAAACATGCACAATCTTCATAGGTTTGATTCTAATCAACAAAATTCAGTCCAAAAAACACAAAAACATGTAATCGAAGTACCAAGCTCCAAAATTTCAAAAGACCCCCAAATATGTACTTGAAACCATGGAAAAGAGATCTTTAGCAAAATCTGTGAAGAGAGAACATAAATTTGGGCCGAAATCAACAAAAAAAAAAGTGAACCAAATTAGAAGAAGCCAAGATGCAACAAGATTTGAGAAGATTCGATCGAAATAGGCGAATGAAACCCCAAGTTGAATAGGAAGAAGAAGAACCTGTACAGGCTGCAACTTGTGTTTTAATTTAATGGGTGCAAGACGAAAATGCCCCTTCGTGTATAAAAATTCACTTAATGCGTGTACATATCTGAGCCATTAAAATATATCGATTGAACGGCTCACATGTGCTCGCATAAAGCATTGTAGTGCGTTTATGCATCTGATCCCAACTCTGTATTCAATTTTCCTCGAAATACTTTCTTTTTTTTTGAAAGGTGGTCGAAAAGTTTCTTAAAGTCTAGTCTCGGTACTAAAAACCACAACTGCATAAATTCCTTTTTTTTCCCTCGAAATGCTTTCCTTGTTTTTTTTGAAAGCCACCTCTCCTTATTAAAAAAACTACAACTGCCTAAATTCTTTTTTTTTCCTCGAAATGGTTTCCTTTTTTTTTGAAAGGTGGTCGAAATATTTCCTAAATTCGAGTCTCGGTATTTTCGATTCAAGTGGGCTTGGTCATGCATTGCTAATTTCGTATATATTTGTCTCTGAATAGAATCTCCTCGGAGCATTTGAGTGATTTGACTCTCCAAATAATCGCTCAACCAAATAAGCCTTCAATTGGCACCATCACGTACTTTGTTGCGTACGTGTTATATACACAAACAGAAAAAGTACACACAACTGAAACCCTAAAATTGTCTTGTTTTCTATTTACCCATGCCATTTTCTGCATGGCCACAATCTCCATCAAATTAAACCTTAACAATGGATTCATCACAGGGAGAGAATCCGAGCCGCGGAACGCCTTGGATCAAAGGCAAGCTAGCCAAGATCAAGAGCCAAATTCTAGAAACATGGTCCACGGCAAGAAAGCTAGGAGAGGACGATCCACGACGCATTGTTCATGGTGTGAAAGTAGGACTGGCAATAGGCCTCGTCTCCGTATTCTACTACTACGAGCCTGAATTCGATTTCGACGGTTTTGGTTTGGCCGCAATGTGGTCTGTTCTGACCGTCGTCGTCGTCTTCGAGTTCCGTCGGTAAGATATTAACCACGTATGACGTTCACTGGTCATTATTCAATGAGATAAAGTAGCCCTAAGTGTAGGAAGTTGTTGAAGAAATCATAGCCTTCGTTTAACATAATTTACATCTTTTGGAAACAATGAACGATCAAGCTTTTAACAAGACAATAAGCGAAACTTTAAAAATAAAAGATAAAAACAAGCAATTTGTTGAAATAACTTTATTTTTTGGTAGAAGATTTGTTGAAATAACTAATTACAAGCCTTTGCATCTTCTTAATTTTGTTTTGATTAAATGTACGTTTTGTTGGTGTGTGTGACATGGGTAGCGTAATTGCCAGGAGCGACACTTGGCAATCTTCCTTCTTGGTACGCCATTCCTAAATAACATTCCTTCTCATAAATAAATTAACTTGATCACTAGTGGATTCTTTTAAACACACAAAAGTGTATTAGACAACATTGCACCCTACACATAGAATCAACTCATTCTGTTATAGTTGAATTAAATTTTTAGACTACATTGGGCTCAAAACACACAAACTCTTTAAGCACCCGTACAAACACACTCAAAACACAAAATGTTGTCCGGAATTTTTTTGCTCTTTTTCAATTATATAATGACAAAGTAAATACAATATCTTATATGAATATCACGGATGTGTAAATAAACAATTACATGTGGTCCTCAAAATAATTTTTCATATTTTAATATTTTCAAGAGATTGTAAATCTCAAACCAAAAATCACAAATGCATATGCTCTAACAAAGTAGAAGCATGTAATCGTGGAATTTTAAAAGCCTAGCTAATAAAAGTAGCCCAGAGGAATTACTTGCAACCCTGAAACTCCTATAATTAATTTGAGCTTAATGCATATGTATCTAAGCAAAGAAATGGAAACACCATTGGATTTATCATTAGAACCAACAAAGGTGAAATGATGAGAATTGGATCTGAAAAAAGTGGGAGATCGATCAATTCTCCAAGCTGAAACACTAGCTCTATATATAAAGGTCTCCAGCTAACTATAAATTTAGGTATTCAAAAACTAGAAATTGAGAGTGATAATCTGATCCTAGTCAAAGCCCTCCGTCGTGAGGAAACGTGTCAGTGGAAAATTGAAATGTTGGCAACAGATTTTTTGATGTTGTGCTCCTCTCTCGAGGAAACTGTCATCTCTCACATTTACAAAAGCGCCAATTCTATTGTTGATAAAATTGTCAAGCATGCTTTTTCTCATCCAACCTGGGCGTTGGACATTCACCTAGAGCTTTGTGCTCTCATCCGACATGATACTATTGGTATTGGGTAATTGGCCCATTTACCAAATCCTTACATGATCAAAAAAAAATTGGGCTTTTTTAATGTATTAAATATTTGATCGAAAATTTAAAAGTCCAATAAAACCGGTCTACTTTCTATATGTACAAACCCTAACTCGTCCTGCATAGTATATCCTTTCACCTTTGATCTTCTCTCTCACTACTATGTCTTCTCCTCTCTCCTCTTATGGATCGTTCATTCTCTCCTCAGATGGCTACTCTGTCCTCTCCTTTACCCTTTTATGGCTACATTATCCTCTCCTCTAACCTCCTATGGATACTTTGTCCTTTACTTTGAGGGTTGTCTCTCTCAAGAACACTAAAACCCATGTATGTAACCCACCTTGCCTAGAAGAACCGATTTGGTCCATAATGGAATAGTAGGCCGCCGTCAAACGCATAGACACTGCCAAGGCAACCACCCAACCTGTTTTTTAGTTAACTGAATATAAGGGATGTGATCAAGTGAACACTTTCTCACGAGAGAATTAAGAATGCATGATTTTGTCCCTTCTCAAAAATCTTGTACAATTATTTAAGATCTCGTAAATTACGATATTTTAGTTTTAAGATCATGCATACTTGGTTATATGATCGTGCATACTCATTTATTAGGTCATGCAAGCTGGTCATCTTCCCCAAAATGTAGATTTTTCTCCATCATGTGCAGCTCATCTTCAATTATCGTCCACCTCCATCTTCGACCACCACTACCACTTTTTTCATTAATCTCGTCCCTCTTGCTTCCTCATCGCCATTGTCAACTTGTTTCCCCACCACATGATTTTCCACGAACCAATGATTGTGTGAAAACTTATAAATTTAGAATGAATAATGAAAAAATGTGAATGCACAATCGGGTAAGATGCGAATGCACAGTCGAGTAAGATGAAAATGCATAGTTGTTAGTAGAAAGATGCACACTCATTGTAACACCATCATCTACACTCACATGAAAAAGGTCATACACAATCGGGTAATGTGAAAATGCAGTCGGGTAAGATGCAAATGCATAGTCAGGTAAGATGAAAATGAACAATCTTTAGTAGAAATATGTACACTCATATGAAAAAGGTCATACATGCACAATCGGGTAACGTGAAAATGCACTGACGTGTAAGATGCGAATGCATAGTCGGGTATGAATAATGAAAAATGCGAATGCACAGTCGGGTAAGATGAAAATGCATAGTCATTAGTAGAAAGATGCACACTCATTGTGATACCATCATGCACACTCACTTGAAAAAGGTTTTACACAATCGGATAATGTGAAAATGCACAGTCGGGTAAGATGTGAATGCATAGTCAAGTGAGATGAAAATGAATAGTCTTTAGTAGAAATATGTACACTCATATGAAAAAGGTCATACACAGTTGCGTAACGTGAAAATGCATTGACATATAAGATGAGAAAATGCACATTCGCATAAGATAAAAATGCACAGTAGCTCATCAAAATTTGCATCCTCAGAGGTAAAAAAAATCGTGCGTGCGTGATCTGAGCCTTTAACTTATCCAAAATAGATCACCCCCCCCCCCCCCCCCCCGGTCGTGAGGAGGATCTGCGCCAAAGCTTTTTTTTTTGCAAATGTCCAAAGCTCTGGTTGCACATGTCGTTGACTGCCCTAATTTATACAAACCCTATTTCATTGAGTTTTTTGACACACTCCAGTGAGGAAAGAACTGATCTCTATCAAACGAGGTAGACTAATAAGAACTTAAACTTGAATGATTATGCTCTTCTTGTATCTTCTCTGTTCATATTAACAAACGTTTTTAAATGTAATGAACATATTATATATTTTTGCATTTGCAGCCGCCGTAGTGACATTTTTTAGGTTCTTTCCGAAGCTAAAGACGAGGCACGATTACGGGCTAATGATCGTGATACTAACGTTCTCGATGATCTGTGTGTCCGGGTATCGGGAGGAGACAGTGCTCGGGCAGGCACACCGTAGGATGTCTACCATCCTCATCGGCACTGCCACTGCCATTGCTACTTGCATTCTCATATGCCCTGTATGGGCTGGCCAAGATCTCCATAACCTCATCGCAAACAATGTCGAAAAACTTGCCAACTTCTTGCAAGGTAAGCAAAAAGTCGTCTCATTATATATTTAAAGCTGTAACCAAAGGTAATTAAGGTCACCACGGTGGTGACACCACCAAAGGTGGGTCCCTCTTCAAAAAATAAATCATTGTATTATGGGGTATGAAAAACTAAGATGGAGTGACAAAATTATAACTAATGTGAAGTGTTTCAAATTTTGGATTTTAAGTACATATTTAAGTACTAATTAAGAGTGCACATATAAGTGTATATAGTGTACGTATAACTTTATATGCGAGGAGCTTTTTTTAAAAAATCATTTTTATATTTTACACTATATGTTTGGAGTGCATATCTAAGTACTAAAAAGTGGGGGAATTCTTACATGTTATATTTTCATTCCTCATGATCAAATTTGAGCATCTCTTTTCAGAGTTTGGAGGAGAGTACTTTAAGGAGTTAGAGATAGGGATATGTGACGAGAAAAAAGAGTACATGGAAAGATTCAAGGATGTCCTCAATTCGAAGGCTAGTGAAGATTCATTGGTAAAGATTCTTAAGCCACAAAGTTTGTACTTTCTTTCTTTGTGGGGTGTCTTGTAAATTTATTAGTTTGTAGGTGAATTTGGCGAAGTGGGAGCCACCACATGGGAGGTTTAAGTGTGGTCATCCATGGGAGGAGTACTTGAAGATTGGTAGCCTAACTCGTCAATGCGCTTGCACGTTTGAAGCTCTTAATCGCTGCCTCCATTCTGATGGCCAAGTAAGAATGGCACCAAAAATAGTCATTAACAAAACAATTGAATTTGATGATCTAAGGTTAGTTGTGGATTACCTAAAATAATTCATATATAGTTTATCCTATATGCAATCTAGATTGAACTTAAGAATTGTAGAAGTGGTTCGACTTTACCTAGTCCATGAAACCTCGAGACAAGAGACTCACACATTTTTATTGGTGATCATGAAAAATCATGTCTTGCTACAAAAGTCTTACAACAGAAAAGAAAATTCGATATGGAATGGAGCTTCCTATATCGAAATTTCTTTTTTGATTTTTTCTTTTGTAGCAAGATAATTCTTCATGATCACAAACAAATTCACTAGGCAATAAAAGCTAAAATAGTTTCAATCTCAAAGAAAGCACAGAGCAATAAAAACTAGAAAACAAGAAAAAAAAAGGTAAAGGAAACGAGGTGGGGACAAGAAGTCCCCAAGTGAAGATTGCCAAACTTCTAGTGAGAATTCTCACCAATGAACAAGCATTGTTGTTTTAAAGCCTCCCCCTTTATTACTTCTCTTCTTTTTTCATTCTCTTTTATCAATGTTAAAAACTTTTGATAACCCTGAATTGCTTGAAGTGCTCAACTTGAGTGTTTTCCAAAAGCAGCTCTAATGAAATGGGCAAGATGCTCTGATAAAGACTTAAGGTGGGCATGTATACCTCAACCATAATTCATCCATAACATTC
Organism: Fallopia convolvulus; assembly: GCA_964016875.1. NCBI lineage: Eukaryota > Viridiplantae > Streptophyta > Magnoliopsida > Caryophyllales > Polygonaceae > Fallopia > Fallopia convolvulus. The sequence continues at coordinate 19,383,842 of OZ024729.1, read as the reverse complement.
TCATTCTCAAAAATGTGCGGGACACGTTACATTTAAATGAAACACTGCATTACACCAAGATAAAGTCTCCCAAAGTTGAGGATGTAAAGTCCCACATTCTGAGTTGGGGACTAAACAAACTTAGTATATAAGTTGGTAGGTAGCCTACTCCTCCTATTGTGAAGTGATTTTAGTATGGAACTATCTGTTAAGAAAATTCGACCTACTTTCAACAATAACGGGCAACACAGATTCAAAAGAGAAGTAAGAAAATAAACAAGGAAGAAGAACAAGAGAATTTGTTGACCCAGTTCGTCAGAATGACTACGTTTGGGGCACTACCAAGCCAGGGACTTCACTAGATCTAAGACTTACATGGATTACAAGACATGTCAGTCTAACCTAATCTCTCTAGCGCTCTGATTTTTCTATGTCTCTACTTTCACATTTTCAACATACCAAATACAATAACCTAGTTGGGTTTAAATAGAGAACACAAGGCCTAAAAGATGGAAATAAGATATTAGAAGATATTTGCAAGGATAGAATATTCCGATATCCCCTAGATATAATTCTCCCCTAATATCTAATATCGTTTACCCATTAATGATAGAAAATCTTATATACCAAAAATAACCCGAAGCCTTGCAAGACAGGAATCAACTCGGAATCCGACGTGTGGACCTGCGCGGGCGCTTCCCCAAGTGGCGCCGGTGCGGCCCCATGTGGCATGGGTACGCCACCCTTCTGCTCAGCCCGCGGCGTGCTTTCTGGTGGAATTACGCAAGCGCGACAATGTGCCGCGGCCGCGTCATCCTGTGCCCTTGCCCGCGCTGACGGACAACTCTCGTAGGCGCGGTCTCCGTGCCATGGCTCGGTCGAGCTCCCTGCTCTCAAGCCCTTTCGTTCCGTCTTCTCTTCTCCTTGCGCCTTTGTCTCTATTTTGCCTAATCCCGAATCAGGCTCCATAAATCCCAACACTATCGGGCTTATATATTAGGCTTATATATGCACGACCCCTATTTCATCGGCTCTTGAAACTCAATATAGTCTTAGAGTTATTCACCTAATGACTTCTATTGATCTTAGGCCTGTTTATAGTTCATGAGTAAGTTTCAACTAAAAAGAAATTGTGATGCCCCACATAGATTTGGTTTCAACTATACAAAGATAGAGATGTCCACCACTCATTATGTTGTCCAAGTGTCAACTAGGCATAGATTAATTGTGAGGGCGTGTTGAGAATATAAAGTGCCACATTAAGTTTTTTGAACTAAATAAGCATAGTATGTAAGTTGGTGGGATACTCCACATATTGTCAATTGTTTTTAGGATTGAAAAATAAAGTTATCAAAAATGGCTAATTAAAAATTCCCGCAAAAGTCTATTACTTTGTTAGTGTTTGGTTGCCTTTATAGAATGGAAACAGAAAGGTACAGTTTAAGAAAGAGGAAGGAAATGGATAGATTTACTTCCATTTTATGTTTGGTTATTTTAGGAATGGAATTATATGCCCAAATTGTGAATTTTTAGAGGAAAAAACAATCACATATTAAATTTGTAATCCATTTTGCCCTTTTTCCGCTATGATCACATAAATTTTTAATAGATAATGATGTATAGGAAATACGAAAATCACTACCATAACTCAAACTTCAAAATTCAGATTCCCTAACTATTTTTAAAATTGAACAAACACCATAAATTTACAAATACTCACCACAAAAACCCAATCAAGAGGGAAAGAAAGAGAATTGGAACCCAATGAGAAATTAACACCAAAAATCCGATTGAGAGGAAAAGAGAGAATCGTAATCCAATGAGAACTTAGGAGTGGGAAAGGGAGAGAGATGTCAATGGAACATGATGCAAGCACACAACAACAACAACAACATTTACCCAGTAGCGCTTCCCATACAGAAAATCTAGGGGGTCAAGATAGAGGCGCCCCTGGTTTAAAGCAACGGGGGGACCAAATAGAGGCACCTCGAGCTTAAAGCAACAACAACATGACGCAGACAGAAATATGGCGAAAACAAAGCTAGAGTTTAATATATAATGTTGCGAGATATGAAAATTGCAAAGGGAGAGAAGGATTATTTGATATTAGAATGTAACAGAGAGGATGGCTGAGATTTCCATTGATGAGAGAGGGTGGAGAGTAGAGATCGTCATTGTCGGATGTCGAGTGAAACTGGCGAGAGAGTGGCGTTTTCCAAAATTTTGCCAAGTAACGGATTGGGATAATGAGGACTAATGATTAAAGGCTTGAAATAGAAATTAAAATTTATTAAGGTGTAAGAACAAACATATTTACGGGGCATTTAGTAACACAATATGAGGTATGGGTTGACAAAAGAAAACTTGACACCTTGCATTTGTTCAGGAGTTTTCTTGGTTTCATGTCCATTCCTCATACCAGATAGGTACGATGTTTTGATACCCAACCACCCTCTTGGGCATGGGAGGGAATGAAGAAAATGAAGGGAAAAAAAGAAATAAAAACATTTCTTCCCATTTCCCAAACACCTTTATAAGGTATGGATTTCCAACACCATACCTACCTAAACTCATACCTCATCATATTCTCAACTCAAATTTATATCTCACTGGGGTGGACAATAAAACAATTCATTTATAGGGCATGCTTTTTACAAAACAAACATTCCCTAAATGTGTCTTTTGTATAAGCATTGAGGGGTAACCACGATTTTGTGTATATTTAATTTCTTCTTCATTTGGAGTTTGATCACTTGTATTAGACCAACGAGGTTCCATCCTAAAACCAATTGACAATAGGAGGAGTAATCCAAGGGTATATATGATATGCCTGATCTTTTTGGATTTCAGATGTAGGATATGTTATTATTCTCAACACGCCCCCTCAAGTGCAACTGGGATGGCCAGTTGACACTTGTACATTAGTAAGGGTAGATAACGGATGGGTAGCAACTCGCTAAACCCAACCCAAGACAGTAGAGTAAATAACGGGAGGGTAGCAACTCGTTAAACCCAATCCAAGATAGTAGAGTAAATAACGGGCGGGTAACAACTCGCTAAGCCCAACCCAAGGTAGATAATGCGCCCAAGACCAAACCCGCTCTAATACCATGAAGAAAGCTTGTGGGCCCGGTAGATAGGTAGGGATGTGTTCGTACGAGCGCACATGCGTGGATGGGCCTAGCGCATAAGCCCATGGGGTTCCATCCTAAAACCATTTGGCAATAGGAGGAGTAACCCAAGGACTTATGTAACACCCCATCTTATAATCCGGGTTGTTACCTGGTTGTGGACCACACCTGGGTCCACCAGAACAAGCCTGACAACAAATTCATGAATATTGGACCTTGCAACAAAGGCACAGCAAGCAAAGCCAAGAAAACATCCAACTTATATTTACAATCGGTTTAAGAAAACATTATGCATACGACTATAAGAAAACTAAAACCACATATTACTTACTATTCTACCGAGTTTCTATATAACACTACCTTCAACTGTCTTACAACCAAAACTAACTAGTTTAACCACAAAAAGACTTAAACCAACATCCTTTCCCTATGACACGTTACGTCGAGGACGAGCATCGCCATCCAGAAATTGACCTCCTGGCACATCTCCCATACCAGAATCTTTATCTAAAAACATGGAACATGAAAACATTAGCTAACAATCCTGGTATGGGCCAAACATGAAAATCAAACATATAGAACAAAACATAGATTATTAAAATAATACAATCAATCATTCATAAACATATCAAACTAATATGTACATTCAAAACACATCGTATAATTATATAGAATAGCATATTAATTTCCAAACCAACCTTCAATTCCACCATAATTTATAAGCACCAAGTTAATCAGTAAATTGCTTATGCAATACATATCACAACAACAAGCAACATTTCTTCCAAAACCCAAACCATAATCATTCTCCAGTTCAGGCAACCCGGACCTGCCTTCGAAACATGGTACATGGCTAGCGCGCACGCTAAACTCATGCCCATTTTCTTTCCCATCACCCTTCTTTCCTCGGCTAAGCCTCTACTAGAGCACTTGCCAAAACAATCAATTTTTGAAGGTGATCTCCACACGCCGCATGACTATGTCCGGGGTCTCTTCTCCACCGACTTGTCCGTGTCCATAGTCACACCCGCAGAGATCAAGTTGCACACAAAAAAAATTATTGAACTATTCCAATAGCTTACCAATATGAAAATATATTATGGAATAATATTCCAAAATAGAGTTCCACACATTCAATTTACTAGTTTGACACATAACATGATCGCAAGCTAAGTAAGTCTAGACGACTTACCTCAAACGAAGTGTTTCCAAAGATAGTGAAACGAACTCGATCAAGCTAGTTACCTATGAATAAGAATAATATTCATATGAAACAATGGTCTAAACGATTCGAGTTAAAGTTGCAGGAAAAGGACATAACTAGGTATATAATTAATCTTAATTTTTATATACACTAACTTATCCAAAAAAACTCTCAAATCCAAACCCTAATTCCAAACCTAAGCTTGCCTAATCCCAGATCAAGAGTCAAATTAATTTAAAGACAAACTCAAGGATAGAAATAGCTTACCAATAGAAACGATCAACGACGATCAAACCAGATTTTAGGTTAGGAAATTCAAGCTCGTTAAAAAAATCGATCGGTGGCTTGGCTGATTTAGCGATGACGACTAGACGAGGCGGAGGGTCGGTCAATAGGTGGAGGTGGATAGGCCGAAACAAGCTAGTGTGGTGACGTCTCCAATTACAAAGTGAAAGGAGTAATTGATGTGGCTCCTAATAAAATCTTTGTCCCTCCTTTCAAAGGGTACATGTATATATATATATATATATCATCATGTAAGTCGGCTACATGTTTTTAAATATATTAAAAAAATATTAATAACCCTTACTTGTACACATATGTAACCGAAGCTTGACACTTGTATGGAAACAATTTGGTTTGTAATTAGAAAAAGTCAACAAAAATGGTTAAATAGAGATTAGCATATATGTTGGATAAACTTGAAAGAAGTCGGCTTATATATATAAAATATCTCACTTGTAAATGATTATATATATACATGGGTGGTAGCGGTGCCACACGTGTATATATCCCGTTCTTTAATGTTAATCGGGTAATACTCCGATCGATCAATAGGTTTTATCCTTCCATTAATTAAGTGTCCCAAAGATCATATCAAGTCTAATTTTATATGCACGGGTTGTGCTTTGAACAATTAGACGAATTAATTAGCATGACAACGCGCCTTATTGATTAGGAAACGAGATCGATTAAATTTAATGATCTAATAATTATTATCGCATGATAATTAAAATAATTATTATGAACCAATAATAATTACTAGAATAATTATTTTATAAAAGGGAGGGTTATTACATATACCCCTCCTTAAAATAAAGTTTTGTCCTCGAAACTTATATCAAAGCATTGATAATCAAAGCTAAAAAGATCATTCTTAAGTCAAGCACAGAGGCTACCTATTCAATCATATCAACTTCTTCTCATCATAGAATCTAGCAATAACTTGCGTATGACCAAACATTTCAAGAAATTCACCAAGATTGAATAATCTATAAGCAAAGGTAAGTCATGAACACTAACTGACCTGCTAAACCTCTAATTCATCCCTGCTACCAAACTAGGGTAAAGATCAGGATAACTTTGTTGTATACTAGCTTCAGTCTCCCAAGTGGCTTCCTCGACTCCTCGTCGAGACCACTGGATCAACACTAACGAAATCTCCTTGTTCCGCAAATTCTTCATACGACGATCTAAAATTGCTATTGGCTTCTCTACATAGGTATGATTAGGCTCAATCATTAGTTCTTCATAACTAAGCTTATGATTAGGGTCTGGTATATACTGTCTTAGCTGAGACACATGAAACACTGGATGAACTCCTTTTAGAGATGGAGGTAAAGCTAAACGATATGCTCGTTCTCCTACTCTTTCTAGGATTTCAAATGGTCCGATGTATTGAGGACTTAATTTTCCTTTGATACCAAATCTCCTTACTCCTTGGGTAGGAGATATCCTTAACCATACATGCGCTCCGACTTCAAATTCTAAAGGTCTTCGCCTTCTATCAGCATAAGACTTTTGACGACTTTGTGCAGTTAACATACGTTCTCTAATCAACGTTACCTTCTCGATGGTATCTTGTATCACCTGAGGCCTTTCACCCACCATGTCCGACGGATCATTCCAACATAGTGGCGTTCTGCACTTTCGACCATACAAAGCCTCATAGGGAGCCATCTGAATCGATGAGTGCCAACTATTGTTATATGCAAACTCAATCAGCTCTAGATGCTCACACCAACCTCCACCCCAGTCTAGAACACAAGCTCTCAACATGTCTTCAAGGGTTTGAATTGTTCGCTCTGTTTGTCCATCTGACTGTGGGTGGTAAGCAGTAGTGAAATGAAGTTTTGTGCCCAAGGCCTCATTCACCTTTTGCCAATATCTCGATGTGAAACGACCATCTCTATCAGAAACAATGGTCTTTGGCACACCGTGCAGTTTGACTATCTGCTTTATAAACACATCTACTAATCTATTCACTAGCCAAGACTCTCTAATTGGAAGGAAACGTGCTGTCTTTGTCAGTCTATCAACTACAACCCAGATAGCATCATGCCCACGGCTGTTACGTAATCCTGTAACAAAATCCATCGATATGTCTTCCCATTTCCATTCCGGTATGGAGAGTAGTTGGAGTTCTCCTATTGGTCTTTGGTGTTCAATCTTGACCTGTTGACAAACCTGACATCGTGCCACAAACTTAGCTACATCAGTCTTTAGACCTTCCCACCAATAATGCTGCTTAAGGTCTTTATACATCTTGCTAGTTCCTGAATGTATTGAATAGAGTGTAGAGTGAGCGTCTTGAAGTATTTTCTGTCTTAGCTCCTGATCTCGGGGCACACATACTCTTCCATGAATTCTCAAAATTCCATCTTCTCGAATTTCAAATTCCTATGCTTCTCGTTGGTGCACCCTCTGACAAATATCTTGAATCATCGAGCAATTCTCTTGCTTTTTGCGGATCTCCTCTATTAAACTAGGTTGATATTCTAAGGTACGTAACTGACCTTGATATCTCTGAATCCAAACTTCAATTCCATTCCTTATCAAATCTTTTTGTAGAGACGGTTGAGCAGTCGAGTGTGACAACATTCGTTCCTGGGAAGATTTTCGGCTAAGTGCATCAGCAACAACATTTGCCTTGCCTGGATGATAAAGGATCTCTAGGTCATAATCCTTAATCAGTTCAAGCCACCTACGTTGTCTCATATTGAGCTCTCGTTGGGTGAAGATATACTTAAGACTCTTATGATCTGTTAGAATCTGACAAGTCACTCCATACAGATAATGACGCCAAATCTTCAACGCATGAACCACAACAGCTAACTCTAGATCATGTGTCGGGTAATTCTGCTCATTCGATTTTAACTGCCTTGAAGCATAAGCAATTACTCTACCATTCTGCATTAGAACACAACCTAATCCAATTTTCGAAGCATCACTATATATAACATAACCTTCATTGCCTTGAGGAAGAGCTAAGACTGGAGCTGAAGTTAATCGATTCTTCAATTCATCAAAACTTTTCTGACAAAAATTTGACCACTCAAATTTTGTTGTTTTACGTAGCAGATTGGTTAATGGTTGGGCTATAGAATAAAATCCTTCTACAAATCGTCTATAATACCCAGCCAAACCCAAGAAACTACGTACCTCCTTCACATTCCTTGGAGGTTCCCAGGCTGCCACAGCTTCGATCTTTGTTGGATCAACCATCACTCCTCTAGCAGACACAACATGACCCAGAAATGTTACCTCTGACATCCAGAATTCACACTTTGATAACTTGGCAAACAATTGGTGGTGTCTCAAAACTCCCAAAACTGTTCTTAGATGGTCAGCATGCTTCTCGTGGCTTTGTGAATATACTAATATATCATCTATAAACACTACCACAAACCGATCTAAATAATTAATAAAGATTCGGTTCATCAATTCCATGAATACGGCTGGGGCATTTGTCAGCCCGAAGGGCATCACCACAAATTCATAGTGCCCATATCTAGTACGGAATGCTGTCTTTGGAATATCTTCTTCTCGGATTCTCAACTGGTGATATCCAGATCGTAAATCAATCTTAGAGAATACCACAGCTCCTTGTAATTGATCTAATAGGTCATCAATTCTGGGCAATGGGTACTTGTTTTTGATGGTAATCCGATTCAATTCTCGATAGTCAATACACAATCTCAACGACCCGTCTTTCTTCTTTACAAACAGAACTGGAGCTCCCCAAGGTGACGCACTAGGGCGCACATGTCTCTTTTCTAATAACTCCTCCAATTGAGTTTTCAACTCTTGCATTTCCATTGGAGCCATACGATAAGGAGCTCGCGATATTAGTCTTGTACCTGGTTCTAGGTCAATACTGAAGTCTACCTCTCGTTGAGGTGGTAGCCCTGGTAACTCCTCGGGAAAAACATCTTCAAATTCTTGCACTACAGGAATCTCACTAACCTTTGGAACTTCTTTATCTTCTTGCAAAATATAACACCAGTAGCCTATGCAACCGTTCCTTATCAACTTAGCCGCCTTCATTGCGCTAATTATTGCTCCCTCCTTCTCCTTTCTTGAATCTTTCCATACATGTTTGGAACCATCATCGGCAGTTAATGTTATATTTCCCCTATGAATATCCAACACTGCTCGGTATCGCTTCATCTAGTCCAACCCTAAAATTACGTCATCATTTGGTAGAGCCATCACGATAAAATCTATTAACCAGTCTCGATCCCCTATGCAAATTGGACATTGAAGGATTTCTTTCTCCCCACTGACTTTACTACCATCCGGTAAACCAACCACAAAAGGAATACCAATAGAACAAATCAAATGTAACCTATCTACGCATGCAGTAGCAATAAAAGAGTGGGTAGCACCAGTATCAAATAGAATCTTAACAGGATCAGATTGGATCCAGATCGTACATGTAGCAGTCGGCGCATTTGGTTCTTCAGCCTTTCTCATCTCAAATGCTCGAGGTGGATTAGTCCTTGAACTCCCAACTGCACTACCACGACCTCTACCTCGACCTTGACCCACTGAGTTATAAGTCTGAGGAGGTAGTATTGATTGAGATCCTTCAGTTGACCCAAAAGCAGGTGACGAACCTTGAAAAGGAGCAACCCCTTTGTTTGGACAAAAAGTCCTAAGATGACCTTTTTGTCCACAATTATAGCAGGTTATCGGTGGCTTGTTGCAAGTATTTCTCAGATGGTCAGTACTCCCACAATTATAACATTTCCTTGGCCCAGCTGAAACTCCAGACTTATGAAATCGACTCTTTTGACCTTATTGGCCATATGGTTGTCCTTGCCTTACACCAAAGTTATTACCTCCTTGAGGTGTAAAGCTTGGCCTCCTATCATCCTTGAATCCTATTGGGGTCTTTTGCCTCTTGCCACTTTTCTGGGTGACCTCAGAACATCTAAAAGCTGGATTTGCCATCTCATATGCCATAGCAACATTTTGATATTCCCTCAAAGTAGGACATTGAAATCCGGCCACATACTGTCGAATCTCAGGTTTCATTCTTTGAGAGAAAGCTTGAATGTGTTGCTTCTCAGTGGTCACCGTATCTTCTACATAAGTCAAATCTCTTTGAAATTTCTGAGCAGCTTCTGCTACAGAAATATTTTCAGGTTTTGCATTAATGAACTCTTGAGCTCGAGCATTTCTAACAGCAGCTGGACAAAACTGGTTTCTTAACATTTGAGAAAATTCCTCAAAACTCGCCTCATGATCGAGAATCTGCAGAGACTACCAGTCAAAAGCATTATCTCTAAGCAAGCTTTGAGCTAGAGATACCTTTCTATCATTAGGTGCCTTAATCGTATTGAGAGCAGAAGTAACTTGTCTCAACCACAAATCCACATCTTTCTCGTAAGCTCCCGTGAAGAAGGGAAGTTTCATGTAGCTGAACTCACGAAGCCACTTGTCAGGCCTTGAATCTTGGTGACCCCTCTCAGCTTGTATTGATTCTTCAAATGCTTCTTTAACTACTTGTGGCATTCTTGGAACATCTGGCACCCTATTAGGGGGTGGTGGTGACATTCTAACAACAGATCCTTGGGAATTTGGCGCCCTTGAACCAGATGGTTGAGAAACAGCAGCAGCAGAATTCGGTGCTTGATCACTCCTAAAAAGATTTTGCAAGAAGGACATAACCCTTTCTTCAACCAAGGTCCGTATCTCAGGTAATCCAGCAGGCACTGGAGCAGGAGGTTGCCCATGAGCTTCATTATTACCAAGAGAAATTGATCTAGCTACACCTTGACCTACTGATCTAATGCTTCCAACGTTATAACGATTGCCATTTTGTCCTACAGGAACACCTCCAACTGGTCCTTGGCTTTCAGCAGTTTCCTCAACTAGAGGCTCGATAGCAATTCCCCTTCCTCTGCCTCTAGGTCTTCCTCTACCTCTAGGTCTTCCTCTACCTCTTATCATGACTGAAGCACGTTGAAGTATAATAAATCACTTAAGTTACTATAAATATCTATTCTACTAAACAAAAAAAATGTTTACGGAGATTTTCCTGTATGATGATGACGTCTCGACGTGTCTTTCTACCCCAAATGCATAATGCCCCAAAATCAAGTTTTTTGTTTAAAAGGAACTCTAAGTTGGACCTCACGTGCTCTATGTTAGGACCTTGTGCCCTTGTTGTCAACCTCGGCTCTGATACCAATCTGTAACACCCCATCTTATAATCCGGGTTGTTACCTGGTTGTGGACCACACCTGGGTCCACCAGAACAAGCCTGACAACAAATTCATGAATATTGGACCTTGCAACAAAGGCACAGCAAGCAAAGCCAAGAAAACATCCAACTTATATTTACAATCGGTTTAAGAAAACATTATGCATACGACTATAAGAAAACTAAAACCACATATTACTGACTATTCTACCGAGTTTCTATATAACACTACCTTCAACTGTCTTACAACCAAAACTAACTAGTTTAACCACAAAAAGACTTAAACCAACATCCTTTCCCTATGACACGTTATGTCGAGGACGAGCATCGCCATCCAGAAATTGACCTCCTGGCACATCTCCCATACCAGAATCTTTATCTAAAAACATGGAACATGAACACATTAGCTAACAATCCTGGTATGGGCCAAACAGGCAAATCAAACATATAGAACAAAACATAGATTATTAAAATAATACAATCAGTCATTCATATACATATCAAACTAATATGTACATTCAAAACACATCGTATAATTATATAGAATAGCATATCAATTTCCAAACCAACCTTCAATTCCACCATAATTTATAAGCACCAAGTTAATCAGTAAATTGCTTATGCAATACATATCACAACAACAAGCAACATTTCTTCCAAAACCCAAACCATAATCATTCTCCAGTTCAGGCAACCCGGACCTGCCTTCGAAACATGGTACACGGCTAGCGCACACGCTAAACTCATGCCCATTTTCTTTCCCATCACCCTTCTTTCCCCGGCTAAGCCTCTACTAGAGCACTTGCCAAAACAATCAATTTTTGAAGGTGATCTCCACACGCCGCATGACTATGTCCGGGGTCTCTTCTCCACCGACTTGTCCGTGTCCATAGTCACACCCGCAGAGATCAAGTTGCACACAAAAAAAATTATTGAACTATTCCAATAGCTTACCAATATGAAAATATATTATGGAATAATATTCCAAAATAGAGTTCCACACATTCAATTTACTAGTTTGACACATAACATGATCGCAAGCTAAGTAAGTCTAGACGACTTACCTCAAACGAAGTGTTTCCAAAGATAGTGAAACGAACTCGATCAAGCTAGTTACCTATGAATAAGAATAATATTCATATGAAACAATGGTCTAAACGATTCGAGTTAAAGTTGCAGGAAAAGGACATAACTAGGTATATAATTAATCTTAATTTTTATATACACTAACTTATCCAAAAAAACTCTCAAATCCAAACCCTAATTCCAAACCTAAGCTTGCCTAATCCCAGATCAAGAGTCAAATTAATTTAAAGACAAACTCAAGGATAGAAATAGCTTACCAATAGAAACGATCAACGACGATCAAACCAGATTTTAGGTTAGGAAATTCAAGCTCGTTAAAAAAATCGATCGGTGGCTTGGCTGATTTAGCGATGACGACTAGACGAGGCGGAGGGTCGGTCAATAGGTGGAGGTGGATAGGCCGAAACAAGCTAGTGTGGTGACGTCTCCAATTACAAAGTGAAAGGAGTAATTGATGTGGCTCCTAATAAAATCTTTGTCCCTCCTTTCAAAGGGTACATGTATATATATATATCATCATGTAAGTCGGCTACATGTTTTTAAATATATTAAAAAAATATTAATAACCCTTACTTGTACACATATGTATCGAAGCTTGACACTTGTATGGAAACAATTTGGTTTGTAATTAGAAAAAGTCAACAAAAATGGTTAAATAGAGATTAGCATATATGTTGGATAAACTTGAAAGAAGTCGGCTTATATATATAAAATATCTCACTTGTAAATGATTATATATATACATGGGTGGTAGCGGTGCCACACGTGTATATATCCCGTTCTTTAATGTTAATCGGGTAATACTCCGATCGCTCAATAGGTTTTATCCTTCCATTAATTAAGGGTCCCAAAGATCATATCAAGTCTAATTTTATATGCACGGGTTGTGCTCTGAACAATTAGACGAATTAATTAGCATGACAACGCGCCTTATTGATTAGGAAAACGAGATCGATTAAATTTAATGATCTAATAATTATTATCGCATGATAATTAAAATAATTATTATGAACCAATAATAATTACTAGAATAATTATTTTATAAAAGGGAGGGTTATTACAGCTTATATATTTGGCATGTTAGTCCCAACTTTCAGATGTGGGAAAGGATTCTCAACACGCCCCCGTAAGTGTCAACTTGGCCGATAAATGGGTCTAGCATCTCAATCTCTTTATAGCTAGCCCAAAGAACAGGTGGTGGCATCTAGCTTTGATACCATGTGAAATTATGTGGGCTATAGCAGGGGGTCGTGCGTACGTAAGTCCAACATATGCAAAAACTAGATGGGGTTTCATCCTAAAACCAATTGACAATAGGAAGAGTAATCTAAGAATATATATGATATGCTTGATCTTTTTGGATTTCAGATGTGGGATAGTTTATTATTCTGAACAACTCTTTTTACTCGTCTTCCTTAACGGACATTCCCTTTATCAAAAGTATGTTGATTAAATATTAGTCACAAATCGAAAGACATGTATTTTTGTCTCCGTATAGTGTGAAATGTTGCATCTTGATGGGCTTATATATAAGTTAGTAGCGTATAAATAAGTGCAGCTTAATTCATTACTAATAAGTGATCGATCGATTAGTGCAACATTTGGAATTTGCAGGCACCAAAAGAAGTGAAGGCAAAATTAGAAAACACGTGCGTAAAGATGAGTCAAGAATCAGGCAATGCCCTCAAAGAACTCTCAAGGTCGATCAATAAAATGACAAATCCCACATCTTCCACGAAAGCCCACATTGACAACGCCCAAACGGCAGCAAAATCGCTTGATTCCCTCCTCCGAACGAGTGACTTGGCAAACCACTGCCTCTCCGACATAGTCACAACGGCGATGGTGGCTTTACTGCTCCTCGACCTCGTCTCATCCACCTCAAGGATCGCCGAGTCAGTCCAAGAGTTGGGAAATCTTGCTCGTTTCAAGGAAACTGAAGAAGAGTTGACCATCACGGAAGATGATAGGGTGCTCGCGAGGTCGCCAGAGCATATTGTGTCAGTAGAGTAATTAAGAGGTACTTAAGGTCTTTGGATAGGATTCCACAATTTGGCGATTAGTTATAATTGTGACATTTGATTTTGATGTGGCAAGTTTATACTTTTATACTCACTATATGCATAGGAATATGTATTATGTATGATAACATGGATTTTGTCATGCAAATCACGGTTATGCAAAAGAGTCCAAACTAATTAAGAACTATAGTCTTCAGTAAATTAGGGTCGAATCCGTAGAGAGATAAGTTGACCATTTTATGTGAATTTCGTGTCAACCAAATAACAAAGGGGAGTTTTGTATTTGTAACTAATCTAGATCATGCAAAAACCAACAAAAGCAATCAAATTGTGTTTATCAAGATTTGGGAAAACACTTAACCAAACAGATCCACATTTGAATGACAAGTTGATCATGGATTTCATTCAATATCGCATGAACATGGAACTTCCAATTCCTTTTCAAATATAATTAATAGCACAATCACATACTATCAATCCTAATTAGTTGAATAACTCTAAAACCATCAAGATTCAGTTCAAAAGCAACAATAAGGATAAGAATATAACATGATACAATTCTAGCATAAAACAACCAACTTTTATCCTAAAAATCAAATCAACTCTCTTTTGCATAAGACTAGCACAACCAATCTCCTAGGTGCTCATGCAATATATCAATATAGAAATCAACTTGAACAGTTCCAACGATCACCCCTAGTTCTCACTATTAGTTTTAACCTTATGATGCTTCCCTAGGTGCCAATTGCCTATTCTCTTAAAAAAAATTGTGATAGACCTTTATGCGGTTGAATGGGTAGTATTAATCAAGGATGTTCGAAAGCCATACACGTAATATATCAATATAGAAATCAACTTGAACAGTTTCACAGCAATTGAACAACGTAATGATCGAATTACAATTTACAAAGCATCAATTTAAAACAACCAATTAGCTGAAATGAATCACAGCGAGTTAGCATCATATGAAGTTAAGTTACGGTTTTGATATGAAATGAATTGTCATGGGTAGAGTTAATCAATAGTTGAGACCAATCTCCTTGAGGGCCTCACCGCACTCGGGGAGAGGTGTCTTCCTTAGGAAGCCAAGAGGGTTGGCGTGACGAAGGGTGTCTACCACGCCATTGTTGGAGGTCAAGCTAACCTTGGCGGCCAATCTAGTGTAGGTGTCGTGGGGGACCTCAGAGCAATCGGGCATTGGGCTTTTCACAAGAACAATCTCGCAATTGTCATCCTCGTAGTCTCCGCTCACTGGGACAATGTACTTTCCATCCTTGTCTGTCACTGCCTCCGCGCTGTAGGTTAGCTTTTCGGTTCCTGTCAAGTTCCTACACTCCAACCGTACTTTGGCACCTGAAAAGTCCATATTTTGAGTACTTCAATATAGATACTCGTGGAGATAAATGGTTTCCCACGTCTAAAATATGAAACATAATAAGCCTAGCATATATATCATTGGATTACTCTTCTAATTGCCATTTGGTTTTAGGATGGAACCACCCAATGAGCTTATGTGCTAGGCTCATAACGCGCTTGTGTGCACGAATGGACCGTAACACAATAGAGACTATCACAATCTCCTATTTTGACACTTTAATTTTCATATTTATGTCAGACTCTCAATCATAGTATCACCTTTAAGGATCTCAAAATGATGGATGGGTAATTAAGGCTTATAACTTTTAATAAGAAATGTTGACATAGGATTATCTTTTGTGGACAGAAATTTTCATGACTGGTGTTATTCATAGATCTCGTGTACCTGCAAGAAATATGCTAACTTTGGTGATGAATTGGGTCCGGCAAGTGTCACAATAAACTCGTCCCTCAACGTTGTACTGGTTCTTGGCAACGGCATGATGGTTCTTGGCACCTGCGCGATGATTCTTGGCACCCGCATGACGTGGCGCTGCACTGACAAGCGCAACAAGGCAAAGGGCACTCGCCACAAAAAAGATGGCTCGAGACTTAACCATGGCTGCGTATTATCAGTTGAACACACGAATTTTTATTTTTACAAAAAAATAATTCCCCCCTTGAAGGTTTGCGTATGTTCAAGAGAGAGCAAAATGTAAGAGTTTTTATAGGAAAGAAAGAAATGGGTGTTTCATTTTTAGGAGCTGGTTAAAATTGTTCTTCTGGTGTTTATTGGTTTGCAAGGCTGTAGTCTTCTTTTTTGATTCATTTTGACCAATTCTTTGACACAAAATATTGGTACAGCTGAGAGTAACGGATATTCAGCAGATTGATTATCCATGAAGATACGACTCTCCTTGTTTTCCTCTCATCCTCCAGATATAGAAATAGAATTGCTAATTTGTGGAAGATTTGTAGTTTCATTTCTCTTTGCTGGTCATTTATTTTAAAAATCCCTATTTAATTTTGTAGATTTCACCAACTCTACATATAGAGTAACTCTATGGACCATATCCCACAAATCACAAATTCAAAAAAAATAGTCATATGCAGTGTATAAAAATTCAGTCTACCATTTTTCATGTGGCCTGAGGTGAAGTTTTACTCTGTTTGAATGACTGATACAACATGAAACATAAAAACATAGTCTCATATGCAGTGTATAATCCATTCAAATAACAAACTAACAGGACTTGTTAAAAGTATAAAAATTCATTCTGTATCCTTAAACTGATCAACAAGCTTTACCAAACTATAAGTCACAGCATCAGGCCTAGACCCTCCAAGAATCATTCTCCTTAGCAAATTAGGGCAATACACTTTGGCTTTAACATAAGCTTTAATCAAGGAATTGTAAACAAATGTATACCTTGTATAATTAGCTTCCTTTAACTCTCCAAAGAACCTCTCAGCGTTCTCCACATCTCCAATCTCTGCAAAACTATCAACTAAGTAAAGTGTCGTTTCCAACCAAGGGGACGATTTTTTAACACTTCTACTCATAGTCTGCTTTGCTCCCATCTCTAGGGTTTTCAACGCCTCCTTTACCAACCCCGATCCCAAGCATCCTAAAGCAAGATGCCTGTAGGTGATTCCATTCGGTTTGCAGCCATTTTCTTTCATTTCCTTAAAAAGACTCGAAACCTTGTCTACAGACCCATGCCTGCAGTAAACAGAGATCATGGAATTAAATTGCTCGGTTACCTTTAAACCCTTTTCTGTTTTCAGCTCCAACCAAATCTCTTCGGCTCGGCTGACTTTGCCAGCTCTTCCAAATGCTTCTATTGCAAGCAAGAAGCTCTTTGGCCTCACATTATTTAAATTCCGAATGACACCCCAAGTTTCTTCCAGGGATCTCACTTTTCCTAAATATCCATACAAGATCATCAACACATCATATGTAGACCAGTTATTACCTGTCATTGTTTTCTTGATACATTCAACATACTCTTCACACCCAGTGTACAATCTAGCAACTGCATGAGAAGTGGCTACTATGCAATAGGTTATTTCATTTGGCTCAACATTTGCCTTCTTCATATCACTGAAGACTCTCATTAAACCGTCAATGTTGTGCTGACTAGCCTCAATTTTTAAGAGAATGTTGTATGTTGAGACATGGGGAAACGTCTTATCGGCCCTCATTTGTGAGAGGATCTTTGGGATGATTTTCCGACGGTTTGGAGATGAGTGAAGGATAATAAGCCGGTTAAAAACTAAATGTGAGATAGGATGGCCCAGGCATCTCATCTTCTTCATGTACTCCATTGAGAGCCTGATCACACCCTTGTCCAAGCAAGCAATCACCAGATTGTTGTAGAGTAAATCGTTTTGGTACTCAATAGGAACATTTGCAAACAGTTTCTCACCTTGAGATATGCCATGTAGCTTTACTGTGAACTCCAAGAGGTAGGAGTAATCAAGCTCCTTTGGTCTATAAGGCTTCTCCCTTATTACCCATTCCATCACCTGCCATTTTCAATGCAGAAGACAAAGCTTTAAATTTTACACGTTTATAATGTGCATTTCAAATAGTCATTGCACTTTCAAGTATTGGGTTGTTGTTCTGGTTGAAAAAGGACCTATTTTCCTGCTTTCTTGTTGCTCTAAATGAATAATTTGGTATAATAATAGTGAAATTTACTCAAAAACGTCGAATTGTAGACACCAAAATGGTCATCTGAGCTCTGACCAAAACGAATTTCTTTTACGCATTTTAACAAACACTTTGTAAGCATACGCTAAAAAGTAGACAAATTCAAAGAGAATCACCTCAAGTGCACGTTTGTTCATCTTAAGCTTCCTCAAACGGTTGATGGCGTGAAATATATCACCTTTGTGGATTGGAAATCCCTCACCCATCCATTTCTGAAACACGAGCCCCACAGGCTCTCCTCTGGGCATCCTCTCAATCCTCAGAGATAAGCAATTGGGTCCTTCTACCGTACGCAATTCCGCATCTTCCAAGTCCGAATCATCACGAGTTGCTTCGGAACAAAATGCGAAAGAATTAGAGCCATGTCTGGATTTCAATTGCCAAGACACGCCAACTGTTCGATGAATTGCCGCAGCCAAAGCTCTGCATCGAAATGAAAACGCAGCTGCTTGCATTGCTCAGGTTTTCATCCTATTCGAAGATAAATCAGCGCACCTAACATAAGATTACCGCTTTTTTTTGTGAGAGATTCAAAATACTGTATAAGGATTTCAAAACGGTCAAGCGGGTTGCAGCTTGCAAGTGGCAGAGAGACCAGAAGGACTCTCGTGGGATTGTTCGTATGACTACTATTGTGTCGTTTTTTAGGACAACTTTTTGGTGTGGGGTTCGGCCCGACTTGGGTTTCATGGTCATTTTTTACCAAACAAGACTTTTTTAAGGATTTTTTTTATTTATGTCCTAATGACCTAGGTTAAAAGTTTAAATTTAAAAATAAATGATAATTTTATGTTTTAAAATTTTTAATTTTTTAAAAGGGTTTATTATTCAAATCGTGTATTGGGCCTTTATTAATATTCTATTTAGAAATCAACTTACAACAAGAGCAGTGGCGGAGCCACGGAGTGCCCGGTGAAGGTTGTAGCCCCAATTGAAATTATAAAAAAATTTAAAAAACACAAAAAATATCATCAGTTCATTTGTTTATAGAAAAGGCTAACCAGCACTCCATCAGTTCATTTTTGGGTCGACGACAATCGACACAAAAATTTGGTTTTTCAACATCTGCAACCTTTGCCATCTTCAATGTTTCATAGGCGTTGGAAAAGCTTGGAGTTAAGAGCCTTCTCGTTGTGGGAGAGGCTTATTAGTATTTGAGGTGTCAGTCATTGATTGGTGGAATGTGAGGCATGTGACGTGTTGTGTTTCCATTGGTGGAAGATGTGGTTTAGTTGGAAGTTTGAGATTCCCCGATGTGGGATGAGCAAGCAAACAAGTAAGGCATCGCTTATTTATTGGTGGATGATGTAGTTGATGTATTTGAGCATCTTTTGCCCCTTGGCTTCATAATGCCCCAACACTTGTTTTACTATCAGATGCGAGTCGAATAGAACGAGTAGATTGGCGATTCCAAGACTAGCTACTGTTTCTAACCCCGAGTATTAACTCTCCGTACTTGGCCTCATTGTTGCTTGTTTCGAAGCCAAGGTGCACGACAAGTTGAAGTGCCTCTCCGTTCGGCGATGTAAGCACGATTCCAGGTTTGGACCCTTGATGGTTGCTCGCGCCATCGATTTCAAGGATCCATTCCAAATTTTTTATACTCTGAGGGCGACCCGCGGTCACTGTTACTCAAGTCGCGACCGTGGCATCATTCAACTGAGAGTCGATTACTCTTTGAGGGCTATACGCGACCGTGGCCACATCAGTTGCGACAGAGGTTTCATCGATCGCGACCTCGGCCACGCTGGCCATGTTCGCGGCTCTCTTAACAGGTTCTGACCCACGAGTCTGGAGGTCACCCGTGATCGTGATTTCACTTGCCGCGCGCACGGCTCCAACCGGTACGCGGGAGAACCTGGCTACGGAGTTCGCCAACACTTGTCCTTTTATGGTGGTTCGAGGGACGCACTCAATGTCGTATTGCCCCAATTCCATAGCCCATTTTGCGACCCGTCCCGCGAGATCCGAGCTTGAGAGAAGTGCTCGAATAGCATATGCCGTAATGACTTGGATTGTTTGTTCTTGGAAATAGTAGTTGAGCTTGCAAGATGTGGTGACCAAAGCTAGTAACAGTTGCTCCACGGGCGAGTATCTTGTTCCGGCGTCAAACAACGTTTTGGTGATGTAGTAGACTGGCCTTTGATTTCCGCTATGCTCCTTAATCAAGACGGCGATGACTGCTCGAGGGGACAGGGCTAAATAAAGCTTCAAGGTGTCCTCTTCATTTGGCAGGGTCAAGATTGGAAGAGTTGGCAAGTATGCATTTCTTCAAATCTTCTTCGCACTCCTGACTCTATTTGAATGAGCGGCCCTTTTTTAACGCTTTGAAGAACGATTGGAACTTATCCAAAGATCGGCTAATGATCGGTTGAGAGTTGCAACCATTCTTGTCAATCTTTTCACTTCTTTGATAGTTCTTGGGCTTGCAATGGCGTTAAGGGCTCGAATCTAATCCGGACTTGCTTCGATTGCTCGACAAGGTGTCCAAAAAACATGCTCGAACCAATCGCGAATGCGCATTTCGCAATGTTGAGCCTAAGTCGGGACGCTCGAAGGATGTCGAAAACATCCTGCAAGTCATCTAGATGAGAAGAGGCCCTTTTACTCTTGACCACCATGTCGTCGATGTAAGCTTCAACGGTCTTCCCAATCTTTGACCCGAATAACTTGGTAACGAGCCGCTGAAAAGTTGCCCCGACGTTTTCAATCCGAAAGGCATCACCTTGTAACAAAAGATCCTTTGCGGTTTTATGAACGTGGTCTTCTATTAGTCATCTTCATGCATTGGGATTTTATGGTAGCCATGATATGCATCTAAAAAGCTCATGCGCTCATGGCTTGCTATAGCGTCCACTAGTTGTTCGATTTTTGGAAGCGGAAACAAGTCCTTTGGACATGCTTTGTTGAGATCAGTAAAGTCCACTCAGACTCTGAAATCTCTCACCTTTTTCTTGACTACGATGGTATTTGCTAGCCAAGTTGGGTACCACACCTCTCGAATGGCGTTTGATTCTGGCATCTTCTTTATTTCAATGATCACGACTTCAGTATGTTGGATAGAGGACCGTCTTGCTTGTTGTACGATCGGCTTTACGTTTGGGAGTACGCTCAGCCTATGGCAAGCAAGATCTGGGTCTATTCCAGACATGTTGTATAGGCTCCATAAGAAGATGTCACGATTACTTTGCAGAGATGGGTGATGGCAAATAGTTCATCGTTTGAGAGATTTGCCCCCACAAAGAATTTCTTCTCGGGCTAATCATCTCCTACGGGAATCTCTTGAAGTTCATCCACAAATTTCTGACTTAGCTCCGAACCTATGCTGCTCAAACCCTTTGGCTCGCATTGCTTCTGGGTATATTTGGTCTCAAGAGGGTCGCAGTCGCGGTTGCGCAAGCCACGATCGTGGTTGTCTTGAATGAGACCGCCTCACTACTACAAAAGTTGGCTATTACCTCATGGCATTTAACCCGGGCTTATATACTACGAGTTATATAATGTCAAGCTAAAAGAGTATCACATCAAATACACCGGGCGTTAAACGCCTGGTGTATTTGAACCATATTACAACGATATACACCGGATGTTGTAGGATCCGGGGTATTTAGGGTCACACAACTACCATGGGTGTGCGCAGCCCGGGGTATTAGCCATTACTGATATCAAATACACTGGGCGTGAATGGTCCGGTGTATTTGGACACACACATATGTCGAGATTTGTAGGTCTTTGTTTAACCTAGAACACAATTTTTTTGCTTGTACCTAATTCGGTCGTGCATGAACAATAAGCAATCATTATTGTAATCACTTTCTTCAAAAAATTCACTTATTTGCAATTTAATTTCTTCGACAATTCTCAGTCCAAGGTTTCGAACCCCAGGATAAAGCTAAGTGTAGATAGCTGGGCTTGCAACCACTGTGCCAGCAAACAAATTATTACTTTTTAAGGAATAAATTTTTTATAAACTCAACTTTCCAACCTAAAGCAAAGGGAAAATCAAGATGTGTCGTCCATGGCGGGCAGTTGTGTAAGGTCGGAGACTTGGCTTTGAAATGGCATAACTTTTTATTCAATAATCTGTTGAAGCTGCGTGAGTACTAGTTTCGAAGGTATCGACCTGAACTAAAAGTGTGAATGTGCTAACTTTTCAGAAGGGGCCCACAAAGGGAGATTAAAATGGGTTAAACGGGAAGATGTTTCGGGGCGGTTTGATTAAAATGGGTGTAACTTTGCACTCGGTTGTCGGATTAGGGCGTATTATATATAAAAAGAAATCTCTCGTCGAGACGCAGTTATTCTAATAGCCGAAGAGCTTGTCCGAATCAGAAAAAAGGTCGTTTAAGCCTCCAAAAATGCGCCTTTCTATTGAAAACCACCCTAAAACGCCCTGATTTTGACCTTTTCTTGCAATTTGGCTTCTCTTGGCTCGTTCTATCAATTCGTTTGATGGATCTATATTCTAGTTTGAGTCAAGAGTTTTGAAATGAGTGATCATAATAGCGAGACAGATGTTAGAGTGTAAAGTTATAGTCTTCTTAAACAAACAACGCAGTTTAGATGCTTGACATTATATTACAAAATTAGATTGCTCTAGTTCTTGTTGTGGTACGGTCATCACACTTGCTTACCTATGATATTAATTGAGCCCTCCAACAACAATAACAATATAAGTTATAGCTATGGTCAATACAAAAATCACTTAATATAGATCAATTAGGGTCAAAGTTAGGTTTAGGGTTTAGGGGTTTGTTTAGGAGGTTTAAGGATAGTTTTAGGATTTAGGGGTTTGTTTAGGGGTTTAAGGTTAGGTTTAGGATTTAGGAGTTTGTTTAGGAGGTTTAAGGATAGTTTTAGGATTTAGGGGTTTGTTTAGGGGTTTAAGGTTAGGTTTAGGATTTAGGAGTTTGTTTAGGAGGTTTTAGGTTTAAGGGTTTATAATAATGGCTAAGGGTTTAGGGTCTAAGTTAGGGTTTGGGGTTAGGTTTTCTAGGCCAATTTTTATGGTAATGATTTTAAGGTTTACTTATCATTAATCAATATATTTTCCTAATTCTTATATGAATGGTGTATTTTAAACTTTGTTTTAGTTTATAATGGTATATTTCAGCCTTTGTTTTGCTTTAATTAGTTCATGTTATCAATTAGTAAAAACCGTTATTTTTAACTATTATTTATATTATTAAAGTATCTTAAACTTATTAATAATATAAATATACAAAAATAAATTCCCTTAATGGATTTTGGGTCAATTAAGACTATATTTATTAAAATAATGTAAATATAGATACATAAAATTAAAAGAAAAAATAAGAGCGGGAAGGAATTTGTTTGGCGGGGCAAAATCTTTAGAACAAAATCCGAAAATTTTAAAAAAGAAAGAAAATATTCTTCCACCGCCTCCCTCTCCAACTCTTATCTTCTATCGACTTTCGTAATTTCAGCTTTCCACCGCCAATTCCGCCTCTTCTCGATCAATTGGCGTGCCTCCATTGGTAATCTCTTTCTCCACCACCACACGCCGAGCCACCACCAACACAACGATGGCCGTCTCCCGTTTTAATCCGGATCACTAACGATGCCGCTTGTGGTGCCCATTCCAACCGCACCAACCACTACTAGTATTAGGATCTTTAACGACAAAGTTATACGATGAAATGAAAAATTTGACGTTAAAGGTATGTTTGTACACTTTTATAACAAGAAACTTAAATGTTGGTTGTAATAGATATAAGAGAAAATTAAATATAATATCACTCCCGTCGTTAAGGTTATAATAAGAAGAAAAAAAAAGAAAAGTAAAACTTTCATGGTTAATTTGAAAAAGCAACGCGGGGTTTTACTGTGAACAAAATTTCAGTGAATTTTAAATCCAACCCGCTCAATCTTTCAGTTTTCACCCTCAAAATTTTCATCCAAGCTGTTCAGATTTGGAAAATTTTGTTCCTCTCCTCCCTTCGCATCGCCTCCTTGCGACCTACCTCAGTATCGTCGATTGAGGCTCCAATTCGGCCAATTTGATCACACCGAAGCCTTATGTCTCACCAATTTTTCTTTCCTATGGATAACGGTGGGTCACAATTTCAATTGAGATTATATATATCTCTTAGCCACCATCCCATTTACTGAAAAACCATAAAAATCCCATTGATGTAGAAAAAATCGATGCAGAAATCACCAACGCACCTAGAGAGGCGACAATCCATCTCATCTATTGCGCCAACGCTGCCACTCGGTGGGAAATATTTTAATTATCTATCATATTGCAAAACTAGGAGGATTGATCTACTTTTCAAGTGAAACAAGTCAAAATTGTGTTCATTGATAGTGTTTTTGACTTTGTCACTCTTCTTTTGAGCATGAACTGCAAGACAGAGGAGCACAAGCCAATGTCTCAAGCAAGGAGATGCTCAAACTTAGGAAGAATATTGTGGATTTCCATGGAGAAATGGTTATATTGGAAAATAATAGAGCTTCCAACTATACAGGTAACTAGGGGTGTTCAAAAATATCCGATCCGGTCAATCCGATCCGGTGATCCGACGATCCGATCCGCGAAAATCCGAATCCGTTGGAAAATTATCCGAATCCGATCCGATCCGAGAAAATTAGCCGGATCACCGGATCGGATACGGATCAGGTCGTCAAACCCCCGGATATCCGAGGGTATAATACTATACATATATATTATGTGCAATAACAAAAAATTTAATAGTCCAAGTAGTTTTAGGTGCTTCGACTTCCTAGTACTACCCCTTTTTTGTTTGTTTTTTTAATTATTTTTAATATATTTCACCCCACAAATAAAATTAACGTTAAATAAAACCTAAATCTATATTTAACACCCCATTTTTATTTTATTTTAAATTATTGTTTTCTTTCTTTTATGCGGATGATTATTTGGATCATGATTTTTGAGTGAAATTTACCGACTGAATAAATTATTTGGAACTTAAATACAAAAAAATATGAATATTCGGATATTCGGATATCCGCCACAAATATCCGATCCGATCCGAGCTATACGGATCGGATATCCGGGTATACCCGGATCGGATACGGATATAGTTTTAGAGAAAATTTTATTGCGGATATCCGATCCGATCCGGCTATGAACACCCCTACAGGTAACTACTAAACCTCCATTGATGGCTTATCTTGGCCTTTGTTTTTCCCAAACTTGGAGTGGATAGAATTCATTATATGCTTTTAATCGTAGGCCACTCAAGAGGTGATAAGGAAATCGTTTAAGCTGTGAGACTTAACATGATCAAACTTTAACCTAGTCGTATGGGACAACTTGTCCGAATGATTATATGATTCTGAATATTTTACAACTTATGCTTGGATATTCCTCGATGAATAGTAGTAGTTAAATTGTAATTAAGGTATTTTTAGTTTGATGTTGGTTCATGTGGAATTTCAGGAGAAAAAAGATCGATGATACTTTTATTGGATTCAACATTTAAGTTGCTTTGTAATTATAAAGCCTATGATCTTTGAGTTAATCAGTGAAGCACTATATTGGATTATTTTTTTTTGGTCGAATATTATGGAAGAATATTATTAGTGTTTATCTTTAATTGGTTGATGTTGTCAATGGTTATTGCCACAAAATTACTGATTTTTTCCCTCCATAAATAAAAGAACTGAAAAATAAAAAGGATATATTTAGTATTTACACATAAACATGATCTTGGAAGTTCACGTATTTCAATTGCACATGGATAACACTTTTTCATACCTTTATTCATAATATTTCATATATACACTTTGGTTTTTCTATCCATATTTCCCGTTAAGCAATTTTATGATTTATTAACCTACTTTACTACATGATTGATTAGCTTAATTTTGTTTATCTGGTATATGACCTTTGTGATAAATAATTTCCAAAGTAGTGCCTTTCTATCATATTCATATGTTTTGTTTTTCAAAAAAAGAATAGTTACTTACGTTTCTTCAAATTGATTTTAATTTTTTGTAGCTAATTTGAGCATCAGTTTACATGTTGATTTGTAATTATCTGGATCTTGTAGATTTTGTTTCTTCAATGTCACTATTTTATGCAAATTTTCCAAAAACATAGTTCCCTTCACTCCTTCAGCATGCTGCATTAAAATAATAGAGGGTACGTAGATGAGCATGTTTTAAAGCTTCAAAAGAGCAGAAGGTAATGTCATTTTTTTGTGATCAGAGTTGTCATATGGATTTGCTCATGCTTGCTATGTTGTGGTTATGCATCTTATGCCTTATGCAGAGGCAAAAAGAGGCTCTCCACAAGAGGATAATTAATCTTCAACAACTTTTGGAGGTGAAGCAAAAGCTTTAGTCGGAAACTGAGCAACTCAAAAAGTCATCTAAACATTATAAAGCATGTTAATGATATGGAAGTTATGAGAAATTGATGTGACGATGAAAGATTGGAGAGATTTAATTATATATAAAAAAAGAAGCAATGAGACAATGAAAGATGCTCTAATGAACTAACTCATGTAAGTGAGTTGTAATCTTTATGGTACTCATAATATTAAAATTTCAGTCATATTTGGTGACTAATAACTCTTGTTCATTTCCATGATTTCGATTTTTTTTTTCTTCCTTGGCAAACTGCATAATCTTTGCTTCTGCTCAAGACTTGAATCTTAATTCTTTTCGCCTAGCCATTTCATGTATTTTTTTTAATTTTTGAAATGGTCTCTCAAATGAAGTTTCACTTTTTTGTTACCTTTTCCATATGATTCTTGGTATTTACCATGACTTTCCTTTTATACTCTTTCATTTCAATATTCCCTTGCAGCCCATTGCTTTTATTCAAGCTTCTTAAGGAAATGGTGCTGGTGACGAAGCATGTTAATACTAGGAATCAAAGTCAAGCAACAAGTTCAACTCAGCCAAGGTAATTATATCAAGTCAACCTTTTCAATTTCCTTTGGAATGGGCATCTATTCTTCTCCCTTTATTCAATGTAGTAAAACCCAATGCAAGATATTTAGTGTGATATTTTCTTGTGCTTAGGAAAACCCAATGCAAGATATACTAGTAAGATGGGCAAATGCACACTAAATCCAAAGAGATTGTTTCAAGGTGGACGAGCAAGAGAAAATAGATTTGGCCAACAAAGCATCGGAATTGGAATCTATTTTCCCGGTTCAAAAGTTATTGACACTCTTACAATCAAAAGTTATTGTCCTGCATTCCCGGTTCTCTCTCTTTTTGTTGTCGTGATTTGATGGACATATTTTTTATTTCAAATTACTATATTAATGAAGTGTGTTTAGATGTTATCTAATAGTATTAATTTATTGATATCAACATTATTTCTAAAATTAATTAGTTTTGTTTTATACTATTAATTAACAACCAGAATTGAGCTTATAAATATGCTTTCTTTGTGCTAATACGCCTAGAGCAATTAACTCGGACATTAACACGAGTTATATTGTGTTTTGTAAGCCTAACACTCCAAGAGCGATTAAACCGGACATTAATTATCCGGTGTATATATCTAGACAATTATACCCCGGGTTAAAACACCCGGTGTATATACCCTAACCATTAATACCCCGGACTTCCATATCCGGTGTATATACCCTAAACATTATACCCCAGACTTCCATATCCGGTGTATATACCTTAAACATTATACCCCGGACAGCAACAACCGGTGTATTTTTGCTACTAAATAACCCGGATAAAAAATACTCATTTATACCCCAGATAAAGATTATCCGGTGTATTAAATATTGCTAATACACCGAATAAGTAGACTGGAGGATAAATTCAAGGAGAGTATATAACTCGGATTGGATCCGGTGTATTAGAATACTGATCAAATACCCCAGCAACCTTTACCCCGGGCGAGATCCGGTGTATTTGGAGTGAAACGCCCGGGGTATTTGGGTTATTTTGTAGTAGTGCCTTTTGGCAACCCTCGGTCGCGGCATTGCGATCCGCGCCTGCAAACATTCCCACGGTTCAGATCTGCGTTTGCACACGATCGATCGGGTGAGTCTTGATCGTCGCTGCTTGTGCAATATTCGGTTTCGACCCAGGAAGTCGATGTATTCCCTATGCTCTGGCTTTGTCGCTTTGACAACGAACCAACGGTTGATATTTGATATGCGATCTGTGAACAAGTTTTCGCTTTTAGGATACCGGGCGTGCACCCGGACCCAAACTGTCACACGGTGGTCGACTAACAACCTTGGGGCGTGCAAGGGTTCGATCCTCCGAACGAATATCAGAGCTCCGTGATCGTGGCTTTCGGGGCCGCGATCGCGGTCTTCTTGTCCGCCGTCGCAATGCTCTATTTTGCATTCGCGATTTCGCTCACTGTGGGCATCGTGATCGATTTTGCTTTGCGTGATTGCCCCATAACTTCGAAAGGTTACTTCTTTTTCTTATGGGATCGTTTCCAACACCATAATTGCGTGGATCAATTGCTCGGTCCCCACGGACGGAGCCAACTATTAGTGCACAAAAATTTGTCTTTAATGCACTGATTGAATGCTCCTCTTGATTCTCCTCTTCACCTTCCGGTCCAAGCTCCTCTTTAACTCGGAACCTGCAAAACAATGGACACAGGGGGTGGGGACCCCCTAATCCACCTCTGATGCCTAAGTCAAAAGAGCAGTTTGTCGACCGAACATCGAGATAAAGGACAAGACTAGCTAGCGAGCTCAGCGAATATGAGGTGATCATCATACATGGCGAAGACATATATTTATAATGGAGGAGAGGGAGAGAGAAGGTCGAAAACTCTATCTCTAAGGGCGTGCCGATAGTGCGCGCTCCAGTCCCAACAAGCGATTTATTGCTCCCAATCACGCGAAAATTCTATCTTTCGACTAAGATAGAATCCTCCATCATAACGAATAACCGTCATATTTAATTTTATAATAAAATATAATTAAAAACAAGTATAATAAATAAAAATACTTTTATGGCGGATAATAGCGAAAATAATTATGATAGTTAATAAAAAATACTTTTGTGTTCTTATGTTGGTGAGGTTTTGGTGCAAGGTTATCAGGATCGGGATTCTAGCTAGGTTGGGTTGTTGAGGGACTTTTGGATCGGATCGCTGAATCGTAAGATCCTACATTATAGCTAAAAGTATGCAAGAATAACCTAGTAAATTATATATTTTGTTATATATGAAGTATGAAAATGATAAACCTTACTAATTTGATTATTAAAAATGTTGTAGGATGGACTAGTCAACTATTTTAATGGAAATTATATGTTAATCATAAAGTTATTAATAATATATAGTTAAAATTTTCATTTTATAGGATCATTAGAATTGTTTGTAGGATCGTTAGAATCGATTATAAGATCATTAAAATCGTATGTAAAATCGGGATTGGATCGAGATAATATTCTAAACCATTTAAGATCCTACTCCAATAAGATCCTACTTGGGATTGTGAATCGTTTCACGTGTTATGGATCGTAGGATCGCTAGAATCGTAGAATCGGATCGGGATTCTAATAACATTGATTAAAAAGGAATAAAATTTTTTATTATAAGAGAATAATAATTTTGGTGATAATTGTGAAACAAAATAAATTAAATATAATTTATTTTATTATTTTTCGGTACCATCTGAACTAGAACTTGGACAAGTTCTCAAGTCGTTCTCACTCATGCGTCCGACCTTTCGCTGTTTAAGGACAAACTATGAATACCAAGGCAAGTGGATTTTTCTCGCTTGTTTCGATTAAAACGTCAATTTCTGTTCCGTTTGATAATTATTTCTATCGAAAATCAATGGTTGCTAAATAAACAAACTTAGTTTTATTTATGCTTTTGAATAAATTGTTGCTAATAAACGAACTTGTTTATTTATGCTTTTGGAAATATTGTTGTTAAATAAACGAATCTAAGTTTATTTATGCTAGAGAAACAACGACGTTATCAAGGTTATCAGGATCGGGATTCTAGGTTGGATCGTTGAGGGTCTTTTGGATCGGATCGCTGAATCGTAAGATCCTACATTACAACTAAAAATATGAAAGGATAACCTAATAAATTTTATATTTTATTATATATGAAGTAAGAAAATGATTAAAAAAATTTATTAATTTGATTATTAAAAATGTTGTAGGATGAACTAGTTAACTATTTTAATATAAATGAGACGTTGACCTTGAAATTATTAATATAGTAATAGTCATAATTGCATTTTATAGGATCGTAAGAATCGTTTGTAGGGTCGTTAGAATTGTTTGTAGGGTCGTTAGAATCGTTTGTAGGATCGTAAAAATCGTATATAAAATCGGGATTGAATCGAGATTGTATTCTAAATCATTTAAGATCCTACTCCAATAAGATTCTACTTAGGATCGTGGATCGTTTCACGTCTTATGGATCGTAGGATCGCTAGAATCGTAGAATCGGATCGGGATTCTGATAACATTGGACGTTATGCTATATCATACTTGTATTTGCATATTCGTTAGAAATGAACTGATAGGTCCGATATAAATGGCTATTTGTTTTTTCAAATATCTCCTTTGAGATTATGATGAGTACAAATATAAACTTAGGGATGCAAGATTGAAGGCTCATGTTACATCCGTATTTTTAAACCAAGGGTGCTACCGCTTGTGATCTCAGATTTTTCCATCCAAAGCTACTTCATGCTATTAGGTAACACAACACATTTCAATGTAAATCAAATATAAGATTTTTATTACACAATTAGTAAACTCATTCAATCACATGATTAACTGCAAGAAAACATAACTGCTATTACAACTTCAATGTTTTTGAGAAAGGGAAAACATAATAAGTGAGTGACATTGGAAATTAAGACGACATGTTATAAAGCATTGTTCATACAAAGCCCATCTCGCCATTTAATAGGCGCTATAAACAAGTCGAGCATGACTTCATATTAGAAAGACGATCTGTTAGAGAATGGAGCATGAATGATTTTTCAAGTTGTACCGACTGTCCTTATTCATTTAATTATAGTGCATTGGGCATATATCTTTTTCATTAGTCATAAAACTATTCAATTTAGTTGAGGACTTTCAAGTTGAGTTCGAAGATAGCCATGATGCGAAGGACAATATTTTAGACCTTGTAGCGCACTTAGATAGAGCGTAGATCACCTCTCTTATCGATAGAGTAGGTAGACTCATGACCCAAAGGTTAGGAGCCGATAATAAATATACCTGTTAACATTTATAAAGAGAAGTTAGAGCCGAACTCGCATCTTTGTGCTTACTTTAACCACAACAAAAGATCTCAAACAAGATTTTAAAACACATAAGAGCATAAATCATCGGGCCTAACCAATACTAGCAGTATGAATAATAATATGAAAAAACGAACAATCATTAAATCGATCTAAGCAGTAACTAAAGATATTTTCGATTTTTAACTAAAAGTATAAAAGAGTAACCTAATAGATTGTATATTTTGTTATATATGAAGTAAGAAAATGATAAACATTATTAATTTGATTATTAAAAATAATGTAGGATGGACTAGTCAACTATTTTAATGGAAATGAGACGTTAACCTTGAAATTATTAATAATATATAGTCATAATCATCATTTTATAGGATCGTAAGAATCGTTTGTAGGATGATCGTTAGAATCGTTTATAGGATCGTTAAAATCGTATGTAAAATCAGGATCGGATCTAGATTCTATTCTAAATCATTTAAGATCCTACTCCAATAAGGGCGATCTAGATTGTATTCTAAATCATTTAAGATCTTACTTAAGATCGTGGATCGTTTTACATGTTATGAATCGTTGAATCGTTAGAATCGTAGAATCGGATCGGGATTCTAATAACCTTGTTTTGGTGAGTATACAAAGTCCTGGAAGGGTAGATTTTCCAACTGCATGTTATTAATATGCTTCATGTACTATCTTTGATGACCAGGTTCCACCATCAGGATGCCTTGTCTACCAAGGAAACATATGCATAAATTACCCCGAAATTAGACGTTCCACATTTTAGTCTGCGACGATGATGTAGATCAAAAAGAATGGAGAACTCACATTGATGATATTATTGTATTGAATAGGGGTTTTTAAGGTAGGATTCAATGGGATCTCACAGAGTCTAAATTGATAATCCAAGTCAAAGTTGTTAATTCGATCGTTATTTGTACGTTGGCGTTGGTACACGATGTACATTAAGCCACTCGATCTCTCCTTATAGTAAAATCGGTTATTTAGTTCACTACCTAAATTGATTGTGGGAAAATTGGCAAAGATCCATAACTCTCCTTTTATTTTAATTTCTTTCAATGCGCATTGAAGTTGGTTAATAGTATTGATCTAAAAATGACGGTATACAAAAATTGTTACATTCACAGCACCATAACAGAAAATGCACGTTCAACCAAAAAAAAAATGCACTGAAATTTGAAGTTACTCGCTTACGTTCATTGCATCCGGTGTGACCTTAAATGTATTACTCAAATTGAATATATACATTAATTCAATTAATACCGCGCGCATTAGTTATAAATATATCCTCATCATCCCACAAAATAAACCACAAGTTCAATCTCCTGTAAAGAAAAAAGTTAGAACAATGGCGGAAAGCAACGGAGAGTGCACCCCACGCGCCGCCTTGAAATCCGCGCACGTGGTAATCCTCCCGATCCCAATTCTTGGGCGAACGAATCCGATGCTCCAATTCGCGAAGCGCCTCTCCTCAAAAGGCCTCACCGTAACCCTAGCCACCACCTCCGCCTTCGCCGGAAAGCTTCTCTCCACCGCCAAATCGACCCCCTTCCTCTCAATCGAATCCATCACCGGCGACTCCGACCAGTCGCAGTCCTCCCCGATCGACGAACTGATCGAGAAATTCGAGGCGGCGGCCGCGCCCGGGCTGGCGAGGCTGATCGAGGAGAAATCGGCGATCGGAGTTCCGGTGAGGTGCCTGGTGTACGATTCGTCGTTCCCGTGGGCGCTAGCGTTTGCGAGAAAGCTGGGGATTTTGGCGGCGCCGTTCTTCCCGCAGCCGTGTGCGGTGTCGTTGATATTCTGCCATGTGTACAGGGGAGTGCTGGAGGCTCCGGTGAAGGGAGGGGAGGGCGGTGGAGTATCGGCGCCGGGACTGCCGGAGATGGTGGTCGGAGATTTGCCCACGCTGGTGAGGGAGGTGGGGCGGAATCCGCTGCTGGAGAAGATTGCTTTGAATCAGTTCCAGAATTTCGATGAGGCGGATTGGCAATTTTTCAACACGTTTCACGCTCTTGAAGTTGAGGTAATTGATCAGTTCCAGATTTTTTTTATTTTTTATTTTTGTAATGGTGAAGGATTGCTGAAGTTTTCGTTGGAGTGGAAAACCGCGCGCAGGTGAAGTTAGTTGTTTTACGCTTTTTGAAAATCGCACCAAAATTTTAGGGGGTTTCCGTTTAACTATCTCAATTTTAAAAAAATTCAAAAAAAAAAGCCTGTACTTTTGATTCTTTAAAATCACACCTGTTTTTAGGATTTTGTCACATTTTGAAGAAATTTACCGCCTTAAATGTGAATTTAATGGACACTCATGTAATTCACTTTTCTAAAATAAGGGATTAATTATAAATATGATCAGTTTTAAAAGGAATACCTATCATGTGAGAATAGGTGTTCATGAGAGAAATGAGAATGTGCATGAAGGTTCTCTAATCTCAAAGACTTAATGATGAAATCAATAGTTTGGGAAATTTTCGGCATGATCAAATTTTATTTTAAAAATGTAAATTTTATTTAAATATGTTGCATACATAATATGAAAATATTACACTCAGTATGAAAATGTTGAACTTAATGCAATTTTCGGATAGAGTTGCACCTCAGTGTGAAAATATTGCACTGTCGATATACAAATACGTGTTTTTCATAAAATCCAGTCTTGCTTTCTCACAAAAAAAAAATTGCTAATTTAGGAGAAAAATCCTAAAAGGATGATTTTTAAAATTAAATCAAAGATTGTGTAAAGTGTCTATTTATCGATCAACTTTAACATGTACTTTGAAAAAAAAAAATAACATGTCATTAAATAAAAACTTGTGTATGAGGACATTTTCTTAATTTCAAAGTACTGGTTTTTTATATTCAAAAATATGCATTCCGACATGTCAATTAAAAAGTACTCTCACTTATAAGCGCTAACAAATGAGATCTATGGAATAAATGACATACAAAATTCGTGATGGTTTGTAGGTGATAAACTGGATGACAAAACAATGGCCAAACATAACACCAATAGGTCCAGCCATACCCTCAATGCACTTAGACAAGCGCTTAACCGACGACAAAGAGTACGGCCTCAGCCCTTACAACCCCGAAACAAACGCTTGCATCGAATGGCTCGATGCCCAAGAGCCGTCCTCAACCATCTACGTCTCATTCGGCAGCCTAGCAGCACTCGGATCGGCCCAAATGGAGGAAATGGCATCGGCCCTCAAGAACACGAAAATGGCATTCTTGTGGGTCGTGAAGGAGAACGAGGCCGACAAATTGCCTCTCGGATTCAAAGACGAGGTTTCGGGTCAAGGCATGATCGTGAGTTGGTGCCCTCAACTCGATGTGTTGGGGCACAGAGCGGTTGGGTGTTTCTTCACGCACTGTGGATGGAACTCGACTCTGGAGGCATTGTGCTTAGGAGTGCCATTGGTGGCGATGCCCTTGTGGGCTGATCAGCCTACAAATGCTAAGTTTGTGGAGGATGTTTGGAGGGTCGGGGTTCGGGTTAGGGTGGTGGGCGTAGAGGGCGTTGTGAAGCGGGAGGAGATCGAACGGCGTATAAGAGAGGTTATGGCAGGGGAGAAAGGGAAAGAGGTTAGGTTAAATGCGGCTAAGTGGAGGATGGTTGCTAAGGAGGCGATACAGGAAGGTGGTTCATCTGATAGGAACATTGATGAGTTTGTTGCGAGGATTAGTAGTTAATAATAAGTGAATTGAAGTTGATCTTACGTACTTTTGGTGCAAGAATTTGATTGTTACAAATTTGAAAGGTGATGACGAATTCAATTGTATACCTTCTATGCAAATGCACTTTGTCTGAAATAAAGATGACTGGCCAAAAATTATTATGTCTTTGGAAAATGAAAAATTCTCACATTGAAGCAAAAGCAGACTCGAGTCGGGTTCAACTCAAAATTTAACCAACAGACAGACGGTTAGTAACTTCGGCTCGAGCCCTCCTTTGGGCGGATAATTATTAGTATGTATTATTATTATTTTTTTTTATTTTTTTTTGCAAATGGTAAAATTGTATTAGAAAGAGAGAAGGTACAACCCACACTAGTCAAAAAAAGGACCAAGTGTGAAAAATACAACTCACAAGAACAACCTAACACTTGCAAACTCCTTGATCGCTGACGTGGCGAAGTACGTGTAAGTCAAACGCACATATACAGCCCCCTGTACTTGTGCAATTTTTTTTTCTTTTTGTATTTTTTATATTTTCTGATTTTATTAAAATAATGGTGTTAAAGATTGGGCTTATGTGGCAAAATAAGCTTATGTGGCACACATTTGGACAAAAAATTGGAATATGTCAACATGCGTGTGTTAAACTCAACGAGATTGTCAGCGACCAGGTGTTTAATAGGTCCAAATTGTTAAGTTTAAGTGTTCAATAGGTTTAAACCAAAGGTGAAATGTCTATCTGACAAATTTGCACAAGTACGGAGGTTGTATATGTTTTAAGCCCTATTTTGAGTCAAATACAACCAAATCCGTTCAAACGACACGAATATGATTCAAGCACAATGGACACTCAGAGGCAAAAATCCCATGAACAAGAATTAAAAAAAATAAATTATTCTATATAGTCTAGGGTATAAATCATGCATAGAAAACGTAGACATCAATACTACTCCGTAGTACACAGAAGTCAAATTAAATAATATAATTATTGAAAAGTCAAATCAAATTACTGTACATGTATTGAAAAACTACAATTAACCATCCATGTATTGAAAAATCTGCCGACTTTACAACTCAATTATAGTAGTAGTATATATCAATACGGGCCGGCTAAGCGCCCCGGACAGAGTTGCTCAGCGTCCCGTGATTGCATCGAATTTTGGAAAAATACTATTTTGCTTCATTCAGCTTGGCCGAAGCTATTTTTTTTTTTTAAATTACACACTATTTTGCTTCATTCACCTTGACCGAAGCAAATACATTATTTATTATTTAATAATTTTGAGTGATTGTTAATGTTTTAAATTAAGTTTAACATTTTTTATATATAAGGTTTTGATTTTATGATAGATTGGTATAATTTTGTATTTGTATTAGACATGTCAAAACATGACCCAACCCGACAACCCGACCCGAACCGTCCGATTTTTTCTGGGTTAAGACTCGAAAATTTTTGGTTTAGGGTCGGGTTCAACCCACTGGGTCAAATTTTATTGCGACGATGTCATAATGTGTCATACTATGTAACAATTGTTATTGCATGTTTTAATGCTCTAATTCCCGACACTGTATAATAGCGGGAAATGAAAACTTATTCCCGCTAAAAACACCCTAGAACTTATAGTTTAATATAGTTTAAATATTGGTTTAGGAAAATTATTCTCAATTATATTTTAAAATATCAAATAATATAATTTTTTATTTTTAAATCAATGTTTTAGACCAACTTATATTGTTATTTAAACTTATTTTAATAATAATTGAAAAATAAAAATTATGTTATTGACCCACTGGTCAACCCGAACCCGTCCGATAACCTGCCATGACCTGGCCCGACTTAACCCGTAACCCAATTGACCCGAACCCGTTTTGAACCTGAACCCAAAGCCGACCGACTCGACCCAATTGACAGGTCTGATTTGTATCTTTAATATTAAATTTTAAAGTTAGGTTTGAGATTTTTATTTATATGATTTTGTTAATTTTTGGGTTTATATACATATAAAGGTCTAAGTTATAAATTTTGAAAAGATTTAAGTGCTTTAATATAATTTGTGAAAAAAAGTTGTCTAAAAATAAAAATATATTGTTCAGCTTACATAACCATATCAGGGGTGTGAGAGCGACGAGTGCGTCGAGGTGGCGGGTCTTCCACAAGTGGGAATGGAATGGTGGGCATCGTGAGAAAACTGTGTAGTCCGTCTACAAGTCGCGCCACTTCGCCTCCTAGTTGCCTCAAGTGAGCATACTGGTTCGCCAGGCCATGTATATGATTCATGCGCTGTTAAAAACAAAGAATAATTTATGAGAAACTAACCAGACCAATTAAAATATATAAATAGCTTAATATATGCAACTAAAAGTTTCCGCACAATTTGAATATCCAATGAAGCCGGTGCTACCGTCTGTCGACTGGCCATTAGTTGCGTTGAACCCCTTAGTAGATATGGATGAGTGCGTTGTAAATGCCACTATTGGTAGTTATCATCCATTGACCAAAGAAAAGTCTGTTGATCTCCCATTGGATATAAGAAGTTAAAGCGTTGATCCCAATGGTCGTCCTCGGAACTGAATTCTAATGTGTAACCACTCCCCCTAAGTGTCTCTTTACAAACCACTGTGTGGGCCATAATGACTGGGAACCTAGGGATGCTTTGACGATGGTGGAAATTGGGAGGTCCCCATTGGCGGGACTTGAGAAGTACTAGTCTCGACATAAAACATAGATGGTGGAAATTGGGAGGTCCCCATTGGCGGGACTTGAGAATTACTAGTCTCAGCATAAAACATAGATGGTGGAAATTGGGAGGTCCCCATTGGTAGGACTTGAGAAGTCCCAGACCCTTCATAATACATTGATGGTGGAAATTCAGAAGTCGCTGCAGCTGGGATGTACCACGACGATGGGTTAGGGTGGGTCTCGACGTTTGGCATCGACAAGTTCGTCCTATAGTCTACAAATGCATTCCAAATGTCATCACTGACCGAGTGCGCAGACAACTGGTTTGGAGAGGTTATAGGATGATAGCCTTCCATAAGCTCTTCCATGGTAAACGGGATATTAGTCGGCATTGTCACTTCGGCCTCGTCTTCGGTGTCGTCTTCAGAGGACTCTACATTGCCCCTATCTTGTATGATGAGAGTGGTACGGTTAATATCAATGTGTTGGGGCCAAGAAGATTGAGCCGAAGACCGAGACGAAGATAAACCAAACGCTCTCTACATAAATTTAACATCCAATATTAACCAAACAAATTTAATATTCTCTATACTAATATCATACTAATTATTAATATACACTTAACGTTCTATATACATTGCTTAAAAAAACATTCTATATACATATATTTAACATCTATAATACTAAATAAACTTAACATTCTATATAAACTTAACTTTCCTACGCTCTTAATAGAATTTTTATAAAACTAAATATACTAAGTAATTTCGACAATTTTACATGTATTAAATGCATGTAATTTATGTAAAGTGTGAAGCGTTTATAATAAAATTATAATTAATTAAGAACAAAGAGATCGACTAATTTATATTTTTAACATTATAAGATAAATTTTATATTATCATTTTTAGGCAAATCTTATATTCAAATCCTTACACTAATTAATTAATATTATCATTGTCTATAAGCTCTTTGTAGTTCACTTTGCACATTTAAAAAACCTAACATCTTCTTTTAACCAAAATAAAGCCTTATATTTTCCTAATTGAACTATATAATTTAATCCAACCACCATGCCGAACTTTCTGACATCTTTAGACCTTGGGCATATGCGGCACAATTTCGCATAACATGCACCCAACACAATAAGTGTTGGGCATCTGGAAATAGAACTCCAATTGCATTCATTTCAGCGAGTTTCCGGTCTGTCACAATTGCTTCTGGCCTTTTACCTATATGTCGATACAGTTCGCTCAATTGGCCTAACACCCATTCATAATGATCTTGGTTTTCCCTGGCCATAAAAGCGAAAGTGATATTGTACGTATGATTTGTACAAGTAAAACCCACCATTTCACTCAATGGAATATTGTACCTGTCATTCAATTCAATTTAGTTAGTATGGACAATTGAGAATTTAATATATATAAGACGGTTAATAAATACTTACATGTTTGTCTTGTATGTCGTATCCATAATTACGACATACGGGAATAACTTTAATAATTGTAGTGACTTTGGGTGGGAAAAGAACAAATCCTGTATCTCGTCACTTCCCGACACAGTTCGATAATCAACATAGTAACCATTACTCTTCAAGTAATAAAGACCAAATTGGGTTACTGTCATTGAGCCCATCTCCTCTTTTAGAATTCGTTGCCGGTAATTGTAGATTTGCTTCATTGATGTAGTGTTTCCAGGGTACTTTTGCCGTATAAAGGACATAATATTCCTCGGCTCCATGTTGGCCCGACTCAATATCCTCAAGTCCTCCAATTCATCTGCGGTCATCCGGCCAGCATAAGGATGTCCTTCGAGTGTGGTAGAGACAGCATGGTTGTGTCGCCCACATTTCACTGTTAACACCCATTTATGGCTCTTCCTTTGGCTGCTCCCAATCAACTCAAATGGGCAATATATCTTCCTACTCTTCGGTTCTAGGTTTAGATCCCAAAAGTTTTCACTTTGGATTATAGTGCCTGATTTTCCTTTCTTCTTCGGCTTGTACACACCCGAAAACTCGCATGCTAATAAAACTTTTGTGTCCCATGAATTTTTTATGACTATCACAATGTATAGTCTTCGCCCTAGCTCACGGGCCCATTTTATCATTTTATCTCGATCTGACCATTCCTCATCGGTTTCAAAATGGCTAGAATAATTTGTAAACTGTAGACAATACAACATCATCAAATAAATTATTTTATTATATATCCATAATAAATTTAAAAAATAGGAATATATATATTGATTTATATATATGGATTGTAATTGTTTCTTTGAATCGATTTTTTCCCAATTTACACTGCGTGTAAACTGAAGAGTTTTTTTTCCTTTTTTTGATTTGATTTTTTTAAATCTAGAGTATTTGGGGATTTTGAGGTATATTCCGGTAGGAGAGTATAAAAATAAGTGAAATATTTGCAGCATGTAAATTAAAGAGTTTTTTTTTTGTTTTGAATTTTTTTAAATATGGAGTATGTATAGTATATTCTAACGGAATTGGGTAAAAAAATGAGTGAAATATTTGGAGTTGTAAAGGGAAGAGCCTTAATTACTGTGGGCTTGGCCTAAACATGTAAAAAGAAACGGAGGGAGTATTAGTTACCTCTTCCAACGGTGTGTTAAAATTACCCTCATGTTGATAAACATACTCTTCTTCGTCTTCATTCATATCTATTGGAGTTGTTTGTAAAGATATAATTGAGTGAGGATTAGGATCGTTGTTGGGGTTTTTTCCTTTCGACCCCTTTTTAAACTGCATACAACATCAATTTATCAAAAATACAACATAATACTAGAATTAAATACATGATTAAAATAAATTTAACTTTATCAAGCATATACAATAATATAAAATTAATACCTTAAATAGATCGAAAAAAGAAGACATGTTGCTTGTAATAAATACAATAACCTTCTCTTAATTGATCACAAATAATCTGATTTTTTGTGTTTGGTAATGGGGAGACAAAACCTCTATAACAAAAAAATGCACGAATGAGAGGAGCACATTGAAGGTGAGTGCTTGGGACTTATATAAGCGGAAGTTTGTTTTTTTTTCTTTTTTACTTCAGTCGCTTTGGCCGAAGCACATAAAAAATATTTTCCACTTTTTGCTTCATCCGGCCTGAATGAAGTAAAAAGCCAATTTTCCCGTGCAATGAAAAGACATTACAAATTTTCTTCTTTTTTTTTTACTTCGTTCGGCTTGAACGAACTAAATAAACCGGGGCCCTGAGCAATTCTGACCGGGGCGCTGAGCATTAGTCATATCAATATGATCACGAACGGAAAACGTTGACTGTAATTTAACCAAAACCGACAAATTATATGACGATTGATTATATACCGTAAAAATAACCCTAAACTCGTGATAAATCCAGATCTAATATCGTAATATGATCATGGCTCTGATACCCTTTATTAGGAAATTAATCCTACGTATAAATCGGGATCGATCATATTGAGATATTAAAAACACTAATCATATTTGAATCCATGGTAGTGATCAAACTTGTTGCGGAATCTCAATTGATAGTTAATGAAAGTCACATGTATGTAGTCTTCTTCAACCAAGTCTAGGGTTTGTTTTTTACTCAATGGGAAGAGTAGCGTAGAATGTTTTTGAATGAATTGGCATGTTGAGCACTATAACCTAATCTCTATTTATTTGGTCCAAGAGAATCCTATTAAACCTTTTGGGCCAAATCCGATATCCAACCATTAGACCCATATCATTTATTAGAAATCCGAGAATCTTTTTTACTTAAATTGAATTACTTAAATAAACTCGTCAATTATTTAGCCATTTAATATAACTGTATATAATATGTAAGCCCACAATATAAGATTTAAATAATCTTACCCTCATTGCAACAAACATGGACATGAGGTTAGTTCTTGCATTAAAATAATTGGGTACCTGGATTTGTGGGGCGATGGCCGTCGATAAAACTCCACCGATTCCTCCCTATCACGAAGCTAAGGTTGTGGCTTTCCACCTGCAACAAATTCCTCTAGCACCAGGACTCCGCCTGTTGTAGCCAATGCAGCGACCGACTCCTCAACAATCTCTTCGCAGACTTACACTGGTCAGGA
The DNA here is from genome assembly GCA_964016875.1 of Fallopia convolvulus. Lineage (NCBI taxonomy): Eukaryota > Viridiplantae > Streptophyta > Magnoliopsida > Caryophyllales > Polygonaceae > Fallopia > Fallopia convolvulus. Next base: position 19,342,171 of record OZ024729.1, on the reverse strand, counting down.
CAAGGCAGCTTTGAATAACCAAATCATTGGCTCCCAATAGTAGAGTATGATGGAGATGTTAAAAATTTATCATGATGAGTGATCTTCCGCAGATGATTTGATGGATAAGGTGTCTAACTAATGGATTTTGGATTGGGGAGCGTCCTACCACATGACTGGGCAAAATGAACTCCTTACTGGATTATGTGACATGACTCCTACTCGTATTGTGCTCCTAGATGGATCGACATCCACAATTGTCCAATCCGGAACCGTAGTTATTGGCGATTTTTTAATAATTCAAAATGTCTTCTTTGTGTCGGCTTTTCATTGCAATCTGATATCCTTTCAAGCTTTGTTCAGTGATCTCAATTTTATTGTTGTTTTGAATGATAAGCTTTGCATCATTCAGAACCAGTGGCGGACCCAGGCGGGGTATTAGGGGGTAGCTTCCCCGCTTTGGTAATATATTTTTAATAGTTTTTTTTAAATACTATGCAAACATTAGGTCACCCATACATTACTGGGCTGACCTAATTTATTTTTAATAGTTGTATAAGAATGCATTGAAATCAAGTAGCTCAAGTGGCACCCAGCCCCCGCTTCTTCGTTTGAAACCTAATAGCTCCGTTTTTTTTTACACACTATTACACTAGTTTCAATTTCATGCATGTGACCTCCTTCCTCTCCTTCATATTTTCTATTTGTTTTTTTCTTCTCGTTTTGTTAAAAAGAAAAATCAAAATATAATTAGATAAATATGTTTGTGTTGTTTGTATTTAATTATTAACTTTTCTTAATTTAAATAGTTTTCATTAATTAAAGAGAACACAATTTTTAAAATATAGGTTTACTTGATCTTTTATACAGTAACATGTAAAATTTATCACACTAGGACTCTTAGCATGATAAGAAATAGTATAAATAATTGCTAACTTTAAAATTTTATAATTATTTTTTTGTATGATCTGATATTTATTGTATGCACCCTAAATTATTGGGTCGAGCTTGTTCTTTATTTGAGCTAGGATTTTAAGGGCATCACCCTTACGACTTCTTTTGCAAATAAGTCTTGTCTTTAAGTATTTTCACTCCCCCTTTCGGGAAATCCTGGGTCCGCCACTGTTCAGGACCCATGTACGAGACGGTGACTAGAGCAGGTGAGGCGCGAGAAGGGATCTATTGGCTGGTCGAAAGTTGTGCACAACCGAAGTTTGCCTTTGTTGTTGATGTATCTTCTCTTGATTTATGGCACAAACGGATGGGGCATCCGTCTTTTTAGTTGCTTTCTCATTTACCAAGCATTCCTATTGATAAGGTGAAAAATAAAGACATGTGTTCTATTTGTTTAGAAGCTAGACTTGTGTTTGTTTTCCTATCAATAATTCCAAAATGTCAGATTTGTTTGAATTGGTTCATTCCGATGTTTGTGGCCTTATAGCTCTGTTTCTACTACTGGTGCTCGCTATTTTTTAACGTTGATTGATGATTTCTCCTGTTGTATTTTGGTATATTTGGTTGCCTCTAAATCTGAAGTGCCTCAACTTGTCAAATTTTTTTGCATGTTTGTTCAAACACACTTCAACAGGCATATTGAACGTTTTCGGGCTGACAACGGAATTGAGTTTCTACCACTACATGATAACTTTGCTACTACAAGTGTTATATTTGAAACCTTTTGCGTAGAGAATCTGCAAAAAAATGCTTGCGCTAAACGAAAGCACCGACGATTTCTTAATGTAGCTCGAGCATTACGGTTTCAAGCCTCGATCTCTTCCCATGAGCGAGTGTGTCTTGACAATCGCTTATTTGATAAATCGAACACCGTTGGATCGTCGTGCGTTAGTGAGAACTTGGGAACTGGCGGTTAGGCTGTTCCCAAGGCAGCGGAAGTAAGACAAACGCAAGTAAAACAGAATATAAAAGGCACAATTCCTTTATAGAGGAACCCCACAACAACCAACTAGTTGTGTGGGTAAACCTCTACCTCCTCTTGGAGGATTTTGAATGATCTACTTATTTTATTGACTGTTCCCTAGTTACACAGGCAAGATTTACACTTCTCTATTCCTAGCAGTTCTTCCTAACTCTAGTAACACTAGTAAGTCTTCTCGACCTTGTTCCTATGCTAACAACTAAACTAAACATAAGATAGATCGAACCTTACACCTTCAGCTCACAGTTCCCTAACTCCAGGGAACTTGGATTCACCATCGTCGAGATCGCACACTCGCCGCCGGGGACTTCTCTTCACTTTGTTTCTCTTATCTCTTTGTATGTGGATATTCGTTCTGAGAAAAGTGCTTATTCCAAGCACTATTCATTTGGCTTTATACACATTTGAACTTGGGCTGCAATCTTCACTTTCATGTTGTCCAAAATACCCTTTGTCTTGCACCCCAAGTTTGCAATCTTCACATGTGACTTGATTTGAACTTAGTCAACTTCAAATGTCAATCGGACCGTTGGATCACTCGCTTTAGTCTGTTCCTCAGACCGAGCCTTCGTTTTGTCCAAGATAAGATCCTGCGATTTGCGCTGAACGGTCTTGTCCGCACATGTGAGTTCCCATGCAATGGGAACTGTTCTCTCCAAAGTTCCTTTGATAGGAACTTGCTATCATATATTCATGTTCCTTTTGCGTTCTTGGAGATTCTTTGTCAAACCTGATGTTCCCTTAAAATACTTGAATGTAACATGTTAGTTCCCATATGACGTTTGTCATTATCAAAACTGGAGACAAGTATCGTTGTTTGGATGTTTGGAACCAGAGTTCCCAACACAGTCCCAAGAATTTCCCCCATTTTGATGATGACAAACCCATTACAAAATAAACAAGTATTTCAAGGTGTGAAAAAGCATGACATGCATCTGAGTTCCTATGTGTGATTCTAGAGAGCTACTTCTATGAAACATTAAGTTCTTACTTAGTATTTTAAGCATTAGTCCCCCTTAGCTAAAGCATATTCTGTGATAACTCTTAACACGACTCATCTCACACATTTTGTCCTTCCCTCTTTTGGCATCATCGAAAATAGAAGCATAGTAAGAAAGAAAGGAACACGCAATCATACTAAAAGCCATTCATATTACTTAAGCAAAAGATGTACAATGGGAAAACATTACATTTTGTGGAGAAAATAAGGTTAAGGAGTTAAAAGAGAAAGATCATGGGGCCCTGGGAAGCATGTGATCACGCAGTTGAGTCATGACGAACATGATGTTCTGGAGAGTGCCCGCCATGTTTTCGAGAGTTGCAGCCATGTGCATTAGCACTTGAGTGTTCCCAATACTTGGGCCGTTACCAGAGGGAAGAGTCCCTTGATCCTCGGCTTGCTCAGAATGACACATCTTTTGGACCACTGAAAGGTCCAATTCCCTTCCGATGGTCACTTCTTCTTTGGTGGCATCATAGTGGCCTTCCTTGACCATGAGCTTTTTGACCAGGCCGGCATAAGGCAAGAAATGGGAGGTGGAGACCATACACTTTTCCATATGCCCGAAAATGATGCAGGGGAGGTTGATGGGCATTTTGTGGAGGAAGTGGTAGAGAAGAATATCATCTTGGATGTTGAGTTGGTGACGCTTCTCTTGCCGAGGGATCACAACTGTTATAATAAACTGGTGAGCCAGTTTGCCGATGAGGGAGAGGTTGTGAGTAGGGGTCTCCGTTTCTGGAACAAGACCTTCATAGACGTCATTGTAGATCACAATCGTCGCCTTGAAGGGTGAGAGTTCTCTTGAAGGGTGAAGACACAATCGTCGCCTTGAAGGGTGAGAGTTCCCTTGGTGGCCTCGTCATGGATGACGAAGTTGTTGTAGAAGAGGCGCACATGTGCAGGGTCGACGGTCATAGCAGCGTCGCACACCTGTTCCCATTCCTGGGCCTTGATGAGGTCCCAGAGTTCCCCAAGTCCTTGTTCCTAGAGTTGGGACTCGGTGAGGATGAGGGGAGGAATGAGCTTGCGGTCCTCTGTGATGGGAACCTTCTTCGGAGCGGCTCCTGAGAGAGATTTTGGTCAAGTCTTAAAACCCTAAACTTGCAAGTGCACAAGACCAAGTAGATAGTGATAAATATTAGGGTGTCGTATCCGCAGGGAACAATAGATTAATCCTAAATTAAGAGTCTACGAAACAGAATTGAATATAAGTTGAGAATTGGATTTTTTTTGTAACTAAACTAAAACTAATAAATTGACAAGTGTAAACAATCAGGAATAAAGAATTCTAGGGTAGTTGAATCCACCACTATTAATATAATTAGTAATCTAGTTTGAGTGAAAATTATCGGTTTATTATGAGCATCCTAAACTACAAGTGAAGATTACTCCAAGGATAAAGTATTTTTGTGATTAATCTAGTGACATAAACCATCTAACTAAAGCATGGCATATTCAATAAACAACCACAAATTCATGAAAGCACCATTGCACAACACCAAACCTTGAACTACAAGAACAAAGTTTGAAAATTTAATACCAACTGAAATCAATAATTGTTCTACAAGAATTCTTATCAATCCAAATTGGAAATTAATTATAAATCCAACAATCTCAATAGTCATGCAATCATAAACCCAAATTAATTCTCAAACAAAATAGAATTATAAAATCATACTAATAGAGTTTCATCTAAACCCTACAATGAAGAATCTAGCTACTAATAATTGGAGAAGAGATCACCAAATTGGTGAAAGCCATGGAAAATCTGAAACGGAGGAGAAATCTGAAACGGAGGGAAATCTGATCGCGTTGCTCTTGAACTCCCTTCGTGTGCCGCTTCTTCTCCGCCAAGTCCAGTACGAAACACAAACCCTCCGTTTTTACTTTTCATTCAATCTTACGTACAAATCTATATATGTATATATCATTCAATCTTACATACAAATATATATATATATATCCCCCTTTGACTTTTCAACCCCTTTTATTTAATAAATGTGGCCCATTACCAATTGCTAATCAAAGTCCCATATAAACCACATCCTCTTCCCTGCACATAATTCATAAAAGCCATCAATTAATAAATTACTAGATAATTAGTAGGCTAACAATTCATTATAAGGGGGTTTAAATATATAAAATATAACACATATCAACTACCCCACACTTAATCTTTGCTAGTCCTCGAGCAAATGAACTATCAAAACAACATGCAATCTTTCAACAGAATATGACAAACCACCTCATAAATAACTCACAAAGAGACATTTAAGCAAATGAGACTCCACCATAAACTAAAACATTTTTTATGAAAAATTAATTAATCATTAAAAATGTTTGTTATATTAGCAAGCTATGAACATAATAAAACTTTTGTACTCTAGCAACTTAACGACAATTTCAACTTGAATTCATAAATAATCTAGCATTTGTAAGAACCAATAGACACTAGAAAACAAGGTACTTCATGCAGACTGCATTAATGTTCAAGTGAATTCCCACCTCACTTCCTGTACAAGAGGCACATACCATAGTATATGGATCGTTCCTTTCATATACCACCCATTGGTCTCAAAGAAGTACTTGATACTTTACCCTTATTTTCTTTACTTTTTTTTACTGGTTCGTGAACTTTTTTTCCATTGATTTTTCCTTTTCTTATTTTGAACCAGCTTATTCTTTTTTTTGTAACAAAGTCAAGTAATTCTCCAGTAACCAGGGGCGTTGAAAAGTCACCAAGGAAGTAAGAGTTACTAGTTAGGTGGATTAAGGTATAAAAGTCTTTCTTCAGTACCCTGCACCTAAGTTAAGAACATAAATGCTAGACTATATACAAGCTTTAGAATTCCATATAATAAACAACCAAGCTGCTAGAGTTAAAGCTATTGCACCCATAACTTCAAAACTCTTTTTTTCTAAAGTTTTTTCAATAAAACCTTAGTGAATTAGAGTTTATTGCAGAACACTCATAGCTAGTTAGTCATCCAAGGAGTTTGAGGTGGTTAATAAAAATTAAAATTGCATGCCTTTGCCCTCACCCCACACTTAAATATTACATTGTCCTCAATGTAAGGAAGTGACAAATAAAAAGACAAGGAAGTAGGAGCAACACAACCTGGTGAGTGAAGAGAAACGTCCAACAATCATGGCCCAAAGATCTTGCAAAAGTCGCATTGCCATCACTATAGCCAAGTTCCTGCATCACATAGATCACTTCTCTAATATGAAAAATGAAAAATAATAAATAAATAACAAAATAAATAACAAAATAATAAAGAGAAACCCTGGGTTGCCTCCCAGTCAGCGCTAAGTTTAAAAGTCTTCAGTTAGACTGAGAAACTGTGAATTAGTCCATATAACATGGGTCCACCAGATTAATGGACTCAATAAGACCTTCTTCCAACTCATGAGATACAGCATGTTTCAACCGCTGACCATTAACCATCAACAAACGACCATCTCTTGGATCAGAAATCTGTATAGCTCTAGAAGGAAAAACATGTTCAACAACAAAAGGACCGTCCCACCAAGATCGTAGTTTACTGGGAAAAAACTTAAGCTTAGAGTTATATAGCCAAACTTTCTGATTACATTCAAAAGTTTTCCTAGCAATGTTTTTATCATGAAAAGCTTTAGTTTTGACTTTATAAATCTTAGCATTTTCATAGGATTCATTGCGTAATTCATCCAATTCATTCAACTGAAGTCTACGGTTGGAACCTGCTTGTTTCATATCAAAATTAAAAGCTTTAATAGCCCAAAAAGCTTTATGCTCTAACTAAACAGGGAGATGACACACTTTCCCAAAAACTAGTCTATAAGGTGACATTCCTATTGGTGTCTTATAGGCAGTACGATAAGCCCAAAGAGCATCATTCAACCTCAAAGACCAATCCTTCCTATCAGGCCTAACTGTTTTCTGAAGATAGATTTTATCTCTCTATTTGAAACTTCTACCTGACCACTAGTCTGAGGATGATAAAGGGTAGCAACCTTGTGTGTCACATTATACCTTTTAATCAAAGCCTCGAAAGAACGATGGCGAGAATGACTACCTCCATCACTAATAAGAGCTCTAGGTACCCTAAATATGCAAAATATATTATATTTGACAAAATCCATCACAACTTTATGATCATTGGTTCTAGTCGCTTTAGCTTCTACCCACTTTGAAACATAATCAACAACAACTAAAATGTATAGAAAACCAAACGAAGGGGGAAAAGGACCCATGAAATCTATACCACATACATCAAAATGCTCAACAATCAAAATAGGAGTGAGAGGCATCATATTACGACGAGATAAAGCTCCAGTCCTTTGACATCTGTCACAAGCAAGACAAAATTGATGTGCATCCTTAAATAAAGTAGGCCAGTAAAACCCACTCTGTAGGACTTTAGCAGCAGTCCTACGACCCCCAAAATGACCCCCCACAAGAATAAGCATGATAAAATGTTAAAATACCATGGACTTCACTTTCAGGCACACATTTTCTAATGACTTGGTCAAAACAATGCTTAAACAAATATGGATCTTCCCAATAATAATAATACTTAACTTGCGAAAAGAATCTATCTTTCTCCTGTTTCAGCCAATGAGAAGGTATCTTACCTGATGCAAGGTAGTTAACAATATGCACAAACCATGGGAAACGAGTATGAGAAACTGCAAACAATTGCTCATCAGGAAAGTTATCCTGCAAAACCACTTCATTTGTATGTTCAAGAAAAATCCTAGATAGATGATCAGCAACCAAATTTTTGGACCCCTTTTTATCTCTAATTTCTAGATCAAATTCTTGTAATAAGAGAATCCATCTGATTAATCTAGGTTTAGTCTCTTTCTTAGACAGAAGATATCACAAAGCAGCATGATCAGAGTAGATAATAACTTTAGAGCACAATAAGTATGAACAAAATTTATCAAGTGCAAAAACAATAGCCAGTAATTCTTTTTCAACTGTGGAATAATTTCTTTGAGCATCTGTAAGAGTTTTACTAGCATAATAAATCACATGAGAAACTTTGTTCACCTTTTGACCAAGAACTGAACCTATAGCATAATCAGAAGCATCACACATAATTTCAAAGGGTAAGGAAAAATCAGGAGGTTGTACAATAGGAGTTGACACAAGCAATGACTTTATCTTTTCAAACGCCTCAACACATGGTTGGTCAAAAGCAAAACTTATATCTTTAATGAGAAGGTTGGTGAGAGGCCTAGCCAGTTTACTAAAGTCTTTAATGAATCTCTTGTAAAAACCAGCATGGCCAAGAAAAGATCTAACATGTTTAACAGAAGTGGGAATAGGAAAATTAGAAATAAGATCTACTTTGGCTCTATCCACCTCGATTCCCTTCTTTGAAATCCTATGTCCTAAAACAATTCTTTCTTCAACCATAAAATGACTTTTCTCCTAGCTGAGAATTAAGTTTACCTCTTCACATCTTTTTAGAACAGCAGACAAGTTATGCAAACAATCATCAAATGAAGGCCCAAAAATAGAGAAATCATCCATGAACACCTCTAAGAACTTACCAACCATATCACAAAAGATGGACATCATGCATCTCTGAAATGTAGAAGGTGCATTACACAATCCAAAGGGCATTCTTCTGAAAGTAAAAGTACCAACTGGGCATGTAAAAGTAGTTTTTTCTTGGTCCTCGGGATAAATAGCAAGATGATTATAACCAGAATAGCCATCAAGGAAGCAATAAAAACTTTGACCAGCTAGTTTTTCTAAAATCTAATCAATGAAAGGTAAAGGAAAATGATCTTTCCTAGTCACAGAATTTAGCTTCCTGTAATCAATACAAACCCGCCACTCTGTGGCCTCTCTAGTAGGAATAAGTTCTCCCTCATTGTTTTTCACTACTGTAATCCCAGACTTCTTAGGAACAACCTGCACAGGGCTAACCCATTGGCTATCAGAAATAGGATATATGATCCCTGCATCTAGCAACTTCACTACCTCTTTCATGACCACTTCCTTCATATGTGGGTTTAGCCTTCGCTGCATTTCCCTAGTAGGTTTAGCATTCTCATCCAAGAAAATCCTATGAATGCATATACATGGGCTAATCCCCCTTAGATCAGCTATTGACCACCCTATAGCTTTCTTATGATTAGACAAAACTTTAATTAATTCTTCTTCCTGCTCAAGTGACAATTTAGATGAGATTATAACAAGTAACGTCTCATTAAGACCTAGGAAGGCGTACTTGAGTGTAGATGGAAGAGGTTTTAATTCCAGTTTAGGTGGGGAAACTATAGATGGTGGTGCATGGGTTTCAAATAAGGGTGGTAAAGGCTCATGTTTGGACACCCAAAAAGAAGTTTCAAGAACGGGAGTTCTATCAAGAATAAAAGTTAATTCTTCTAACCTATTCTCTAGCTCATAAGAACTTAAACCTGCATGAGAAATGCTAGCTTCTACAAGATCCCTAGACATAAGAACAGGTAAAGCTTCTTCAACTAACTCATCAATTAAGTCAACAAAGAAACATTCAGATTCATCTTCTAAAGTAGGTTGAGAAGAAGCTTTAAAGATATCGAGTCTAATCCTCATATTCAAAACAGAAACATCCATCTCTCCCGACCTACAATTTATGGTGGCATCAACAGTAGCTAGGAACGGACGCCCTAAAATGACTAGAACACTCTTATAAGTATGATCGGGATCCATATCTAACACTACAAAATCTACAGGGAAGAATCCTTTATCAATTTGAACTAAGACATCGTCAATCCTTCCTCTGGGCACTCTAACAGATCTATCAGCCAGCTGCAGAGTACAATTAGATGGTTGCAATTCACCTAAGCCAAGTTGCTCATACACAAAATAAGGAATCAGATTAACACTTGAGCCTAAATCTAAGAGTGCCTTTTCAATTCTATGATCTCCAATATGACATGAAATAGTGGGGACTCCTGGATCTTTGAATTTAGGTGTGTGATTAAACTGCAAGATAGAGCTAACTTGTTCACTTAAAACAACCTTTTTAGAACAATTTGATTTTGATTTCCTCTTAAATGTGCACATGTCCTTAAGGAATTTAGCATAAGCAGGAATTTGTTTGATAGCAACTTCCCATCATCCCTTCTACTAATTGAATTAGCTAATTGACCAATTTGTGTTTCTAACTTAGCTATTGACTGTGTATGAGAATCCACAACATGCATTTTATTTTCAATATTCTGGACAGTATAAGAAACTGTGCCTAAGGCATGCATGATTTTCTCAAAGTCAGAATTTCTACCAGAAGGTTGTGGTGGTTGAGAAACATACCTTTGAGCTTGAAAACCAGGAGGAACATTTGTACCTGATTGGAGTAGCTGGTTATGCCTTTGTCCTGGTTGCACATCTCCACTTTGTTGCTTCCAAGAAAAATTCGGATGATTCCTCCAGCCTGGACTGTAGGTATTTGAGAAAGGATTATTGTGGGGAGGGTAACCCTGAGCTGCATTTACCTGCTCCTGTGATACTTCAGAGTGAACATTAGGACAATTGTAAGACAAATGAGTAGGGCAAGCACCTATTGAGCACACATCCATAGGAGAAGTTGCAGGAACTTTATTTAAGGCCATCAATTGATCCAACTTTTTAGCAAGATTATCAACATTATTCTCTAGATCATGAGTATGTGAAATTTCATAAATTCCTGCTTTCCCTAAAGCTCTAGATGAGTTAGTACGAGAAGAAGTGGCATATTGTTGCAAATTTTCACTTAAGTCCTCAAATAATTGTCATGCCTCATCAGAGTTTTTCTGCATAGAATTACCACCACAAGAACCATCTATCATTTGTTGGTTATGTTCACTAAGTCCATAATAGAAGCTATGTATCAATTTCCATTTAGGGACTTCATGATGTGGACACTCACGTAACAACGTTCTAAACCTTTCCCATGCTTCATGAAACAATTCATTAGAATTTTGAGAGAAAGTTGTTATAGCACGTCTCATGGAACTCAATTTACCAATGGGATAGAACTTTTTCAGGAAATCTCTTTGTAGTTGGTCCCAAGTGGTTATATTTTGCCTAGCATTCAACCATTCCTTAGCCTTGTCTTTCAAAGAAAAGTTAAACAACCGCATACGAATGACATTAGTAGAAATATTAGGCAAGCTAAATGTAGAGCATACCTCCAAGAATGCATCAATATGCTTATAAGGATTTTCAGATTCTAGTCCATAAAAAGATGGAAGCATTTGAATGATTTGAGGTTTAATTTCAAAAGTCCCATTGACATTGGGCAGCCTAGTACCAATTGGTGAAGTATAGGTCCCCGGAGTAAAATACTCACTAAGTCTAAGTTTTTCATCGGCCATAGTTTCCTCCTTGTTAAGATCAGAATCAATTTCAGAGCTCTTTTTCAATGCCTTAATTTCTCTAAGAGCTCTTTCAATTTCAAAATCGTAAGCTTTCAAATCACAAGGCAAAGATCTACGACCAAACATATAACACCAAACACTTAGAGTATAGCAAAAACAACGGAAAAAAACAACTAGCTACTAAAAAGCAAACCTACGAACACTTATAAAAACTAATCAAAAAGAGAGAGAGAAAAAAATAAACTAAAAAAAACTAGAATATAAGACAATTAATCTTAATTAACCAAACCGTTCCCTGGCAACGGCGCCAAAAACGTGATAGAGATTTTAGTCAAGTCTTAAAACCCTAAACTTGCAAGTGCACAAGACCAAGTAGATAGTGATAAATATTAGGGTGTCGTATCCGCGGGGAACAATAGATTACTCCTAAATTAAGAGTCTACGAAATAGAATTGAATATAAGTTGAGAATTGGATTTTTTTGTAACTAAACTAAAACTAATAAATTGACAAGTGTAAACAATCAGGAATAAAGAATTCTAGGGTAGTTGAATCCACCACTATTAATATAATTAGTAATCTAGTTTGAGTGAAAATTACCGGTTTATTATGAGCATCCTAAACTACAAGTGAAGATTACTCCAAGGATAAAGTATTTTTGTGATTAATCTAGTGACATAAACCATCTAACTAAAGCATGGCATATTCAATAAACAACCACAAATTCATGAAAGCACCATTGCACAACACCAAACCTTGAACTACAAGAACAAAGTTTGAAAATTTAATACCAACTGAAATCAATAATTGTTCTACAAGAATTCTTATCAATCCAAATTGGCAATTAATTATAAATCCAACAATCTCAATAGTCATGCAATCATAAACCCAAATTAATTCTCAAACAAAATAGAATTATAAAATCATACTAATAGAGTTTCATCTAAACCCTACAATGAAGAATCTAGCTACTAATAATTGGAGAAGAGATCACCAAATTGGTGAAAGCCATGGAAAATCTGAAACGGAGGAGAAATCTGGAAAGGAGGGAAATCTGATTGCGTTGCTCTTGAACTCCCTTTCTGCGCCGCTTCTTCTCCGCCAAGTCCAGTACGAAACACAAACCCTCCTTTTTTTTCTTTTCATTCAATCTTACGTACAAATATATATATATATATATCTCCCTTTGACTTTTCAACCCCTTTATTTAATAAATGTGGCCTATTACCAATTGCTAATCAAAGCCCATATAAACCACATCCTCTTCCCTGCACATAATTCATAAAAGTCATTAATTAATAAATTACTAGATAATTAGTAGGCTAACAATTCATTATAAGGGTGTTTAAATATATAAAATATAACACATATCAGCGCCTTGGCGGTCGCTTTCCTCTTCTTTGGAGGAGTAGGAGCAGACTTCAGCAGAAGGAGGGACTCCTTTTCCATGGGAGCATCGTCCGACATCACCATTTGGCGGTTTTCTTGTTGGTCCTCAGCTAAAGCCTGGGCTTGTTCCCTGGCAAGCCCATCGGCGTCAAGAACCTCGGTGGTTGCATCACCATCCGAGTTCCCTTCGGTGTCGGAGGACAGGCCCATGTCTTCATCATCTTCGTCATCCGGACGGCTTTGACTTGTTCCAACAACATCGGCCGGATCTTTGGCCCTATCTTGATGGGCGTCCTCCCCCTTATTACGAGCGCCTTCTTCCCTTGGGAGCTCGGAGGAGGAGGGTTTGTTGGATGAAGTCCTTAAGCTCCACCTCTAGAGCGTTGAGGCGAGCATTTTCCTCGGCGGTGCCCATGACGATGGGATCCGTCATTGCAGCTTTCCGGCGGGCAACCTCGGCTATGGGCAGAGAGTCCTCGTCCGAGTCGAGGTTGATTTGCTGCTTAGCCGGGGAGGGGGAGGAGGAGATTTCTGAGGTGGAGGGAGGAGGCGATTTTTGGTGTGAGGGAGATTGGATTTGAAGAGGAGGAGAGGGAGATTGTGCTTTAGGAGAGGAGGATGGGCTAGGAATTTTGTTGTTTAGAGATGATAGAGGCGGGTCGATGGATTAGGGTTCCCATCGACGGTGGGGAGAGAAGAAGGAGTGACGATGGGATCTCTGGGACTGGAGTTCCCAGATATGGGATTAGGGTTGGAAGGAGAGAGTGGTGGAGGGTTCTGGGATTGAGAGTTCCCAAAACTTGAAGAGGGAGGAAGAGTGGAGGGTTGAGTAGGGGGAGGTGGTGGTGCGGTGTGGCGAAGGAAGAAGGACGAGACAGATTGAGGACCTCATCCATGGCAAGAAGGGATTTCTTCTTCTTCTTCTTGGGAAGATCGGAAGAAGAGAATTTTTTGTCTTTTCGCTTTTTGGATTTGAATTTTGGGGGTTCAGGACCGAAACTGTCGAGGATGACAGTCCCGGATGAGGAGGAGATTGGTTGAGATTGAGTGGAAGAGGAAGGAGGTGGTAGTTGAGAAAAGGTGGTGGAGGATGGAAGAGATAGAGTGGGGGGACACGAGGCGGTGGTGGAGGAAAGAAGGGAGGCGGCCCTAGGATCTCGTACTCGAGGGACGAGACACCAGTTCGCTCTTTATGAACGTGGGGAAGAACATATTCATGGAGGCATATGTAAAGGGTTTGGCGAAGAGCGGGATCTTTTTCTTATCCGCCTCTCTAAGCATGGTGATGAAGAGGGATTTTAAGCTTGTCTCAATCCACTCACGGATACGGTGGTCTGGATGGACAGGTGCCATGGGAGATTTTGGGAAGAGAAGATCTTTAGAGGTTTGCTTGATTTAGGATGGAAGGAGATTGCAGAGAAGAAGAGTTGCAGAGGGCGAAGGTTGAAGAAGGTCCCAAAAATGGCAAAGAAGGGGTTTTATGAGAAACGAGGAAAGGGGTAGAAGGGGAAAGACGATTTTCCTCGATAACCGGCAACCAATAAACTCGGAGAGTCGTTTCAACTTCCTTAGCATGCTTGTGACACGTGTCGTTAAACCCATGGGAAGTCACATCAAGAGTTTCCATTACTTGGCCCTCGACGCTTCAAAATCTAACACAGTTTCCCATTTCCCGAGTGACGTTCCAACTTTCCAAAATTACCAGTGTTCCGTTGCTTGGGATCATTTTGCAAGCCAATTCCCATGATCCTTGAAAGGCCAGGCTTGAGTGAAGTGGTCAGGGGAACTCACACTCAAGATCTTTTGTGAGGCTAGGGAACTTAAAAGGGAACCAGACAATTACAACTCGATAATGGGACAAATAGTTGGGCTCATGAGAAGCATTTGTTTGGTTCTCGGCTAAGGGTTGGTTTTATGATCAACCGTCATAGTGGCTTGTAATGAGGGTTAAGGGAACTCTAGTTGATCATTTTGGGCCAAGAGAAATAAAGCTCCAACTTGTACATCAAAAGCTCTAGACTAGTAATATGGCAAAATGAAAGCGATTATTCCTAGTGTTCCCTATCATGCATTTCAAGATAAACTAGCCAAGCATTGAGGGAATAACAAATAGGGACTTGTTCAGTTTAGAGTTATCATCCCTAGAAGAATCCGGAGACGCTGGTAGGGACGTCTGTCTAAAGCTTTAGTGAGAATGTCCACAATTTGCTCTTCAGTTCTACAGTGTTCCATAGAAATGTTCCCATGTTCCACATTGTCACGTAGGAAATGATGCCTAATGTCTATATGCTTAGTACGTGAGTGATGCACAAGATTCTTAGAAATGTTAATGGCACTTGTATTATCACATCTTATGGGAACTGGGCCAAAAGACATACCGTAATCCTGAAGTTGGTACTTAAGGCATAGAACCTGGGAACAGCATGAGGCGGCAGCCACATATTCCGCTTCTGCTGTGTAGAGTACCATGGAGTTTTGCTTCTTTGATCCCCATGAAACTGGCATAATCCTAGGAACTCGGCCATTCCAGAGGTACTCTTTCAATCAACCAAGTGCCCAGGGAAATCTGCATTCGAGTATGTAACGAGCTCAAGGGAACTGTTCCTTGGATACCAAAGGTACAAATTGTTGTTCCCTTTGAGGTACCTGAAAATTCTCTTCACCTCTTTCAGGTGTGATTCCTTAGGGTTAGCTTGCAAACGCGCACATAGGCACACTGAAAACATAATGTCGGGTCTACTAGCAGTTAAGTAGAGAAGGGACCCAATCATACCTCGAAAGTTCCTTTGATCCACACTTATACCTGTTTCATCTGCGTTGAGCCTTGAGTTTGGTGAGATGGGAGTGTTGATGGGCCTGGAGTGTTCCATCCCATACTTCACTAGCATCTCTCTAATGTACTTTTGTTGATGGATCCTTGTTCCCTCCTTGGTTTGAGATATTTGAAGTCCCAAGAAGAACGTGAGTTCCCCTATGAGACTCATCTCAAACTCGTTACTCATCAATTTTTTAAACTTTCCAACAAGAAGCTCATTAGTAGCACCAAACACAATATCAACATACACTTGGACAATCAGAATATCTTTTGATTCTTTCTTAATAAAAAGGGTTTTGTCTATGGAACCATGAAGGTATCCATGAGACAAGAGAAATTGCGCAAACCTGTCGTACCACGCCTTGGGAGCTTGTTTGAGACCGTACAAAGCCCTCTCCAAGAAGTAGACATGGTCTAGGAAATGCTCATCTTCGAAACCAGGTGGTTGTGCAACATAGACTTCTTCCTTGAGGTGCCCATTTAGGAATGCCGTCTTGACGTCCATTTGATATAACTTGAAGCCTTTGTGGGCGGCGTAGGCTATGAGGAGTCGAATGGCTTCAATCCTTGCAACCGGTGCAAAGGTCTCGTCATAGTCGATTCCCTCTTCTTGCCTATATCCTTGGGCAACTAGACGGGACTTGTTCCTAGCCACTGCCCCAGTTTCGTCAAGCTTGTTTCTGAAGACCCATCGAGTTCCTATGATGTTCTTGTTCTTGGGCCTAGGAACCAGTTTCCATACCTTGTTTCTTTCGAATTGGTGGAGTTCCTCTTGCATGGCTTGAATCCAGTCTGAATCCTTCAGAGCTTCCTTGATGCTTTTGGGTTCCACCAGTGAGACGAAGGCGTTGAAAGCACAGAAGTTGTTGAGAAAGGAACGAGTTTACATGCCTTTGTCATAGGGAGTGATGATGTTGTCGATGGGGTGATCCTTCCTTTGGTGGTAGTTCCTTGTTTGAATGTGTGTGACATCAAGTTGTTCCCTTGTTTCTTCTTCGTCTTCAACATGAGTTTCTTCTTCATGGGAACCGTTGTTCTCAACTTCTTCACTAAGTGTTTCTTCAGGATTTTCCTCATTGCTCCCTCGTTGTTCCCCCTGCACACTAGACTCTGGTATTGTTTCATTTTGAGGAGCAAGAGTGTTGGATTGAGAGGCATCTTAAGGTTCCTATGTTGTAGAGGGAACTTCGAAGGAGTCTTGATCAGTTTGGTGTTGAGCTCCTTCGTTGTCGCCTGGTGGTGGGACATTGTTCCCACTTGGATAGTCTTCATCTCGTTTCCTTGGCTCATCATCGTCGTCGTCTTCTTCTTGTGTGACCAGTTTGAACAGAGTTCCCTTTCCTTGGGGCTCTGTTCCCATCTTTACAGATTGTTCGTTGAAGACGACTTGAATGCTTTCCTCGATCTTCTTGGTCCTCTTGTTGTAGACTTTGTGCGCCTTGCTTTGAGAGGAGTATCCCAGGAAGATCCCTTCGTCACTTTGTGGATCGAACTTCCCAAGGTTGTCTTTGTCGTTGTTGTGGACGAAGCATTTGCAGCCAAAAGTTCTGAGATGAGAAATGTTGGGCTTTCTTCCCTTGATCAACTCATATGAGGTCTTCTTGATCATGGGACGAATCATGGCTTGGTTTAGAATGTATGTAGCTGTGGAGATTGCCTCGGCCCAGAAGTTTTCGGGAACTCCACTCTCAAGCATCATGGTGCGAGCCATGTCTTCCAGAGTTCTGTTCTTTCTTTCCACAACCCCGTTTTGTTGAGGAGTGCGTGGGGCCGAGAAGTTGTGGGATACACCGTTGTTGTCACAGAACTTTAGGAACTCTGAGTTCTTGAACTCAGTTCCATGATCAGATCTGAGAGACTTGAGCTTCAATCCCATGCTAACTTCCAGGGGCGGATTTAGGGGGGGAGAGCAGGGGCGGTCGCCCCCACATCCGTCCGGAGGAGCAATGAGTATTACTTAAAGAGCCCGAAAATTTTAAAAAAAAGATTAATTTCGCCCCCATAGACCGTCCGGGTGAAGGCAAAGCTGAAGAAGAAGTACTAGAGGTGGGAGAGGGCGGAATCCAGAAATTGGGGAAAAGCTCGGTGGCATCAATGGAGAATTGAACCATTGAAGAAGAAGACGTTAATATATTTTAATTTCTGATTTTTTTTTTAAAATAGGCCCAACTCTCATTTGGCCCATTTGACTTGAATTTAGGAATAGGTCCATTAGGGCTCTTGAATTTCACGATGCTCAGCACCTAGCATTCTAGCTAGTTTTAAATTTCAACTTACCTACCACATTTTTAGTTGTGCATTGTTATTCCAAATCCTCAACACACAACACTCGTACTTTATAAAAAAAAATTAAAATTTTGGGCTGTTTTTTTTTCCTCTAATTTGCCTTCATTATTTGAGTAGCTTTTTTTTGGTTAAAAATATATATTATTTTAGGATTTATTTTTAAAATAAAAAATTTATATAAATTTAACTTAAATATCAATAATTTTATGAAAATCTTTCCTCTCTATTATAAATTAGTGTATTTTTTAAATTAATTAAGATAATATTACAAAAAATGTAGGTATAATTTGTCAAATGATAAGTATTATTGAATAAAAAACAAACTAAAATGACAAGTATTTTCAACGAGAGTAATAAAATAATATCATGTATCATTATTTATATATCATATTTTTTTATGTTAAATTATTTTTAGTTTAATTTTTGTTTACACCTTTATTTATACTAGCTTAATCTTCCAAAAAAAAATTAAACTAGCTTAATTTATGTAAAATTAATTTTATGTACAAAATCCCCCCCCCTTCCACGCAATCCTGGATCCGCCCCTGCTAACTTCCATTCTCTTGATGAAGGGCTCAAACTCCTTAAATGCATTTAATATGGATCTCAAGAAAATAACCCATGTAAATCTTGAAAAATCATCAATTAACACATATATGTACCTTTTACCACCGTAGTTGGCCGTTTGCATGGGACCACAGAGATCCATGTGAATTAGTTCCAAGGGCCTTGTTGTGCTTACCACCTTCTTTGGCTTAAAGGAACTCCTGGTTTGCTTGCCACGAATACATGCATCACACATCTTGGCTTCCTCAATGTTGATTCGTGGCAGACCAATGACCAGGTCTTGTAAGTATAGCTTTAGGATTTGATTTATGCATGCGTGACCTAGCCTTTTGTGCCAGAGTTCCGTGTCATCATAGGAGCTTGCAAGGCACAACTTCCTTGGTGGTTCAAAGTCCATGTCCACCACATAGACATTGTTGGACCTCCTTCCTCGTAGAATGATTTTGTTGGTTTTCTTGTTGATGACCAAGCATTCCTCTGAGTCGAAGGTGATAACATTGTTACCTTGATCACATATCTGAGACACATTTAAGAGGTTGTATCCCAGATCCTTTACCAAGTTGACATTACTGATCTTGATTGACTTGTTGAGTAGTACTTCCCCTGTTCCTATGATTTCCCCTTTATTTTTGTTGCCAAAGGACACATGACCTCCTTCGGCTTTAGTGTGGAGTGAGGTGAGATTGTCTTTGTTCCCAGTCATATGATTTGAACATCCGCTATTAATGACCCATGTGTTGTTCCCCCTCACTGCCACCTACAGGGAAAGTTAATTTTTGGTGACTCAGGCAAGATGACTCTTGCCTGTTCCTATCCATGGTTTTTGTATCCTGTTCCTATCCATGGTTTCTTTGTTATAGACTCTTGACCAGTTTCCCTTGGCTATTTGAACGTACAGTTTGTGCCTAGTGTAGTAGTCTTTCTTTCCACTCACCCCACTTTCCAGGACACGTATTTTCTCCTCTAGATGGACATTCTTTTGTTTTTCACATTGGAGTTCTAGGGCCCTACACTCATTTATCTCTTGTTCGTTTAGAGGAGACTTCTCATTCTTTGGGCACTCAGACTTGTACCCAATCCCACGTTTGGCTGGGAAAAATTTGGTTTGGGAACTTGAGGCTTCAGGACTCTCATTTCCCTTGCTCAGCTTTTGTAGGAACTCATTTTTATCACTCTCTATGGTCTTAATCTCATCCTCGAGGGCCACTATGTTGGATAGGTAGGACTGAAGCTTATCAATCAGTTTCATACAATTGGAACAGGATTAAAGACCAACTAACTCAGCATTTGTGTGTTCCGATTCATCTAGCTTCTTTTGCAATTTTATGTTATCATTAACAAGACTAGAGAGCAATTTTAATAGCTCAGGTTTTTCATAGTTAGATAAGGACTCAAGAATAGTTTCAATGGTTACCTCACTGGGTTGTTCCTCAGTGGTCTCCCCTATGGCCATTGCACACATGTCTAGGTGTGCCCAAGATTCGGGATCTTCATCCTCGTCGTCGCTCCAGGTGGCGATGTAGGCCTTCTTCCCTTGTTTTTTGTCGTCAGTTCCCTGTGGGCAGTCTTTTGTGAAGTGCCCCTTCTTATAGCACTTGTAGCAGGTGACGTTAGTGAGGTCCTTCTCCGTGGGCTTTCTTTGGAAATTCTGGCCTCTTTGCGAGTTCCCATAGCCCTTTTTGAACTTTCCTTTGTTGTAGAAAGATCGAAGGGCCTTTGTGATAAGGATGAGTTCCTCATCTTCTTTTTCTTCAGAGTCCTCGTGTTTCTCCTGAACAGATTTGAGCATCTTTTCCAATTTTAGGGCAATTCCCTTGTGTGCCCTTTCTTGCTGCTTGTCATCTTGTTTCCTTTTCTCATGTCCCACCAGCTTCCCAAAGAGTTGGTGAAGCATGAGATTCATGTTCTCAGGATTTTCTTTGAACATGGTCCTCTCATTAGCCCATTCACCAGTTAGGCCGTTGAAGAGTTGTTAGATTTTCATCTTGTCGGTGATTTTCTCCTTTGTGATCCCAAGTCTGGTGAGTTTGATGCATAGGGCCTCAAAGTGAGATTGGTAGTTGTGGACTGATTCTCCCATCTCCATTTGGAAGTTGAAGAACTCCCTTCTAGCATTCATTTGGAGATCCTCTCTGAGGTCAGAGTTCCCAATACGCATCTGTTGGATAGCTTCCCACATCTCCTTCTCCGTTTCCAGATTTGCTACCCTATCGCAATCTTGTACGGACATGGCATTCTTGAGGTACTGTTTGGCCTTGAAGTTTTCTTCCATGCACTTCCATTTGTTTTGTCCCCATTTGGTGAAGTCATTGCGAATGGTTGGATCTACCTCGAAGTTCCCTACTTCGATGACTCACCAAGCTTGAAAGTCGTGGTTGTGCATCCAATCCATTCATGTTGCATTGCCAGGTTTCGAACCTTCCGTTGATAAGCCTTGGAGGCTTGTTGTTCCCATGTCCAACTTGAGTGAGTTCCTTAGACATCCTGTAACCTGCGAGACTAATACAGAAATCTAGAGCGAGCCTGCTCTGATACCAATTGTTGGATCGTCATACGTTAGTGAGAGCTTGGGAACTGGCGGTTAGGTTGTTCCCAAGGCAGCGAAAGTAAGACAAATGCAAGTAAAACAGAATATAAAAGGCATAGTTCCTTTATAGAGGAACCCCACAACAACCAACTAGTTGTGTGGGTAAACCTCTACCTCCGCTTGGAGGATTTTGAACGATCTACTTATTTTATTGATTGTTCTCTAGTTACACAGGCAAGACTTACACTTCTCTGTTCCTAGCAGTTCTTCCTAACTCTAGTAACACTAGTAAGTCTTCTCGACCTTGTTCCTAAGCAAACAACTCAACTAAACATAAGACAGCTCGAACCTTACACCTTGAGCTCACAGTTCCCTAACTCCAGGAAACTGGGAATAATCGGGGACTTCTCTTCACTTTGTTTCTCTTATCTCTCTGTATGTGGATATTCGTTCTAGGAGACTGTTCATTTGGCTTTATACACATTTGAACTTGGGCTGCAATCTTCACTTTCATGTTGTCCAAAATACCCTTTGTCTTGCACCCCAAGTTTGCAATCTTCACATGTGACTTGATTTGAACTTAGTCAACTTCAAATGTCAATCGGACCGTTGGATCACTCGCTTTAGTCTGTTCCTCAGACCGAGCCTTCGTTTTGTCCAAGATAAGATCCTGCGATTTGCGCTGAACGGTCTTGTCCGCACATGTGAGTTCCCATGCAATGGGAACTGTTCTCTCCAAAGTTCCTTTGATAGGAACTTGCTATCATATATTCATGTTCCTTTTGCGTTCTTGGAGATTCTTTGTCAAACCTGATGTTCCCTTAAAATACTTGAATGTAACATGTTAGTTCCCATATGGCGTTTGTCATTATCAAAACTGGAGACAAGTATCGTTGTTCGGATGTTTGGAACCAGAGTTACCAACACCGTCCCAACAAACACCCATCATCTCTTCTCCATGGAAAAACACCCTATGAGATACTCTTTGGTAAAATGGACACCTACAATCATATTTTCACCTTCGATTGTTTATACTTTTTTCGTTTATCCCTCAAAATCGTGATGAATTAAGTCCTTGTAGCAAACGATGTGTTTTCTTTTATTACCAATATGGAAAGAAAGGGTGGTGTGTTCTTCATCTTCATCCGGGCAAAATCTTTATTTCTAGAGATGTGATATTTCAAGAAAATACCTTCCCTTTTAAGGGTCATACACTTGCTGAAAATTCTTCATCTCCTATTACTAAGATACCGATTGCCAATTTTGACGTGGCTTATTTGGATCTTCCAAACTTGGTTCCTGCTCCTATGGTCTTTGAAATAGAAAACCATCCTTCTCCTGTTATATCTGAGCAACTAAGCCAACTCTTGATTCGTCCCAAGCTGAAGTTCCAACGAGTCTTAATACTCCGCCCACTATTGTTGCTTCTTTTCTCGCTGCTTCTGAATTACACCGCAGCAAACGACCACGATATGCCAATGTTCAGCTTCGTGATTTTATTTGCAACACCACTCGACAAGTAGACCGCTACACTGCTCCCTCCTCGCCTGCTTCCACTAATTCCTCATGAATCGATTATTCCATTGAAAATTATGTTTCAACTAACAAGTTTTCTTGCCATTATGCCAAGTTCCTTGAAGCTGTTATGATCAACCAAGAGCTTTCGAGTTTTGAACAGGTTGTTCGTGACCCATATTGGTGAGCCACCATGTGATCCGAGCTTGACGCTTTCGAAAGAAATGACACTTGGGAGCTCAAGTCATTACCTTCTCATAAACAGCCCATTGGTTGCAAGTGGGTCTTCCTTATTAAGTATAAGTTTGATGGCTCTATCGAGCGCTACAAAGCTCATTTGGTGGTTCTTGGATACAAACAAGTCGAAGAAATGGACTATACCGAGACACTTGTGCCAGTTGCAAAGATGTCTTCGGTCCGTTTATTTCTATTCATGGAGAAGAGATGATGGTGTCCATTTGTCCATAACGCATTTTTGCATGGCGGCCTTGACGAGGAGGTCTACATGAAATTGTCACCCGGATTCATGGCTTCTTCTGATCGTATTTGTCACCTTCGGAAATCCTTGTATGGGCTCCGAAAAACACCTCAGAATTGGTTTGCCAAGCTTGAATTTTCACTTACAAAATACGGGTTCAAACGATCCTATGTTGATTACTCATTATTCTCCCTCATTCGACATGGCACCTCTCTTCATGTAGTCGTTTATGTGGACGACTTGCTTATTGCGGGAGATAATGTCGAATCCATTAGTGCTTTCAAGACCTATCTACATAATTGTTTTCATATGAAGGATTTCGGTCTCCTTTGTTACTTCTTAGGAATCGAGATTGCTCATGGATCGAATGACCTTTTTCTTTCTTATCTCAAGGTAAATAGGCGTTGGAAATTCTATGTGAGGCTAGTTTACTAGGTGCCAAACTAGTTGTCTCTCCTCTACCTTCAAATCATTGCTTAGCCACGACGGTTGGCCCATTGTTTTCAGCTCCTGAGAGGTATCGTCATCTAATTGGCAAGTTGATTTATTTAGCCATTACTCGTCTCGAGTTGAGCTATTCCGTACACACTTTGTCTCACTTTATGCAAGACCCATGGGATGATCATTGGCATGTTTTAATACTGGCAGTGTGTAATTGAAATTGATTTAAGACAGTTTTTTGGTCTCTTATTAAGACAGCAAAACTTCATTAATTAGTCAGATGTACACGGTCACAAACTGCATGTTTGTTTATGCCAGTGATACTTGGACATTGAAGTTACAGATAACATTGCTACATCTTATTCCAACTGTAATCTAAGTTAGTCCAGTGTGCATCGAATTATTGGAAATATGTGGATTATGCTCAAGTTTAGACTTTAAACTGTTACTTGGTCCATTGCAACTTGTGTATGTGCTGCGGAATGATACGAGATGATCTTTGATCAGCATGTGAAAATGATTTCATAGCATGAAGCATCAATTTACAACTCATCCACTGCTCTTTGCCCATTAACTCATCAAGTAACACTTCTTTATTTGAGTGGGTTTATTACCAGCAAACAAAAATTCAGAATTATGGGTAAACATGGACATGTTTTATAAGTCTTAGTCGGATACCACACAAGGAGACTCCTTTGATCAAATGCAAACAAATTAAGCAAGCAAAATCATGGAGGGTTGCCATTATCCAAAATGCGGTATTGAAGTCGAACAAAGATTCGGAATACACATCAACTAGAGCACAATGCACAAATCATTGCAAATCATATTTGCCAGTAGTAAGGATTAAAGAGCAGCAAAAGTAATACATGATCAACAGTTTACCTACAAGAAGCCCTCAAAAGCGGCTTTTATTGTACCACCAGTTTCCCATTGCTGGGGTTTGATTTGGGGCAGAGAACCTTACGTCCCTTGTCACGTCTACGTTTAAGCAACGCTCTACCGCTGGTGGTTCTCATGCGCCTACGAAAGCCGTGGGTACGAGCAAGAGACTTTCTTGATCTGTTCCTCTTTGTTTGACAAAGCTGATACTTCTTCCCGGCCCTCACAACAAGACGCTGACATCTATCATTTCCAGCTCCAAAGCTAGAGCTCAGGTTTAACCCCAACGACAATCCTGAAACTTGCAAATAAACCTAGCCATTGTTAAATGCCTCCCCTAAGCATCAGCACAAGCAAGAATCTTCTTTCGAAGCCGAGCAAGTGGTTGTTTGGTTGTGTATTCAAAATATGTTGATTCCAAACATAAAAGTTACAGTCATTAAATGAACAAGCACTGAGGTCCTTTGCACATCAATACATCATTCTTGTAGCAAAACTATGATATTGATATTATCATTCCAACTCAACATGCCAAGAACATTTCTGCATTAATTTGAAAGAAGATTGATTTGAGGTCGTGGGATAAAATTCCAGGAATAAAATCAATGAATATATTCACATAGCAGAAGATCATTTTATTGACCTTGAACAATTAGGTATTGAATTTTGGGGTCAGCCAAATCAATCCGGATAATGTAGAAAGTTTCTACAAGAAATCATCAATTTCCTCCCTAAAGAGTAAAAGAGGCAACAAAATATTCAATTTCCGCAACATCAATAATTCAAACTCCAAAAATTGCAACCTATTATCCGGCATTCACCAAAAGTACCAGCAATTTACTTCCAAATACGAGCTCAAAATTCACTTCTCTTCATCAAATTGAGCATTTAATCGACCAGAAACTGAATGAAGTAAGCAATTTATAGGAAAACGGAAGAACCTGCGAAGGAGGAGGAGAGCGAAGACGAAGACGGCATGAAAGAGCAGCTAAGCAGCGCAGGGCGAAAGGTAG
This sequence comes from Fallopia convolvulus, assembly GCA_964016875.1. Classification (NCBI taxonomy): domain Eukaryota; kingdom Viridiplantae; phylum Streptophyta; class Magnoliopsida; order Caryophyllales; family Polygonaceae; genus Fallopia; species Fallopia convolvulus. The sequence goes on along the minus strand of OZ024729.1, from coordinate 19,316,998 downwards.
AAGAACGGAGGGAGATTCCAGTAGTCCTCACAGTAGAACCGGAAAGGAGTGCCATTGGAGGTGATGGCCTGAGAGTTCTCATGCCTCCTCCGCCTGACAGCCATGGCGCCATCGACAGCGTTAGCGTTGCCATTGTTTTTCCTATCTGCTTCTGTTTTCTCTCTGCGCGTTATCTTCTTCTTTATGAGTGGAGGGGGCAAGGGTGTTTTATCGTATCGATATCGAAAATTATGGGCTTGTGGAAAGTCCCATAGAAGTAAATGGGCTAGCAAATAAAACATGGAAATGGGTCGATTCCTTCAACAGGCTGTGAGCCTGTAAGCTCAATGGTATCAACATATCCGTGTTATAAAACCGAAAGGACTCAAACAGTACATTTAGAGTTGGAGATATTTGATAATTAATATCAGGAATCGAGTTGGGAGATACAAGATTTTTTGTTTTTTCAGAAGTTTTAAACTAAATGGGTAGGTAATAGAAATTGGGTTCTAATGCCAAAGGATTGGATGGTTTGGAACATAGAAATGAGACTTGTGACGTCGATGGCACGTTGCTGTGTTACATGGAAACGGAAAACGAAAACGACACTAACATAGGAAAACAAAGTATTTCCATAATTTACACCAAGAATTGAGTTTCTGTTCCAAGTTTCCATCACAAAAGGAAAATGGAAAATGTTGTATTGTTAAAGTTTTCATGTAACATAGGGTAGTGGTGGGTAAACAATCAACAATGTTGGTGGAAGAATGTAATTGTGGTTTTTGGTAGTCTATGGACGAAAGTAAACAATTAGGGAAAAAGATAGGATTAAGGCAATTTGGCCATGTTTGGGAATGAACAAACGAGAAGGCGGTGTATTGCAAAAGAAGAACTTATACTGATAATGGGGTTAGTCTAATCTCTTATCAAACATTGTAAAATGACTATAAAATCCAACAAAAGCTCACCCATTCAATATGTTTGTTGGTTTTTGATGGTCTGTTAGGTTCTCCTGCTTGTTTGGTTTTTTTTTTTTTGTATGTGTGTTTCAGCGGTGTTTCAGTGTTTGTGCTCCCTTGCAGAGTTGCAAGTTCGTCTGGTTGTTGATTGTCTCAGCATCTCAATTTACTAAATCTATCCGGTACATCAAATTCATGTCCTTGTCAAAACAAATTAGTAACTGTTTTTAAAAATGCAAGTTCTCATCCAAAAAGATATTATAGTTTTCTAGGTTCAACTCATTTGTAAGGCCGTCCTAATTCTTAGCTTGTCAAAAAAACAATTGATTAGTATTGGATATTTGGAAAAGGTAATTTTGAAATAAAAGGTGTCAAAACTAAAACCTCAAATTCTCAAGTTGGTTATGTGAAGTAGGTAGGGTGAATAGTCAAGTTAGAAGCTTTACGGATTTGATTATACTTCAGATAATTTCAAGGACGGGGTTTGATATTGGATTTTAGGATTGAAGTCAAGTTACAACAAGTATTATATTTTGTTTCGGATAATTTCAAGAAAGAGTGTTGGTTTTGGATTTACCTAAAATCCATACCCCACCTCTCCCCATTTGATAGTTGTTATTGACGAAAATGAATGTCGTCATTGACATGCCAATAGTTATAAATTACGAATCATACAGTGCTAGATGACCAAAAAAATTCTTTAATTAGCCAGACTGGATCACATTTTATCTTGACAGGTCGGTTATACTCTTCCACCCATGATGGGAGGACACTATTTTCCAGTTAAATTTGAGTTGGGAAATGACAGCTAATAAGGTTTACTACACTAATTTCCCAATTCACCAATGCTCACACCGAACAAGAAATTGCTAAACACACATGATAATGTTTACTTTACAACAAAAAGAATAGGGGCCATAAATTCCAGCAGCTGAGATTAGCTGCAGAGGCTCCTAAATAAGCTCCTAGTATAGCGTAGACCGGCACACGAGCTTCGGGTGCTGGCCATGGCACTGAACATGACAAGTTCCGGCTTTATCTCTAAGCTCCTGGAACGCCCTCATCGTCTCCACATCAAACCCTCCAGCAAACTGGCAAATAATTACCCATATATATATATATGCAAAACAGCATTGTTTAGCTCTCAACTACTCTTAATTTGTCACCAAATGTGAACAGATTGAATGTAACTTAGAGATGGAGTTGGTAGTAGTAGCTCACCTGATGAACTCGAAATGCGAACCTAACGCCTTGAACAATCAACTCTTGCTCCTCGGGGCCACCACCAGCTGTTTCTAGCTCAGCTGATACTCTCCTCATGTACTTCATTGCCAGTTTTACTGAGGCCAGCTTGATCTGCTGACATTATAAACAAGAAGTGTCCAAACTTCAACATATGGAAAATATCTATATGACCAAGTGCCAACACATCATAACTCGACACAAAATAATTAAACATGACTGGACATGAACTTCAAGTTCCCATCCACAAGGATACTCTAGGTTCTTCTTCAACTAGTATTTGAAGCTAAACTAATAATAATAATAAAAAACAAGTTTGGATGTACTTTCTACATTCTAAGCTACTGACCAATGAGTAATTTAATATATAGTCAAAATAATAAGGTAACATTCACATGCAAAACCATGGTAAAGAAGCCACTAAAAGTCAGTAACTTAGGTCAATATTCCCAGATTAAATTAGAAATATATAACACAAAATGCAGGATCCAAAGTAATTAGGCAGCAGCATCTGCCTAGCAGATTTTCCTCTTACAATTCCAATTGCCCTTTATTTATATGTGATAGAAAGATCCAGGGAACACTGAGGAAATCCAGCACTTAGTGAAAGAAGCGTGCAATGATCCTTCCTAGAGTGAATATATAAATTCATGGGGATTCATAAAAAGGTCATACCCGCCAAAGAATCTGATACTCAGCACCAACAACAAAAGGGCCAAAATGAAAAGCAGCTTCTTTCCTTTATCTGGGAACTGGCGTTTCACATGTGCACGCGCATGCACGGGTGTGGTTTCCTACTGACTCTATTTGTTTTTCCCACCCTTTTTGTCATCTAGCAATCATAGTTTAGAATAAAGGTCTCAAGTGTTCAAACAAATTAGATTGTGTACAGTGGAGAAATGCTAAAGCAGCCACAAACAAAAGGGCCCATGGCAATCAAGGAAGCAAGGATGCCTTCAAAGGTTTCTTAGTAATTATAATCAAGACAAAAAAAATTGGGTGTTGGGTGACTCTATATGATCACTAATTAAGGATATAATCATAGTTTCTTTACTCAAAGCTGAAGAAACGAAAACATGATTTGATTAAAATAATACCGGACTAATTGGTCCATTCTCAAGCATCCAATCTACAGGAATGTGAAACGACTTGAATCGATTTGCAGCGGATTCTCTGAGTCGCGAGAGGTTGTAGACCCCATGCTCCAACCTATTTGCATAATAACACACTGATTAGTTTTAAAACCTTTTTACTATATGAAAGCAACACTTGATCGAGAAATGCACTTTATGCATACTTCTCAAGCAAAGTCTGCATTTTCTTGAGAGCTAGAGAACATGGCTGCCTAGCATTATCTATGAACCCCGAGGCCTCGGATTCAAGCTTCTTGAGATCACAGTACTCGAAAGCGGCTTCTCTAAGGGCGTCCGCCTTTTGCTCAGGCCAGTTGAAGTGTTTCAGCACAGCCCTTTCATCCACCTTAACAGTTCACATTTGATTAATAACTCCATGACAAAATAGTGTTTGTGAGAACGGATAGAGTAATGATGAAAAGGGAAGTTGCTTAATATGGTACCAAATAGGAGAGCTCATCATCTAGCCACTTTACAAATGAAACCACATCTTCTATGGCGGAAAATGCAGCATCCTCGATTTCTTTGATTAAAAATCTTATGAAATCTCCTTGAGTTTCAACGTCTGTTCTGATCTGTCATGTGAAGGCCAACGGATAAGAATGATTCAAACGAAAAGACACCAAAATTGATAATTGCAGAACTGTGATGTAAAGTTCAAGTATAACTCACAGAGAGCAAGTAGGAAGAGCGGTTCTCGAATTCTCCGACCAAATCTCGAGCACTCGCCGGAGAGACCTCCACCGTTCCGGCGCCAGAGTCTCGACGGGAGTCTCGTCTCATCAGAGAATGGTAGAACTCCACCACTTCCGGCACTCGCCTCACCTTCGAAGGGAAAGCCTTTGACGCCTTTGCGGGCAGTGGCGGTGGCGGAGGAGGCGGGGGTGCAGATTTAGTTGGCGGAGGAGGCGGTGGAGGCACAAGACTATTGCTATTTACCGTGGATTTGTGATCATCCAACTTGGAATCAGACGAGGCGGAGCTCGTCGCCGGAGACAAAGAGGACGAATTCCTAGATGGCGGTGGTTTTGGAACCCTAGGAACGCGAGAGCGAACATCCGTCAATGCCGATACCGAAGTCTCCGGCAATTCCTCGGAGCTAGACGGAGAATGCCTACGCCTATCGCTCTCTAACTCCTCCGTCTTCGTCTCCGGCGCCTTTAGACTCTCGCCATGGATGCTTGTGGAGCTACTATCGGTGGATCTGCTAACCTTTTTGGCGCTCAAACTCTTAATCAGGTTCGACTTTGAAGCGACTTCAATTAACCCCTGGAACCTCTGCGACGCCGATAGCTCGTCGTTATCAACCCTAACTTTATCAGCCAGTTTACGCTTCAGCTGCGCAACTTCCGACTCTAATTCCGCGGCCTTCCTGTCCTTCTCTCTCCTCTCTTCCTCCACTTTCGCCATCATCATCTCCCCCTCGTGAATAAGCCTCTGGTTCTCCGACTCCAACGCCTCGATTCGCTTCGCGAATATCTCGAGATCATTCGTCTTGGAGGCAATCTCGCTCTCGAGCAAGGGAACAATGGCGACAGCCTCCTTGAGAAGCTTCTGCTCGAGGAGCTCCGTCTGGAGGCGGTGCTCCCTGGCGCGGAGCTCCTCGACGAGGCGGAGGAGGTCGGAGACGTCCGGCGGGCGAGGCTGAACCTGAGCGGAGGAGCGTGGGAAGTAGGCTCCGAAGGAGCGGCCGAAGACCGTGGTTTTGCGGTCGGAGGAGGCCCTGGAGGCGGCGCGGGAGGCAGACGCCGGCGGAGGGGGCGGAGGCGGCGGAAAGGGTGCGGCGGCGGTGGAGAACTTAGGGTGCGGGAGGTTGGAAGTAGGTTTGTGCAGACCGATAGCCTGCTTGACCTTGCCGGCCACCATTGTCGTTGCTGGTTGGTGAAGAAGGCTAGGGAGAAGTAATGTGGCTCGGAGGACAGCTGGATTTTCCGATCTGGTTGCTAATTTTGACCGAACATCACTTTCTGTTACATCTGTTTTACTTCAATCAGTGAAGAGAAGAGAGTGGGAGGGGAGAGAAGAAGGGGGTAGAGTGAAGAACAGGGCAGTGCAGAGAGAAGGAAAGCGAGGGCACGGAGAACGCGGAACGGTCCTCCTTATTATGTCCTCCTATCTTCTTTCCCATCCGTTTGAAAATTACATTACTACGGTTTAAATGGATAAATTAAACAAAAACCACCCGTTGTTTGCATTACACTACAAAAAATATCCCTATATAAGCATAATTATTTGTTCTATTATATTTTTTGTTTCTCTTCACCGCCGAAAGTGAGTGCCCAAATACATGTACACTTTTGCCAAAAAAATTATGTCACGGTTAGTAGTTTCTAATTTCACTCAGCGCAATTTTTATAATAAGCTAAAAAGGTGCACTTGCCTTAAAATTGGTTTTTGTTTGGTCGGTCGAATGCCTTAAAATTTGTTACTAGCGTAAAGTGACCCGTTGAAAATGAAAGCACATAGAATCTATTTTTTTCTGGTTTTAATTACGTAACTATTCAGTAGCATATTTCACGATACTACATGAGGTTCTTTTACTAGCGACATTGTATTATTTCTTAAAAAACGGTAGGCTAACCAAATATGTAACATGTAAATTTATACGTCAATTAAACTTTATACATGGGTTCCCGGCCCGTGAGCCCTATAGAGTCTTCTGGATCTTTTAGCTTTGGCCTAGTGTTAAACAAGTGAAATTTAATCAAAACTAACGATTCTCAATGGACACATAATAATTGTGTCATGGAAAATGGGTCACCATTAATAAACTAGAGCTTGTGTTCGCATGCATAGAGTACAGTGCTGGACAATGAGCCAAAACTTCCAATGTTACAATTAAGGCGTAGCTAGCTTGAGCCTTGAGCATCTTGGGAAGATATAGTTTTTATTATTATTTTGTTCCGATTGAGAAAAGAGTTGGATAGACATCCTTTTTAGGTCAATTAAACTGGTTCAAAAGTCGTGCTTTGGAAACATTTGTATTAAAACACTCATTTATTTTGCCAAAAAAACTCTCATATCTCAAGCTAATCTTTTTTTTTATAGATGGAAGTGCACGTAGTGATCACCAATTCACCATTTTCCCTGAATACCTTGGATTTCGCTAGTTTGTAACAACGTAGCAACTAGTAAATTTTACGGAAATTTTGCGTGATAATTTTATGATTAAGGTAATTTCATCTTCTATCCACGTATTCTCTCAATTTCACAGGATAACCCTATAATTTGGACAAAATTTGTTAAATAACCCTATCGTTAAACTATAACCCAAAAATGTTAATTTGGAAAGAAAAAAAAGCAACATATTTTTTTCCATCTAAATTAACATTTTAAGATTTTCACTAGTGTATTGCACTATTTTAGGATTTTCACTAATACCAATTAGGTCCTAGAAACTGATTTGTAATTTAACATTAATGTTTTCAAGTTAGTGATTCTTGTTGAATAGTCAAATGCGGTGATAAGAATATAGAACAAATCTTCAATTACGAAAAGAAGGAGTTTAGAGGAATTGGAGATTGGAGCTAAAGTTATCTATTCTATGATCAAGTGGGAACATGATATTAGATGGATAGATAGAGTTATTTTTGGAATGATCATGTCTTAGGATAGATCTTGTCTTATGGATGGAAACTATATCTTTTGGCAAAGATAGAAGATCAAATCCATAATAGTCCTATAAATACCAAGGTGTTCTAAGGGTTAGATACACGTCTTGACAAAGAGAAAATTAGAGAGTTCAAAAGCAATAGAGATCAAGAGTTTTTAGGGTTGGAAAATGAACCTTGAAGCGAAGGAACTACAACAAGGTTAGTGCTCATGTTTGGAATTCTTGTGTTAGTTGAATTGGTTTTCGAGTTATAGGTTAGAAGACAAGGTAGTGTGACTAGGAACTCGGGTAGGTTTCTAGAAACAAAGAAGTCCGTGTGTTGCCATTGTAACTAGGGAACTATGAATAACATAAGGATACCATCTAAAAAGGTAGAGGTTTACCCATTCAACTAGTAGGTTGAAGTGGGTTCTTCTATAAGGAACTATGTCTTTATACTTGTGTTTTACTTTACTTTTGTTGTCCAAGGAATTGTCTTTACATAGTTCCTTATCAGTTTACTAATACACCGAGATCATACAATATATTGGTATGAGAGTAGGTGCTCTAGATTGTGTGTTATTTGTAGGTATTGACAATGAGTTTTGAGATGTACTCAATTGGTCTGGAGAACAACAAGCATCCTCATCTTATCACTAGGCGATTTGAAAGATGGAAGACTCTCATGAAGGATTAGACCCGGAGTAATGACTTCCAAGCCTAGAAAATCATTGAAGTTGAGAACTTTGAAGTCAAAGAGGACATCAAAGATGATATCACAAAGTGGGGAGGAACTGAATGAAAGTGCATGGAAGCCAGCTATAAGGCAAAGATTTCTCTAAAAAAATGCTCTCGGTGAAGAAGACAACTCAAAGTCGGAAAATCTGAAAATTGTCAAGGAGATGTGGGCTGCCATCGAACAAATACATGTTGGTAGTTCTAATCTCAAGGAGAATCATCACATGGATGCAAAAAGAGATTTCTTTAACTTTCACATGGATGAAGGAGAAACCGTGTCATCTTATCAAGCTCGATTCGAGACTTTGTGTACCAAACTCAATGGTCTTGGTATAACTAAAGCAAATGTCTCGGAGAAAGAGAAAGTGGCTATCTTATCAAGCTCGATTCGAGACTTTGTGTACCAAACTCAATGGTCTTGGTATAACTAAAGCAAATGTCTCGGAGAAAGAGAAAGTGGCTATCTTATCAAGCTCGATTCGAGACTTTGTGTACCAAACTCAATGGTCTTGGTATAACTAAAGCAAATGTCTCGGAGAAAGAGAAAGTGGCTCAAGTCATCAATGGTCTCAATAGTGAATGGAAACACGATAGAACAACCTTCAAGTAAAATCTAGTGAACAAAAATCTCATACTCCATGAGATCTTAAGAAAATTGAAATCTTATAAAGCGATAAGAGAAGCCGACAAGCAATTAAGCTGAAAACTCTAAGAAAGGTGTTGCCTTTAAGATTGAAAAGGCTCTACGTCATGTCTAGGAAGAAAGTGAAGACGGTGATGATGAGGAAGATAAGGAGATTGCTCTTATCACTAAGGTTATACGAACCTTGTACAACAAAAGAAAATTCAAGATTAACAATGATGATAACAAGAACAATGGCAATATCATGAACAATGAGAGCAAGTATGACATAAAAGGATTTTACTTGATTCAAATGCTTCAAGAAGGGGCACTATGAAAAAATGTGTCCTCAAGGTAGCAATGAAGGGAAGAGTGAGAAGAAGGCCTACATGGCTACATTGCTGCATGGAGTGACTCTGATGAGGAACCAGAATCTTGGGCAAGCCCAAATATGTGTGTTATGGCTATTCAAACATCCGAAGATGGTGATACCCAATCATCAAAAGAAGAGGTTAGTCCTAAATCTTTTCTTGAAACTCTTGAAATTAATGAAAAATCTCATCTTATTCAATTAGTCAAAAGATTGTTTAAAGAGAACATGAACATGTAGAATAAACTCACTAAATTTGAGGAATAATGCTTGAAATTAGAATTGTACATTAAAAATTTGGATATTCCTTGCACCACCTGTGACAAGTTTCAAATTGAGCTTGGTTCCCTTAAAACTGCTAATGATGGTCTTAGATTTGATCTTATTGCAACATCATTAGAAATAGAATCCCTTTGTAAGTTTAATCAAATGATTCTTGAAACCACTTTACAAAAATTCTGCCGTTCTAAGGAAGAAGTAGGAAAAGAAGTATTCTTTGTGAAACCAAACATGGGTTGGGATATCCTAGTGAGAGTTCCAAAGGAAAGGTGAAGGATCTAGATAAGGAATAGGTAACTATCTCTATGGCTTTAGAACTTCAAAGTGCCAAGGATAAGGTTGCCCATCTCAAAGAACATGTTAGAGTTCTAGAGAGTGGATAAGGAACCAACAAGTTTGTGCAAATTTGTGATCAAGGAAACAATGTTGTGACCTTTGATATCTTAATTAGTTAATGATCTTGGATTTAACTTACTATGTTTGTGCGGATTTGTGATCAAGGAAACAGTGTTGTGACCTTTGATATCAATGAATGCTTAGTAGTGAATAAGGAAACAACAAAGTGTTGAAAAGTGGTAAATATATGAGGCAGTATATACTATATAAAAGTCCTCAAACATACAAGGGTTGGAGCGTAAGATACATAACTCAAACCGGATTGACAGGATCCTACAAACCTTATCAAGAACACCCACAAGACCACTCTCACCAAGGTGCAACTTAGGAGGGATATTGCAAGAAAATCAAGGTCCAAAAACCCCCTAAAACCATCTCTAGGCAAGGCCAAGACCACGGCCTCCAGTGAAGAACGCAGACCGAGTCTCGTAGAACGCAGCCGCAGAATGAACTTCCTTGCTCGCGCTTTCCCGGTTGTGTTGCGCTCGCATCATCTCCGCATGATTCTTCGTATGTGCGCCCCTCTTCTTCCATGGAGCTTGCAAGGGATAGAAATTCTCGTCTTGCATGCCTTCACAATCTTGATTACACGAGTGGTAGCATGGATCGTGGCACCCCAAAATCACACATCATTCCGTAGCTCCCAAACATGGTAGATGATACCAAGTAGGGTGTTGAGTCTTGCCTTGAAGATGTCGTTGTTTTGCCTCAACGATTGCAAGAATCACTCGATCCATTCTTCGAGGCTCGGTTTCCGTGTTAGGACTTCTTGCCAAGTCCTAACACGTATATATGTACAAAAATGTTCTTACCAAGTACAAAAATGTCATTTATTTGATCCCTGACTTTCATCTCGCGTCCATGACCTACAACAATTGTTAGGACAAACTTGCACGTATATATGTACCTACGTATAGAAAGATATTTCCATCTCACGTTTTAATTACAAGAACCTAGTGAATTTTTGAGACATGAAAAGGTATGTGTGGATATTCACATTCAAGATATGAGATACATTGGATGTTAAAAAGTTATATATCTCATCCGAATATTTGTTTGACCTAATCCAATTCTAATTCGATCTAAAAGTTATATGTTTCACTCCGATTAAGATGTTAAAGATGTCGATTGTTTTTATTAAAATTGGGATTTTAGGATTGAATTTTATCAATTGTAAAATTGGATTGTAAAGACGTAAACTTGTAATATTTAATATAGTTTTTTGGAAAATATATGAAACTTGTGGTTGTTTTATGAAAAATAAACCTAAATTTATAAGGTATTTTTGAATATTTTGGGTAATTTTTTTTTAAATGAATATAACCGTATCGTTGGATTAAAACGATCTGAAAAATATTTACTTACTATAGAAGCTATAGAATTTAGAGCAACATAGACAATATAAAAGCCTTTTGAAAAGTAATGACTTAATACCAAACATGTACTAGGACTAAGGAGCGAGGAGCTCTTAGAGAGATGAGAGAGAAAACTCCCACTTTCCCAAATCAAGCCCAGATCAATTTCACCCACAGAGCAAAGTTTCCTCTCACATCTCTACCATTCTTCACCTAATCTAATACTCCCTCCGTCCCCGAAAGTTTGTCTTGTATTCCTCTTTGGGTGTCCCGTAAAATTTGTCCACCTTTTCAACTTTCCTTTTATATCAATTTTTCTTACAATATTACCCTCATTTTATCTCATCTTTTACCCCCATTATCTAACAAAAAATCTACCCCTTCAAACCCATTTTAGTCTTTTCCTTTCTTTTTCTCTTTCTTACCACTTTTACCCATCACAATCATACTCTCTCCCTTCACCATATTGACCACTTCATCTTTTCTATCCATTTCTTAATATATGTGAAAGTTGTCCTTTAGGACAAACTTTGGGGGACGGAGGGAGTAGATTTTTTTTTCCTTTTTAAAAATTAAATTGTTTGTTGAGAAAGTAAGGAAATCCGCCGATAAGGAAAAAAAATTGTCGAGAAGGCTATCCTTAATCATACAAGTTTTGTATCCAAAGGAAATTGATCTTAGATTATGGAAATGAATTTTGTAAAGGCCATTTGATCTACTTCATCCACATCTCTTATTTTTGTTTCTAGGTGTGAGCTACATAGTTGAATGATTATTCCCATCTTTCTATGCAAGTAGATCTGAAAAAGTAAAGAAATTTGTCGAGAAGGCTATCCTTAATCATACATGTTTTGTATCCAAAGGAAATTGATCTTTGATTTTGGGAATGAATTTTATAAAGGCCATTTGATCTGCTGCATCCACATCTCTTATTTTCATTTTTGGATGTGAGCTGCATAGTTGAATGATTATTCCCCTCTTTCCCCTCATCAATTTAACAAACCTGAGGTTATATAATTTTAATTTATGAATTTGACCCACGAAACTTTGTATGTTATTTTCCAATCTCTTCCTATCAACACTCTTTGATCTTAAGATTAATCGTTTTTAGTTGATATATTTTTAGAAGAACTTAGTGTATCATTTGCTAGAAAATTTATCTTTGAAGATATTTCAACTTGTCTCCGGCTACTATAGCCATCATGTACACTCATCATCGTTTGACTTCTCTCGAATCTGGATCGCTGTCCTTGGACTAATTTTGGCCCTTAGTAGCTCTTAGTTACCACTTGTAGACTAATGCCTCTCCAAATGTTTTTTTCCAGACTTTTGATAAGGGTGTATAAATGTTTTTTCTACTGGTTTTTTTTAGACGAATGCCTCCCCTTATCTTCTTTTCTCAACCTTTTATGGTGTTGTTTTTAGGTTAGTCTTGTCTACTGGTTTTTAGACCATTTTTAGCCCTCTTTTCTTTGCTTGTTTCATACCTTGGTTTTGGTGTTTCAGATCTGACTTGATCAATGATTTTTTGTTGACTATTTTTGTACACCGGTTATTAAGTCTATTTTCAGGTTTGGTCTAGATGGTTTGATCGAGTATCTTGGTACTTCTCCAAAAGAGAAGGACTGGAGTTTGTGTTTTGGATAGAGTTGTTTAAGACCAGGTCGTCTGTTGTTCTAGCTTCATGACTTCTGAAGATCCTCCATCCCGATTGAGGGAACGTCACTTGTCTTTTTCGCACACCCCGAGTTGGATTGACCGTTTGCCGGGCATTTTTGTGCCTTACTCACTTCGAGCCTAAATTTGTTTTTGGTCTTTCTATTTTGGTTGTTTGTTCCTCTTGATTGATCTTTTAGCCTTTCTATAGTCCGTCTCTTTTTTGCCGGTTTCAGTTGTCGCCTTATACGATCTTTCAATTTGCGAGTCTTGTCTGGTTACCGAATTCTTAGCTTGTTAATCAAAAAAAAAGTCCTTTTACTTTGATCTAGACCTGACGTTATTCGAATTCGGATCAAACCAAAAGTTTGTCAAAACTCATGATTTGAGAATTACTTCTTTTGGTCGGAATTATTTGAGAATTAGTTGACCTGATCTTGACACTATACGTAATAACCCAAAGCCAAAACAACACGATCAGATTAGAACATACCCAAACGCAATAATACTATATGCCGAAATTTGGAATAAAATTACATCAATTTAATTTCAACAATTAATCAACATATAGAATTTTAATGCAACCCGAACAATTCAAATTAAACGCAATAAATGCATGAATTGGCCCGATAAAAGAAACGATCCCAAACTGATTATGCCTCGACATAATAAAAAAATGACCCGATAAGAAAATGAGTAGAACCTAAATTGCCATTTTAAAGAGCCCGTTCAAATAGTTGATTGATCACTGATGCACATAGCTAGCTAGATCGAACAACAAGCCAATCGAGGATCGAAAAGGACTGTTGTTGAAATCGTAGCAATTAATATAAGGAATGCATAATTTGTCAAACAGGTTAGCTTGCGACATGTGCGTTACGTTAAGGTGTATCGAATGGGGTTGGGTTGGAATGGCCCCGTTTTAGATCGACCGAGCATTTATGCATGCAACGTGATGAGTAACGCACTCTATTCTCTATACATAAATATGGCCACTACGTGTACCGACCGTGGTCCTCCTCCTCATCCATGATCATTTGGTGCATGACAACGTCGTCTTTCATAACCATCTTGTACAATATATTAACAGATCCGATTTCATGCCAATCATAAAACTAATTGTACGTACATACGCGTCTATTTAATTAATTTATAATTTACCTACTCAATGTGTCATCTACTCATATATCTCTCATTAATTGGCTTCATCTCTAATTAAGTATTTTTACTTTTTTATAAACGAGTAAAGGATAAATAACATGTGGTGATACCCAATTGATCGAGATCACGTTTTGCACAATTAGTTTATTTATTTACCACGTGTTCAATTGATAGTTATAAATATAATATCACTCAAGTATAAACTAATCGACAAAAATATATGGGATATCAAAAAAAAAACACACACAAAAATGTAGCTTAGTTAGTTGAAGACATCCGTAACTAATAAAAAATGCAATAGTCTAAATGACTGCTAAAAAGACAAATAAAAAACACTAGCCACTAAAAGTCAGCTAAAACAATCTTACCCATCAACAACAACATTATACAGAAAAGTGCAAACAGATTTGCACAACAAAATTTTTTGGTAGAGAATCTTAATTAGTTGGCTCAAAATTCCCATTTCACATGGTGCTAGCTTGTTTGTTAGTTTGATACCAAAATAAGCATTGATGTATGGTTTCCTTTGTCACGGGTTAGGGAATTAATAGAGACGATTTTTGAATTGACTAGTCAAAAAATTAAAATCTAAACCCAGGAGGGAAATTTTTGTAAGCCCCTCAAACCCTTTTCATAGGCCCATCCACAACCTCTTAATCCAGCCCAAAAAGTATTTTCTCCCCCTCTTTTTTGATTCTTTTTATACATAAATATTTTGATTGCGGCCTTGCCGGTCAAGTGAGAATGGACTCCCAAGAGAGAAATGAGAATGAATCCAGATATAGAACATGAATCCTTCCCGCGAATCTCCTCGCTAACCATCAGATCCTTTACATCATCAAACTTAAGCTCCCCCTTTCTCGTTAAAGCACTAACAGTCGTTACAGTTCCGCTCCAACTCTCAAGCAAAGAAAAAAAGTAGAATTAGGGCTTGTACCTCATCATCGAATTCAATCTTCACTGACTGCAGTTGTGCAATCGTCATGTTGAATTAACTCAAGTGCTTGGATACAATTGTATCCTCCTTCATCTTTAGGTTGAACAACCACCTCATCAAATGCATCTTGTTCACTGTTGATGGATTCTCATACAGTGCGAACATGATTGAAAGCAGTCCCCTTGTTGTTGTAGCCTTGACCCTGTGGTGTGCTACGTTCCTGGACAAAGACAAGCGAATCGCGCTCGCCTTCTTGTCCATTACTTTCCACTCTTCGTCCTTCATGTTCACTAGCTTCTCTCCCAAATAAATGCAAGTGAAGCTATTTACCATATATGTAATCTTTAATTTGCATTATCAAAAATCAAAATCAATTCCATCAAACTTCTTCACAACAATCTTACCTTTCCCCATTGCAATTGTAGGCACCAAGCTTCGATACGTTTGAATTTGAAAAAAGGTCAAAATCAAGTTTTAGTTTTAATGCTTTTTTAAATGGTATGATTTTCAATCCTAGAATAAAAGATTTTTTTTAATTTTAATATTTTTTTAAAACACATTTTGTAAATAATATCCTTAAAAGTCAGCTTCATATCTTTTTCAAATCAATGCAGATTTTATTCCCTTCCCTCTTCCCCATTTTTCTTAGTATGTTGTCTAATTAATCGTCGCTGAATGATGAAGATCCAACGTCTCCCCTTTAACCATACATTACACCTTAATTTATATTGTATCCGAGCATGCCTAAAAAAAAGTTGGTTAAATGTCACTTTTAGGTTGAAAATGGGAGAATGGGAGCATTGAAATCTTAGGAGTGGAGGGGTACCAAGCAGACAGACGGGTCTCTTACATATTCATTCAGATTAGTAGGTGCATTTGTCCTCTTCGTAGCAAAATATTAAAAAAAAATACAAACTTTAAGCTCTACTGTGTCATTCTTATGATATTCTTAAATCTTTAACAAATTAATCTTGATCTGTATTTTGGATTGTAATGTTGAGTTGTTTTCACCACCCCCAAACAATACCTCCGATCTAAAATAATTATCGTTTTAGTTTTTAACGCGAATTTTATAAAAATATTAATTATGCTCAAGTTTTTAAATTTATTCTCAATTCTACTATGTATTATTTCATAAAAAAGTTCTACCATGTATAAAATATTTAGCAACATTTTAATTCAATAAATAAAAATTTTAGATTAATAAAACAGAGTTTCAATAAAAAATCTCATAAGACACAATTAATATTTACCGAAAAAAAATCTAACAACAGATAAAATTTATCAAAATTCAAAATTATTGGGAGGATTGGGATTCATGGATCTGATTGTAAGGGGTAGTAGGATCGGGTTGTTAGTATCATAAGATCTTACCACATTAATAAAATGATAAAAGGACTGACATTAATATGTTATATTTCACTCAAATATGAAATTAAATCATAAAATAACACACATATTACTTATCAAACACCCCATAGACAACAAATCCATATATAAGATGAATTATTTTTTCAATGCTCCGAGAAAGAATGCATTTTCATATTTTTGACTTTTTATTTGATTTTTAAATAAAATGGGCTATTTTTTATTTTGGTCTTGCCTTTTGGCTCGCCCGGTTCGATCGGTCGGACACCGCTCTACATCCGGACCGGGTACTTCGTGGCCCCATTTTTGGGGGAGACCCTCCCAATTATCAGTTTCTCCATACATGCTGCCAGTGGGATTCGAACTTCGAACCTCCTGGAGGACACTTAAGGAGTCTAGCACCACTTTACCACTAGACCAACTGAGTATTGGTAAGTAAAATGGGCTATGTATGAGTAATTTAATGTATAAGTTAAATAAGTTTAATGACTAAAGTGGATAAAAATATCTAAAATGATTATTTATAACTTAATTTGTACAATTTAATAAGATCTTAAGATCTCAATTACGCACCTACTTATTACGATTTATTATACACCATTTCAATTATTTTGTGAAATTCACATTATATGATCGCACGATCCCGATTGCAATTTTGATAAATATTGGTCAAAACCAACAGAAAATATTAACTTTGGGGTGCGTTTTACCCGGTGGCGCCAAAGTTAATAAAATAGCTTACGCTAGCTGCTTTTGAGTTTTGACCAAAGTAGCTTTACCGGCCGACCAATAACTGAATACAGTAATGAGTAATCCGTACTGGCGTACTACCATCAAGTTTTCGTTTTCCGATTGCGTAAGTTTTAAATCCGCGAAAAAACAGGTCACATTTCCAAATTGAAACGTCGTAAGGTCATCCACGTCTCAAATCTGACTTTCGCTAGGCCAGGGGTAGGTAGGTGGAAGAAATGAACCATTCGATCATGGCTTACTTCCCACCATTCCAATCCGACGATCAATTCCATTTCTTCTTAAAATCAATCTCCAATTCCGCTTCTCAAAAAACAAACCGAACTCAATCCGTCAAGTAACAATGTCTGAATCCAAGGTTAGAATCAGAGTAACGGAAATCGTCACCGTCCAGCCATCACAGCCGCCGTTCGACGCCGATCACGCCCTCTCTCTCTCCCACCTCGACAACGACCTCAACCTCCGCACCACCGTCCGCTACCTCCGCTCATACCGCCCCTCCTCCTCGGCCTCCGCCGCCGATCCCTTCCACGTCATCACCGACTCTCTCTCCAAAGCCCTCGTGCCCTTCTACCCTCTCACCGGCACTCTCCGCCGCCTTCCAAGCGGCCGCCTCGAGCTGCTCTGCTCACCAGGGAGAGGCGTTCCGGTGGTCCGCGCTGCAGCTGATTGCTCCCTTGACTCAGTGAGCTACCTCGACGACCCGGGCTCCGAGTTCATTGACGATCTGGTACCCGACCCGGACCCGGAAGAGGCCTTGGCCAACCCGTTCGTGCTACAGGTCACCGTTTTCGCTTGCGGCGGGTTTTGTCTCGGGGTTGCCGCCTACAACGCGCTGTGTGACGGTCAGGGGGCCGGTTTGGTGTTCGGCGCGATGGTCAGGTTCGCTCACGGGTCGGATCAGGTTCAGGTGGATCCCGTTTGGGACCGGATGGAGTTACTGGGTCCCAGGGATGTGCCATGTGTTGACGTGCCGTTGGAGGATGTGTTGGTCTTGGATAAGGAGGTTTTACCGTACAGTAAGGTGCCGGGCTCTGGTCCGGTTCGGAAGGTGTGTTTTACCGTGAAGGATGAGTGGGTGGAGCGGTTCAAGAAGCTCATATTGGACCGGTCCGGCTCTAACTTTACCACGTTTGAGGCTTTGGGTGCTTTCATATGGCGTGCTAAGTGAGTGCCCGTTTTCATAATCTGTACATGTCAATACTCAACCATTCATAAGTATCATTATAGATAGGCTTTCTAGCATCATTATAAACTTGACCCATAAATAGATCACCTGTTACTTCTTCATAAGGTACAAGAACAAGAGTTATTGAATGCCCAAAACCATTTTTACTAACACAATGATTTCATATGTAGCGTGAAATCATCGGGTGTAACTGCCACAGAGACTGTAAAATTCGCGTACCTAATCAACATCCGGAGAGTCATAAACCCGCCGTTGCCCAAAGGCTACTGGGGCAACGGCTGCGTCACGATCTACGTGCCTTTGAAAGCCAACGACCTGATAGAGCAGCCCATATGGAAGACGGCGGAGTTGATAAAGGCGAGCAAGGCTAATGCGACGGATGAGTACGTTCGCTCCTTCATTGACTTCCAGGAGCTCAACTACGAGAAAGGGATAACGGCAGGAAAAAGTGTGAGCGGCTTCACTGATTGGCGACACTTGGGCCATTCCGACGTCGACTTTGGCTGGGGAGGTCCAGTCAATGTGGTGCCCTTGTCTAGGCACCTGATGGGGAGCTGTCACCCTTGCTTCTTCTTGCCGCTCTCGGGGTCAGATGGAGCTGGGAAAGACGGGTTTCGGGTTGTGATTGTGTTAGAGGAGAAGGCTGTGGATGGATTCTTGAAAGAGATGGGCAGACTCGGAAGCATGGAATTTGGGTTGAGTTCGTTGTAGTTCAATCCCCCGCTTAAAACCGTTACAAATCTGTTTTACCGTTGGTTGTCAAGCTTTAGTTAATTTTCCCTGTGGTTCATGTCTTTTGTTGTATGACCTTTCCTAGATGTATTAGTCCTAGTCTATGAAATAAAGTGAGCGCATCTCTCATTCCTAAGTTATAAAAATAAATGCAAAGTAAACATCGTTCTTTTTCTCTAATCTATGCCCTCATTGAGTTAGAAAGATTCTTTTCGGTTTCATTTGTTTACAAAATTTAAGTTCCGGCATTTTTTTTTTGAATTTCAAAATGGAAGGTGACAGTGGTTAAATTGTCCAAAGCTCTCAAACCAATATAGTAGCAGAAACAAAGAACATGCTAAGCCATCAACTATTGCTTAGTCCACCGAACAAATACTGCTCAACTGAGGAGCACAGAGGAGGAGAATACAACAACGGTTCTCTGATCATCAGAAAAGGAGCCTATTCAACTCCAATTGTATTTCATTTTCACCTAAATGATGCAGATAATCACATAGAGAACCCAAGGCGTGTACACTTTTCACAACAGGGTTTACATCAAACTAATAAGCTTCATGGCAAGATTGCATCTTTATCAACGTTTTTAAGGATACTCATTGCAGGATTCTGCATCAAAAATGGCGGTGATCTTTGGTAAACAACTGACGCAGCTCGGATCAAGATTGCAGCTGTCAAGCCCCAAATAAGGTATTTCTTGTTGTCTGTTTCGTAGTCAAAGAAATGAATCAGGTACTTGCACCCCATCCACTCTCGTTCCTCAACTCTTCGATTTTCATCCTGTAAACAGGTTACAATTATAATTGATAAATTCCAGAAACATAAGAAAGCAAGATTCAAGTGTCGAAACAAAGGGAGTTGTGAGAAAGGAAAGAACCTTTATAAACATTTCCAAAGGTGCGTCGAAAATTGAATCAACCTCCGCTGCATTTGGAAGTGGTTTGTACGCTTCCTTGTTGGTTAAAATCCCAATAACAGGAACCACCCTAAGAATATGCTGCAGTGATAACAAGATGATAAAAATTATTTTGGTATTTGTTTTTTTAAACATTACAAAAATGACTACTATGATGGATAGATTTGTGCAGTTATAACCATCATTTCAGTAACACAGAAGTTGTAAATAGGTATGTTTCTGCAGCAAGATATATACATAGAATGGCAACAAGCTTGACTAAAATATAGCAAGCTGAAATAGTTGATTATACCATAAAAGTCTTCAGATGACAAAGGAATTGGAAGGAATTTGGAGGACTGTAACAATTGTGACAAAGCAGTCTTAGGAAATTCTTGAAACCAGCTCATATAGATAGAACAAACTAGAATTTCTCTTATACACTACTTCAACGAATTAATTCACCAGTAAATAATGAAAACTCTCAACCCAACAAACAAATTTACTAGCAGTGAGAAGCCCTATCTGGATAATTTACATAGCAGCAAAATCAATTAAATCTAGTGCCACTAAAAGTAGCAGTTTACCAACTGAATACGATCAAGTAATCCATTTTGCCTGAGAATTGATTACAAAGGGTTATCAAGCAATGGTATATTGTTCAAAATTTCAAATTCTAACAGTCAAACAAAAAAACAACATTATCTTGTCATTATTGACATCAATCTCCAGTTTGAATAAGTTTATTTTCCCGAAAGAGAAGTTGCTAATGACACTATATTACTCAATTAACCACTCTGATTGACAATCAATTGGGAGTTGAAACCATTAGCATCTCTATGTCCATTAATTGTGCTATGAGCCCTAACCAAATTTTAAACAGGATTAATTATTACCAAGAACTTACCTTTGACAAGAAAGGCTCAAGGAAAGTTACAACATTTACAAGAGCGGGATCCAACCCAATTTCCTCTTGGGCTTCCCTTGTAGCAGTGTCAGCTTCATCTTTATCTCCATCCTCCATCTTTCCACCAGGCAACGCCACTTCCCCTGCAAAACCCCCAAAACAACAAACCAGATCACAACAAAAGTCAAACTGAAACAGCCAAAAACAACACAATTATCAAACAAAGGGGAAAAACCCGGTTAAATTCAGACCCGACCCGAATGAGTGGAGAGCCTTGACGACCGTTTGGTGAGAATGACCCGAAGATCTCCGTTATCCCCTTCATAGAGGCAGACGAGAACGGCTGCTTTCTTGGGTTTGAACGATCCCCCATTGTTCTTCTCCACCTGTTTTAGGGTTTGCACAATTGGGGATGAAGATTCGGCGAAACCCACCTGGGAAACGACCTTGTTAGATCGATCTTCGATCGCTTTAGACTTGTCGTCGTCGTCTAAGCCTGGAATTAGAGAGGGTGGCTTGTAGAGACGGAGCTGCTGGGCTAAAGCCGTCAGCCTCTGGGAAGTGGTGGGGGAGTCCATGGGAAATGAGATGAAGATTGAAGAAGGTGGAAACGGTGGTAATACTAGCATTGAGAGGGGGCTTTCTTATAGACGCGTCTGTAAAATCTAAAACATAGGCAAGACAAGACCTGGACCCAATCAAATTTACAGGGTGTTTGGCAAATGGCGAGAGGTTAAAAGATGGTAGGGGTGTGACTTGTAAGGGGGAGAAAATTAAGAAAAGGGAGAGAAAATTATAAAGGAAAATTTAATTTGTAGATTGTTTGGTTAGAAAGGAAATAAGAGGGAAGAAAATTAAGAAATATTGTTTGCTTTGAAGGAAAAGAGAAAAAAATAACTGTTTTTTTATAGGGTAAGGATTAGGGTCGCCACAAGTGTCATTTGAGTTCGCCTAGAGCATCCACAAGACCACAAAGGATGAGAACTGATTCTAGTGAGAAATGGGCAAACCACCGCCCGTGGGGTTCGAAACGGTGACCTGGAGGTACTACCTCAAAGTCTTAACCGTTGAACCAAATGCCCGAAGCTAGAAAAATGGGTGTTTAATTAAGTACAAATTAATTATAACTTTTTTCTTTTTCTAATACTATGAAAAGCTCTTTCACGTTTTCTTCCAAATTCCACCATTTTGGAGGAATCAATTATCCCTCCCTTTCTTCTCTAATTTTCTTTTTATTTACCTCACTTCCCTCCCACTTCCCTTGTATTAGACGCGTTTTGGTAGTTAGGGCATGCATATCGGCGAAACCGAACTCGGTTTCACTAAAATTTTAATAAAAAGCAAAAGAAAAATATGTGAAATCGGTGCAATGAGTTTCGCACTTTCGCTAGACGAAACTCCACAATAGGGTTTCACTGTCTGAAGAGAAATTTTGTTTGACCCATTGGAGTGTGCCAAATGACACTCCTTTTGACGAATTAAACTTAGATTAGTATTTGGTTATTTTAACCAATTTTAAATTAATAATAATAAAAATAAATTATACTATAATTAATAATTTTTTATATCTATCAGTATCTATAGATTAGATACCAATTTTATATATATTTGATTCACTTTAAAATTAAATTATTTCTTTGGGTTGATTATGGATAAACAAACACATATTAACCACTTTTTAAAATAACTCATGGTTTTAACTTACAAAAATTATATTAAATTCATAAATTTTTGTCTAATTTATTTTGCACCAATTATACAAATATTTAAATAATTCATAATTAAAAATTAGTTTTTTTATAAAATTAAACTAGTTATATATATATACACACATATATCCATTTTAATTTGCACCAATTTTAAAAAATTAGTTGTTTCTACCTTATCATTAAATTAACTATATCTACTAAATACAAGCAATCCTATTTTAAAAGAGTTATCATATCTATCCTATTATTCTATTATATATTAGTTTCACCTACCCTATTTTATAAGAGTTGTGTTTGATATTATGGTGTTGTTAATGATGACGGAGAAGATTATGATCGTCGAAAACCGCATTATTGGCAAATTAGTCAAATTTAAATTTAATTTTTTTTTTGAAATTTAAACATATTTTTACAAACCAAAAACTCAAAAATATAATAAAATTAGCCAAATTATAATTTGTTTAATTAGATAAAGAATATTTAAAATTAATAAATGAAGGATATAGTTGTAATTGTGTATAGAGAAATAAATGGTTGTTGGAAAGTGAGAAAAGTAGAAAAGTGAGTTTCATTGATATTTAAGTGGGTTTCATGGAATGGAATTAGGAGAGTGTAGGATGACGTTGTAACACCCCGATAATTTATAAGGAATTGAGGTGCTCCCCATGTCAACAAGAGCTTTTCCTTTTCTGGGTTCGAGTGAGGACAAAGAACTCATAAGTTAAGCGTGCAGGGGCGAGTAGTACCAGGATGGGTGACCTCCTGGGAAGTCCTCGCATTGGCATGGGATAACGCTTTTAAGGTCTTGGGCCTTACAAATGGTATCAGAGCCGACTCCGGGTTACGAGTTGGCTTGGTCCGGATGTCGGTCACTCGGCCCGAGGGCGGTCCTTGGGCCTTGACGAGGACGTCAAGTGCTTAAGTGGGGGAGATTGTAACACCCGATAATTTATAAGGAATTGAGGTGCTCCCCATGTCAACAAGAGCTTTTACTTTTCTGGGTTCGAGTGAGGAAAAAAATTCATAAGTTAAGCGTGCAGGGGCGTGAGTAGTACCAGGATGGGTGACCTCCTGGGAAGTCCTCGCATTGGCATGAGATAGCGTTTCTAAGGTCTCGGGCCTTACATATGTGGAAGAGAGAAATGATAAAACCTTCACAATAGTGGCAAGGTGGGTTTTTAAAAACAAGTTGGATGAGACAATAAATATGTCTAGGAACGAACTCAAGGTTACAACCAAGAAGAAGGAATTTATTATGATGAAACCTTCACAATAGTGGCAAGGATTGAATCCATCTGACTTCTTATTGCTTTTGTCACATTCAAAGGATTCAAGTTGTTCCAAATGGATGTCGAGACTGCCTTCCTAAATGGGTATCTACAAGAGGAAGTATATGTGGAAAAACCTCCAAGTTTTGAAGATGAATATCACCTAGATCATGTCTATTTCCTACAAAAGGCAGTTTATGGGCTCAAGCAAGCACCTCGTGCCTGGTATGAAACGTTTGCAAAGTTCATGTTGTCCAAAGACTACCAACGAGGCTGCATCGACAAAACTCTTTTCTTAAAGAAAGATTTAGATGACATTCTCATTGTGCAAGTTTATGTTGATGATATTATTTTCGGTTCCACTAACCCTTGCTTGCAAAAAAATTTGAAAAGCTCATGAGTAGTGAATTTGAAATGAGCATGGTAGAGGAACTGAACCTGAAATTGTTCCACATATACTTCCTCTCGTACACACCCATTTATATAGAGAAGAATTATCTTGACATTTACCATTTTTTATATTAAATATGTAACCAACTTGTTGATTTTTATATATGAATGTTGTGCCGACTTTACCATCTATATATTTCCGTATGTGTGTGAGCATTTGAGTGAATCATCACAAATTTTTTTCTCTCAAGTCATTTATTGTTTACTCTCTCTCTGGTTAGTATATAATCACAAATCACCTTGTTCTTTTTTTTTTTTTTTCACCGCCACCACCTCCATTTTCCTAAGCCCTCCTTCCTATTGTTGTCACCGACAATCGTTGTCCTGGTCAGGGATTTCTATCCCTAGGCTAATCCTAAAACTAATTAAATTCAAGATCTAGGATTAGGCTACCTTAGACTTGATATTAGGGTTTGGTTTTGAAAATTTTGCGTTACTAATTTTGGGTCTGATTATATTTTCTGATTAGTTCTTCCCTTTGTAAGAATTGAAGTGTTAGGATTTTGGCCAAGAATTTATATGTAATAGTAAATTTCTTATTTATAAAAAAAGGTTTACCATGGAACTTGGAAGGGAGTATTGTTAATTGAAATAGATTTGGGGATTGATTGAGATAGTTTAGTTTGGTTAAAATCAAGGTTATATATATATACTTAGGTTTCAAGACTATTAAAAGGGATACTCGGTTAGAGTCATTTTCTTTGAACGTTAACTTGAATCATTTAGACTACTATTTCATGTGAGTATTATTCTTGTTCCTATGTATCTAGCTTGACAAGTTTATTTTATTTTTTTGGAAACTCTTTGTTTGAGGTAAGTCGCCTAGACTTACTTAGTTATCAATTTTGATGTGTGTTGGATGTGTAAATTTGATGTGCAGAACTTTATTTTGAGTTTCGTCCCTATATCT
This sequence comes from Fallopia convolvulus, assembly GCA_964016875.1. Lineage (NCBI taxonomy): Eukaryota > Viridiplantae > Streptophyta > Magnoliopsida > Caryophyllales > Polygonaceae > Fallopia > Fallopia convolvulus. Next base: position 19,292,404 of record OZ024729.1, on the reverse strand, counting down.
TATTAAATCATCTCTTTGAAAATAATCGATAGTTTGAAAAGTATACTAGTAAATGATTATAATTTTGTATGTTAATCGCCTTTCTAAACATTGGCATCAACTGATACACTATAATCAGATGATAGTCAGGAATGTGGAGACATCCCTAGTGTAGTCGTAAGTCAAGGTGGAACCCTTGAAAATTATAAGAAATGTTTTGGTAAGTGCCATACTAGAGACTTGACCAGATGTAAGAAGGAATATTATGGGTGATAGGTGGTTCGGATGTTCGATAGCGTTAATGTCAAAATTCACCTAGTGGTTTGGATAAACGTACGGTTGAGTTGATCCCGCCAATTATACATCTCGATTTGTCTGGATGATGCCTTGATTACTATGAAATTGATATTGATAGTTTTTTTGGTCATAAAATTGATATTGATAGTTAATATCCGTTAATTAACACAAATTGAGTGAGCGGGGGATCCTTACTCTTTGTGCTTTATATCATTTTGCCCAACTACTACTTATTTACCACTACTGCTAAGCACCCATTTTAAATCAATATGTTTTATAAATATTTTCTTGCTTCGTAGAACCAATGCTTTATAAAATCACATAATACACAAAATATATATGGTAGGGGAAAAATGTGTACACAAGAACTTACGTTTAATTATTGATAGGCACAATGTAACACCCCGTCTTTACACCGGCCGCTACTCGGTAGTAGATTTTATCAGGTATTATCCAGTCTAATTTAACAACGAGTTTACTTGGATCGTGCAACTCGGGCACGTTGAGAAAAACATAAATAAAACATACATCATGTATTTATAAATCCAAGTGCAAAAACATACATAAAACCCCAAACAACATAACCTACAACACCACATGTAAATATTTCATTACCATTTCTTTAACAAAAACCACACATTATACAAAAAGATATAAAACTGAGAACCCACAAAATCTCCCAACTGAACCCAAACCTAATGACACCGCCTTCAACGACCTGTTTCATCATTCGGCCGAGGTTCCATCATGGGTCCCTTGTCTTTACTTGAGACAAAAAACAAGTCCCCGAGGGGTCAACTACTATTCTAATCCAAGCTAGAATTCACACAGTATTGGTAAGTCATTTAAAAAAACAATCAAGTTTTTATCATACGTACATGCAAGGTCCACATGAACACAACACATCAAATCCAAATCCATACTTATCTTTCAATTGAACATACAAGCACACACATTACACAACCACCCATTCATACACACAAATTCAAACATGACAATACAACACTTCACTTACCATAACATTCCATGGTACTTATCAACCCTACGCCCAAGTGTCGAGGCACGACCTCCCACCCTTCACATCTCAACACTTCTAACCCCGAGTTAGTCTCCATTAGAGCACTGCCCAAACCGCAAATAACGTTTCTTTGAAGGGACACGATTCTCTGTCACATAACCATATGTAGCCGTCACTTCAATCCAGAGGACTACGCACAGGACCATGCCGAGAACGGTGCCAGCATAGAGAAAATGTTTAAAAACTTCTCATAAGATGAAAACACTTTGAAATCCATTTACACACATATCACATACAAGTAAAAACTTTTTCCATAAAACGATCGATTAGGAACTAATTCCCCAAAATCAATCCTACGAGCACGACACGAAATCTAACAAGAATTGAACAACAACTGAGCAAGTCGTAAGCGACTTGCCTCAAAAACGAAGTCCCGAAGCCAAGAAACACTAACTAACATGCAAAGTGGGGCCCAGTCTAAGACAGATAGCTTGTCTCTAGTCACAACCTAATACCCATGCTCTTATATACATATATATAACTCAATGAATAATAATAGCCTTTTAACTCTTACAGACTCTAACCCCAAAAACAACAAAAAGCTAGCATGTTTTATAACTTTTTTTTTGCATAAATTCAATTCCTTTAAAACTTGACAAGAATATACTAGATATATAAAATAACATTTTTTTAATTCAAACCTTTCTATAAAACTGGATCAAAGGTCTCCATAATATCATTACAAAACAAAATCCTAAAATTACTCTAAAATCTTATACTGATTTTCAGATCTAGAAAAATTAGTATAATTTAAATAAACAATTAACTAATTAAAACATTCCAAACAACGTCTGAATTCCAAAATCCGACCCGATAGACGAATCCTTCACCGAAGTTCTCTCTCTTTCTCTCTCTCGCCGTCTCTCTCTTTCGGTCTTTCTTCTCTTGTTTCTTTTTCTTTGTTCGTACTTAGCTTAGCTAAGATCATAGAAGACGTGTGTATACAATTCCAAGGTCAGCATAATAGTTATATAAAATGTCGTATTTCACCCTCAAAACTCCTTTACTACAAACTTTACCTTAAAATAATAATTATTTAATTTTTAGTTAAATTTTTTTTAAAAATATAATTAACTAAAATGCAAAATAAATTATTAAAGAATATTATTTATCTGAGATTACTTATAAGCTAAGTAATCCCAACATAAATTTTAAGGAGCATAAAAATAGGACAAAAATATCAAAATATTCCCGAATATTACACACAAGTAGCTAATTTAGATTTGTTTTGGCAGATAATATACGCACCTTATCATATGAGCATAATATTAGCTTAATTATAAGCAATCTTACTATTCTATTCTTATAACAGTTGGTAATCACTTATACTATTGGCATTCCGAATAAAATCTTGATATTTGGTGAACAAGCAAACTTTACTTGAATATGCTATCATGCACTCTGAATTGGGTCTGATACTTGATTCACAACATCATCTTTCATTTCTTGGAGGGTATCTCTAAAGCATTTGACTAGGAATTTAGGGTTTGGAATCACTTCCTCCGCAACCAAAACTTGTAAGTCCAAATAATTGTTATAGCTCAATAGGTGCATTAAAATTCCCTGCAAAATGAATTAAATTTGGTAAATTGTTTGTAAATAACAAAAAAGTTATCAAATAAGTAAAATACCACATCTAATTAATTACGGATTTTCATTGAATTTGTAGGTACGTGGATATTAATTAGAACGAGATATGTGTGTGTATGGAATTAAAATATTTGCTTTCTTTACGATCGTGATTATGAGTTGAGGGATTATAGAAGAAGCAAATATAGAGTACGTACGAAAGGTGAAGTAGAAGCCGAGAGCCTGAGGAATTTGACGAGGTTATTGGCAATTGAAATTTGCTCTGATGGACCCACTACGTTTGAGAATCCAAATGAGACATGACTACAACCTTTGGCGATCATATAATTCAACACCTATAAGTCAAACAAATCATCATGTCCATCCATAAGTTAGATGATATACATCATCTAAGTCTAAAAAATATACAATTACATCATGGATGCCAATTTTTTTTATAATTATAGTAAATACCGAGCAAGAATTTATGTATATATCATCATAATTTCAAATAGGATCATGCTTCTCTAAATTTTTTGATTGCATGTCAATTGTACGTGTTCTTGTGTTTGAAGATTTTGATACCAATTTTATCTAAACATCTTACTATATCTCTTAGTCTACCTCCAAATTTTATTTGTAATGATTCCTAGTAAATTTGATGTGAAATAGATGGCATAAGATTAATTATTAATTCTATTTGAAAGTATATTATAGAAGTTCAAATTAACTGATGGGCAGGTATCTTTGAATTAATATTGTTGCATTGCAAGTCACTAAATAACGAAAAAGAAAATTCCAAAAGCTATATTAAATTGGTAAGTGAGGAAACAATATACCTTTACCCCAAAGACGCGAACAAGAATATTTCTTAGCTTAAAAATCAAAAGTGGCTCCATCGATTGCTTCTTCCTATCGAGCATGAACTTGGCTTTCCGAACGTAATCTAACGAATTTGCGATATTTTTGGTGTAATAAACAGGCAACAAAAACATCCCTGCAGTGTTTCCCCAACACGATTCCAAGTTGCCATCTTTTCTTAATGTAGATAAATCCTACAACATAATATATAATTGTCAAACTTCAACTCAATCTGAAAATTTATTATACTCCGTATAAAATTATTTATTAAGATGAAGGAATTAAGAAAGAACGCGTACCTGAAAACCAAGTTGCGCTCTCAAATTAGCCATTAGCACCCCTGTAATTTGCTGACCCTCCTTTAACACTATTCACAAATAAAATACTTGAATAACCTTCACTATATAAACATCATTTTATCAAATCAATATTTGAAGCCAACTGTTGGAACGATGTTGGGACCTCTGGTTCTAAACATCGGATCAACGATACAGTTCTTCGAGTTTTGATAATGACAAACGCTATAAGGGAACTAATGTGCTTTGATCAAGTATTTCTAAGGAACACAGGTTGAGCAAAGAACTTCCATGAATGAGCACACAATGAAGAGTTCCCATCAAGGGGACTCTGAAGAGGAAAGTTCCCATGAAATGAGAACTCCCAGGAATGACTAGAGAACACAGGCTTACACGATGAAGAGTTTTTCTCAAAGGAACTCAGAAGAGGACAGTTCCCACGATATGGGAACTCACATGTGAGGACAAGGACCGATCAGCGCATATTACGGGATCCTGTCTTGGACAGGATGAAGGCACAGTCTGAGGAGCAGACTGTCACGATTGATCCAACGGTCCGATCATCTCAAGAAGTTGACCCAGTTCAAATTGAAGTCACATGTGAAGAAAGTACAACTTGGGCATCAAGCAAAGGGCATTTCGGACACAAATGAAAGATGAGATTGAAGCCCAAGTTCACTCGAGTATAAAGCGAAATGAATAGTGCTCGGATTGAGCACTTCTCCCAGAACTCACAAATACCCACAACAAAGAAAGAGAAAAGAAGAAGAGAAGTCCCCGCCGGCGAGTGTCTGATCTCGACGACGGTGAAGCCGAGTTCCCAGGAGCAAGGGAACTGCGATTCGGTGTAAGGTTTGAGTTACTTATTTAGTGATTGTTGTTCGCTTAGGAACTCAGTTGAGAAGATTCATTAGTGTTGCTAGAGTTAGGTAGAACTCGTAGGAACAGAGAAGTTTGAATCTGGCTGTTTGTAACTAAGGAACAAATCAATAATATAAGTAAGTCATTCAAAATCCTCCAAGCGGAGGTAGAGGTTTACCCATACAACTAGTTGGTTGTAGTGGGGTTCCTCTATAAGGAACTGTGTTTTTCAGCGTCTTAATTACTTGCGATTATTCCTTCCGCTGCCTTGGGAACAGCTTAACAGCCAGTTCCCAAACTCTTGCTAACTCGTTCACGATCCAACAATTGGTATCAGAGCAGGCTGCTCTAGATTTGTGTTAGCATCGCAGGTTTCAAACATGGCTCACGAACTCACCCAAGTCGGTCACAACAATAGCAAGCCACCAAGGCTCATCACTGGTAGATTCGAAGTTTGGCAACGCGACATGAAGAACTGGATGCGCAGCCAGGACTACCAAGCTTGGTGCGTCATTGAGAAAGGGAACTTCAAAATTGATCCAGCAATTGAGAATGACCTGTCAAAATGGGGACCTAATGAGTACAAGTGCATGGAGGCCAACTTCAAAGCCATCCAGTACCTCAAGAATGCCATGTCGGTACAAGACTGCGACAGAGTGGCAAACCTAGACACGGCAAAGGAAGTGTGGGAAGCCATTCAGCAAATGCACATTAAATGCACATTGGGAACTCAGACCTCCGAGAAGATCTTCAAATGAACACAAGGAGGGAGTTCTTCACCTTCTAGATAGAGATAGGAGAATCCGTTGATAGCTACCAATCCCGTTTTGAGGGACTTTGCACCAAGATGACTGGCCTTGGGATCACTAAAGAGGAAGTCACCGACAAAATGAAGGTTCAATAACTCTTCAATGGGTTGATTGGAGAATGGACAAATGAAAGAACGATGTTCAAAGAGAATCCCGAAAACAGAGCTCTTATGCTCCACCAGGTTTTTGGAAAACTGGTGGGATATGAGAAGAGAAAGATAGATGACAGGGAGCAAAAGCGAGCACATCAGGGGATAGCTCTCAAACTTGAAAAGGTGATCAAGGCAGTACAAGAGCAACATGAAGAATCTGAAGAAGATGAGGATGAAGAGCTAGTCCTTGTAACAAAAGCTCTTCGATCTTTCTACAAAGGGAAGTTCAAGAAGAATTATGGGAACTCAGGAAAAGGACAGAGTTCCCAAAGAAAATCTGCTGAAAAGGACCTCTCGGATGTAACGTGCTACAAGTGTTACAAGAAGGGACACTTTGCCAAGGAGTGCCCTCAGGAAACGGACAACCGAGGAAAAGGGAAAAAGGCCTACATAGCCACATGGAGTGACGATGAAGACGAAGAGCCTGAATCATGGGCTCAACCTGACATGTGCGCCATGGCCTTAGGAGAAACCACTGGGGAACAACCCAGTGAGGTAACCCCCGAATCCGTTCTTGCTTCCTTGTCAAATTATGAGAAACCTGAACTGCTTAAAATTCTCACAAGTCTTGTCAAAGATAATATTAAATTGCAAAAGAAGTTGGAAAAGTCGGAACACACAAATGCTGAACTAGTTGGTCTAGAGCCATGTCCCAACTGTGTGTCCCTTCTAGAAAAACTTCAGTCTTATGTGTCTCACATCGTAGAACTTGAGAATGAGCTTAAAACCCTAGAAAGTGATGAAAACACCCTTCTACAAAATCTGAGTAAAGCAAAAGGGAACTCTGAAGCCTCTAGTTCCCAAACCAAGTTTGTCCCAGCCAGACACGGAATAGGGTATGAGTCAGAGAGCCCTAGAAAAGGGAAGTCCCCCTTGAGTGAAAAAGAGATGAACGAGTGCAGGGCCCTAGAGCTTCAGTGTGAGAAACAGAAAAATGCACACTTGGAAGAGAAAATCCGTGTTCTGGAGAGTGGGGTGAATGGAGAAGTAGATTATTACACTGGGAACACTGGACACAAGTTGTATGTTCAAATAGCTAAGGGAAACAGGTCTAGAGTGTACAACAAGGAAACTATGGATAGGAACAGGATACAGAGACCCCATCCTAAGTACTACCTAGGAGAATACTATAAGACCTGCTGGAACTGTGGTGCTCATGGGCACTACAAGGAAAGCTGTCCCAAAGCTAAGGCCCAAGCCTAGAGAAACCACGAGTACTGGAACAAGCAGAATCAACAAACCAACAAGCCTGCTAGAGTTCCCATTAAAAGAAACAACCATAGGAACCTTGCCTATAACAAGTACTCTCGTGACATTAACATTGCTGATTATGTGCTATTTGAGACTGTCTTCCCTTGCAAGGAACTAGGCAAGAGTCATCTTGCCTGGGTCCTCAAAAACTAACTTTTCTTGTAGGTGGCAGTGAGGGGGAACAACACATGGGTCATTGACAGTGGATGTCCAACCACATGACTGGAAACAAAGACAACCTCACCTCACTCCACCCAAAGGCCGAAGGAGGTCACGTGTCCTTTGGCAACAAAAATAAAGGAGAGATCATAGGAACAGGGGAAGTGCTACTCAACAAATCAATCAAAATCAGCAACGTTAACTTGGTGAAAGATCTGGGATTCAATCTCTTGAGCGTCTCTCAAATATGTGATCAAGGGAACAACATCGTCACCTTTGACTCAAAGGAATGTCTAGTGATCAACAAGAAGACTAACAAAATCATCCTGAAAGGAAGAAGGTCCAACAACATATATGTGGTGGATACAGACTTTGAGCCACCAAGGAAACTGTGCTTGGCAAGTTCCCTTGATGAAACGGAACTTTGGCACCGAAGGTTAGGACACGCAGGTATGAACCAAATCTTGAAGCTCTATCTACAAGATCTCGTCGTCGGTCTCCCACGAATCAACCTTGAAGGAGTCAAGATGTGTGAAGCCTGTGCTCGAGGAAAGCAAACAAGGACCTCCTTCAAGCCCAAAAGGATGGTGAGCACGACCAGGCCCTTAGAGCTAATTCATATGGATCTTTGTGGTCCCATGCACACCGAAAGCTATGGAGGAAAGAGGTACATGTATGTTTTAATCGATGATTTTTCACGATTCACATGGGTGCTATTCTTGAGATCAAAATCAAATACCTTCAAGGAATTCGAAGTCCTAATCACAAGAATGGAGGTCAACATGGGACTCAAACTCAAGGCTCTCAGATCTGATCATGGAACAGAGTTTGAAAACTCACAGTTCCTCAAATACTGTGACAAACTTGGGATCTCTCATAACTTCTCGGCCCCTTGCACTCCTCAGCAAAACGGAGTTGTCGAAAGGAAGAACAGGACCTTGGAAGACATGGCTAGAACTATGTTGTTTGAAAGTGGAGTTCCAGAGTACTTTTGGGCTGAAGCCATCTCCACATCTACTTATATCCTGAATCGAGCCATGATCAGACCCTTGATTAAGAAGACATCCTATGAGCTCATCAAAGGGAGAAAGCCAAATATCACTCATCTAAGGACCTTCGGATGCAAATGCTTCGTCCACAACAATGGGAAAGACAACCTTGGCAAATTTGATCCCAGGAGCGATGAAGGGATATTCTTGGGATACTCTTCCCATAGCAAGGCGTATAGGGTCTATAACAAGAGGACCAAGAAGATAGAGGAAAGCATTCACGTCATCTTCGACGAGAAATCTGTAAAGATGGGAACAGAGGTTCAAGGTAAGGGAACTCTGTTTAAGCTGGTCAGACAAGAAGAAGACGACGACGAGGATGAACCAAGAAAGAAAGATGAAGACTATCCAAGTGGGAACAATGCCCCACAATCAGGGAACAACGAAGGAGATCAAAACTCCACAGATCAAAGCTCCTTTGAAGTTCCCTCTTCAACAGAAGAACCACAAGATGCCTCCAATTCTCTCGTTCCCCAAAATGAAAATGCACCAGAATCTAGTGTTCAGAGGGAACAACGAGGGAACTCTGAAGAGAATCCTGACGAAAGTCCCAGCGAAGAAGCCGAACATAACTGTTCTCCTGAGGAAGAGGAGACTCAAGACACAGATGGAGAAGAGTCAAGGGAACAGGTTGACGTCTCACACATTCTAACAAGAAACTACCAACAAAAGAGAGATCACCCCATCGACAACATCATCACTCCATATGAAAAAGGTGTTCTAACTCGCTCTTCTCTCAATAATTTTTGTGCTTTTAATGCCTTTGTTTCAATGGTGGAACCAAAAAGCATCAAAGAAGCTCTAAAGGACCCAGACTGGATCCAAGCTATGCAAGAAGAACTACACCAATTTGAGAGGAACAAGGTGTGGAAGCTAGTTCCTAGGCCCAAAAACAAGAACATCATAGGAACTCGATGGGTCGTTCGGAACAAGCTAGATGATACTGGGGATGTAGCTAGGAACAAGGCTCGTCTGGTTACTCAAGGCTATAGACAAGAAGAAGGAATCGACTATGACGAGACCTTCGCACCAATTGCAAGGATCGAGGCCATACGCCTTCTCATAGCCTATGCAGCCCACAAAGGATTCAAGCTATACCAGATGGATGTGAAGACGACATTTCTCAATGGGCACCTCAAGGAAGAAGTATACGTAGCTCAACCCCCAGGATTCGAAGATGAGAAGCTACCCAACCACGTCTACTTCCTGGAGAGGGCCCTCTACGGACTCAAACAAGCTCCTCGAGCATGGTATGACAGGTTTGCTCAGTTCCTTCTGTCTCATGGATACCTTCGAGGTTCCATAGACAAAACTCTTTTCCTTAAGAAAGAGTCTAAGGATATCTTGATTGTTCAAGTTTATGTTGATGACATTGTTTTTGGAGCAACTAACGAAACTCTTGTAGAGAAGTTTAAGGACCTCATGAGTAGTGAGTTTGAGATGAGTCTCATAGGGGAACTCACGTTCTTCCTAGGACTCCATATATCTCAAACAAAGGAGGAAACAAGGATTCATCAACAGAAATACATCAGAGAAATGCTAGTCAAGTATGGGATGGACCACTCAAGGCCCATCGACACTCCCATCTCCCCAAATTCCAGGCTCAATGCTGATGAAACAGGGGTAAGTGTCGATCAAAGGAACTTTAGAGAGGTGAAGAGGATTTTCAGGTACCTCAAAGGGAACGACAACTTGTGCCTCTGGTATCCAAGGAACAGTTCCCTTGAGCTCATTGCTTATACAGATGCAGATTTTGCTGGGCACCTAGTTGATCGAAAAAGCACATCAGGAATGGCCCAGTTCCTTGGGTCATGCCTAGTCTCATGGGGATCCAAGAAGCAAAATTCAGTGGCACTCTCCACAGCTGAAGCAGAATACGTGGCTGCCGCATCATGCTGTTCCCAAGTACTATGGCTCAAGTCCCAACTTCAGGATTACGGTATGTCATTTGGCCCAGTTCCCATACTCTGTGATAATACTAGTGCCATTAACATTTCCAAAAATCCTGTGCATCATTCTAGGACTAAGCACATAGACATTAGGCATCATTTTCTACGTGACAATGTTGAAAATGGGAACATCTCTATGCAACACTGTAGAACGGAAGAGCAAATTGCGGACATTCTCACCAAAGCTTTAGATAGACGTCCCTACCAGCGTTTTCGAATGCTTCTAGGAATGATAACTCTAAACTAAACAAGTCCCTGTTTGTCTCTCCCTCAATGCTTGATTAGTCTAACTAGAAATGCATGATAGGGAACTGTAGGACTCAGTGCTTTCATTTTGCCATATTACTAGTCTAGAGCTTGATGTGTATAGAAGAACATTATCTCTTTTGGCCCAAAATGATCAACCAGAGTTCCCTTTAACCCTCTCTACAAGCCACTATGACGGTTGATCATAAAACCTACCCTAAGCTAAGGACCAGACAAACGTTTCTCATGAGCCAAACTCTTTATCCCAAAATCGAGTTGCAATTGTCTGGTTCTCTTTTGAGTTCCTCAGCCTCACAAAGAAAATTGAGTGTGAGTTCCCCTAACCTCTCCACTCAATATGACCTTTCTAGAGATCATGGGAACTGGTGCTAACAAGCAAGGGAACACTAGATCTGAAAAGATGAACCGTCACTAGGGAAATGGGAAATTGTGTCAGACTCTGAAGCGTTTTGGCCAAGCATTCAAAAATTCAAAAGACTTCCCCTGGAAGAAAACGACGCGTGTCAGAGGCGTGCTCGAGAAGTTGAAACGGTTCTCCGCTCTTATTGGCCAACGGTTATCGAGGCCTTTCCCAACTTCCCTTTCTACCCTCGTCTCTCTCTCACATAAAACCCTACTTTACCACTTTTGGGTTCCTTCTTCCTCATCCTTCCCTGTCACTCTCCTCCTCTGCAACTTTGCACCCTCCCTCTTTCGAGAAAACTTCCAAAAACATTCTCTTTCCCAAACCTTCCTCCAATGGCTCCAGCCCACTCTTATGACCAAATGAAGGAATGGATTCTCAACAACCCTAAAACTCTCTTCATCACAATGATGAACGACGTCGACAAGGAGCAAGATCCAGTCCTTCGCGACGTCCTCATCGAGGGACTTTACAATTATGTAAGTCCCTTTCTCCCTCCTCCCTCGGCGGCTCAACCTCCCGCACCGCCGACCTCCACTCTTCCACCTCCCTCTTCCTCCGAGATTCGCATCGTCGACAGTTTCGGATCCGAACCCCCTTGCAAATACGAAAAACCCAAACAATCCAAACACAAACACTCGTCCAAAGATCCCTCCAAATCCAAACACCACTCCTCAAAATCCAAACACAACTCCTCCAAACGAAAACGCTCACAAATCTCCACTTCTTCATCCCCATCTCTTTCCATTCCAAAGAAAAAATCCCTCCTCAACATGGAGGAGGTCCTTAATCTGTCCAAACCCGACGCCTATGCCATCGTTCATCCATCCGAGGTCGAGAAGCTCTTTCTCCCTCGTCCCCAATCAATCTCTGAGACCTCAGGTCCCAGGGACTCCACGACAATCTCTTCCTCCCCTGTTCCCATGGTTGAGGGAATTACCAACCCTCCTCCATCCTCTTCCTCCCCCAGAGATCCGCCACCCACCTCCACCATTCCCCCAGAGATCCCCTCACCCATTCCCACATCCCCCATCACTTCAAAATCTGCCTATGGGACCTCAAGTCCCAAGGCTCGCACTCCTACTCCTCCTTCTTCCACTCCCAAGGTCCCAACTCCACAAAATTCTCCTCTACCTCCCTCTTCTCCCACCACACTAAAACTCCCTTCCCCACCTTCTTCGGCCCAGAAAACCATAGACCTCGACTACGGTCTCTAGGGGGAACTCCAAGAAGAAAGGGAAAGGAACTGTGCCCAAGAAAGTCCATATCTCTGAGAATCGCAAGCTCCTTCCCCCACTCATCCTCTCTGAAAGACAGCTCGTCGATGAAGGGCTAGGGCAACTATGGGACCTGATCAAAGCCCAAGGATGGGACCACATGTGTAGTGAGGCCGTGAGTATTGATCCCTCTCAGGTGCGCCGGTTCTACAACCATTTTGTGGTCCATGACAACGGCACCAAGGGAACTCTCTCCCTCGAAGGCGATGACTTCATCTTCACCACATCTACAATCCGCCTTCAACTACAGGTCCCTGTCCAGGGCCTCCAGGAACTGCCCACCAAGAGCTGGGGCGACTTAACAGTGAGGAGATTTACAACACAATCTACGAGGACCGTGTTCCCACAACTGGCACCTCTACTCATCACTTGTCCCTCATTGCAAAGCTGGCCCATCAATTCATCATCAATATGGTGATCCCTCGCCAGGAGAAGCGCCTTGTTATCAACATCCCTGATGCCATTATCCTCTACCACTTCCTCCTCAAAAAGCCCATCAATCTTCCTCGCATAATTCTGGGGCACATGGAGAAGTGTATGGCTTCTAAATCCCACTCCCTCCCTTATGCTGGCCTCATCAAGAAACTCTTGCTCAGAGAGGGCCTCTACGACACATCTAAGGAAGAGGTCACCATAGGTAGGGAACTGGACATCTCTGTTGTCCACAAAATGCGGCACTCTGAGCCTGTGGAGGAACAAGAACGGCTGCCATCTGGTGAAGGCATTCAGGATGGGAACACTCCAGTGTTGGTGCACATTGCCAACACTCTCGACAAGATAGCCAGGGAACAAGAAAAGATGGCAAGGGACCAAGAACAAATTGCTAAAGGCCAGGAAAAGCTTGTACAAGTCTTGACACGGCTTTGTGATGCCCTGTTCCCAAGCCCATGATCTTTCCCTTCTTTTTCCTAGCCTCAATGTTCCCACAAATATTGTCTCTTGTGTTCCTATGTACATTTTTTTGCTTAAGTAATGCATGGTTTTTAGTATGATTGCATGTTCCTTTCCTTCCTTATCTATGTGTTTACTTGTTTTCGATGATGTCAAAAGGGGGAAAGACAAAAAATGCGAGATGAGTTAAGTTGAAAAGATATCACAGAATATGCTATAGCTAAGGGGGAACAAATGCATAAAAAGCTAAGTACGAACTCAGTGATTCACAAGAAGTGGCTCCCTAGGAATACGCGTAGGAACTCATTTGCATATCATGCTTTGAAATACTTGCTGATTTTTGTGATAGGTTTGTCATCATCAAAAAGGGGGAAATTGTTGGAACGATGTTGGGACCTCTGGTTCTAAACATCAGATCAACGATACAGTTCTCCGAGTTTTGATAATGACAAACGCTATAAGGGAACTAATGTGCTTTGATCAAGTATTTCTAAGGAACACAGTTTGAGCAAAGAACTTCCATGAATGAGCACACAATGAAGAGTTCCCATCAAGGGGACTCTGAAGAGGAAAGTTCCCATGAAATGAGAACTCCCAGGAATGACCAGAGAACACAGGCTTACACGATGAAGAGTTTTTCTCAAAGGAACTCAGAAGAGGACAGTTCCCACGATATGGGAACTCACATGTGAGGACAAGGACCGATCAGCGCATATTACGGGATCCTGTCTTGGACAGGATGAAGGCACAGTCTGAGGAGCAGACTGTCACGATTGATCCAACGGTCCGATCATCTCAAGAAGTTGACCCAGTTCAAATTGAAGTCACATGTGAAGAAAGTACAACTTGGACATCAAGCAAAGGGCATTTCGGACACAAATGAAAGATGAGATTGAAGCCCAAGTTCACTCGAGTATAAAGCGAAATGAATAGTGCTCGGATTGAGCACTTCTCCCAGAACTCACAAATACCCACAACAAAGAAAGAGAAAAGAAGAAGAGAAGTCCCCGGCGGCGAGTGTCTGATCTCGATGACGGTGAAGCCGAGTTCCCAGGAGCAAGGGAACTGCGATTCGGTGTAAGGTTTGAGTTACTTATTTAGTGATTGTTGTTCGCTTAGGAACTCAGTTGAGAAGATTCATTAGTGTTGCTAGAGTTAGGTAGAACTCGTAGGAACAGAGAAGTTTGAATCTGGCTGTTTGTAACTAAGGAACAAATCAATAATATAAGTAAGTCATTCAAAATCCTCCAAGCGGAGGTAGAGGTTTACCCATACAACTAGTTGGTTGTAGTGGGGTTCCTCTATAAGGAACTGTGTTTTTCAGCGTCTTAATTACTTGCGATTATTCCTTCCGCTGCCTTGGGAACAGCTTAACAGCCAGTTCCCAAGCTCTTGTTAACTCGTTCACGATCCAACACCAACGATAAATTAAAAGTTGAAGGTAGTTTCTTTAGGTTTACTTGGTTTTTTTGTTAAAAATTTTAATCACTATAAAATGGACTTACATATTTAATATACAATTATATAATATGATTGAGGGATTGACTATTAATTAATGGGCAGAAATTGAATGATTAAATTATGAAAATTCATAAAGGTACGAACATAATGTATGGATAATGATATTTTATTTACAATACCAAAAATTTCCAATTATTCAGCGATTTCAAATTCATCTTTCCATTTGAGAGAATGCATAAGATTCCTAGAAAAGAGATTTGGTTGTCAAAACGGATATATATACAGTTCAAGTTCATAGTAGATTCCAAATACAGACAAAATCAATCTCTACTATGGCCACCAAAACATTCATCCTCCCTCCAGTCGTCCTTCATCCCATCGCCTAGAAACCCTCACCAAAACATTCATCCTACTATGGCCACCAAAACATTCATCCTCCCTCCAGCCACCACTCCTACTCCTCCATTCAGATCAGAATTTTTTGGATCTTAAAGCGAGTTGAACAAATTTCGCCTCTTTCAACTCAAGGGCTGAGGAAACCATTCTACGATTTCATTTAAATTTTATTGATGAGAAGCCATTGGATGTGTGAAACCAAACGCCCCACATAAATTTGAATCATTCTAACCGAAATCTCGCACTTGTCGTCTTGTCGTAATGTTTTGTAATGAATGGGAAAGTTGGGATTAAATGTGTAATTCTTGTAAAGAGAGGGTAGGTTGAGTAATAAAGAAAGTTAGTGGTGGACAGTTTTATAAGCTGAACTTGTAAACAGAATTGGGCATCGTTAATAAATGTGATTCTTTTCTCTCTCTCTTCGATTCTATCTTCCTCTAATCTCTTCTTCTTCCTTAATCTTTCTAAATTCTCTACCTAATCTTCCTTCTAATCTCTTGATCTAATCTGGGTCATAACATGTTTGTAAATCGTTTTTCCATGATTTGCTTTGTTCTTGGTAACTTTTTAATTGCGCTTGAATAGCTAGAACCCCTCATTTCAATTGATTCTTGACATGCGCTTGTGGACTCGCGTGCTCTAGGTCAGATCTCAATTGTAATGAACTCACTTAATCGCCGCCCATCTTAATTCGCCGCTCGTCGGCTCGACCCAATTCACATCCACTGCTTGTCATATCGACCCTCCCCTGAACCACTGTGTGTCTTCCCAGTCAATGCCTGAACCGCCTCCAGTCAACTTAGTCTTGCCTCTATTTCCATCTTTTTTCAAGTGGCTCTGATTTCGTTCTCGGCTTCCACTGATCAACCCTCCACCCCTCATAATTTGTTTAGGTTGATACATAATAGTAATGAGAAAGGAAAAAAAAGGGAAGCCGATTAACCCTCCGCACATCTTAATTTTCTTAGAGGAAATTTATGAGAAAGAAAAAAGAAACGAAAAGAAAATATAAGAATTTGAGAAGTTTTTACTTCTAAGACTTGCAAATTTTTTCAAAGCTATAATTCTAGGAAATATGGGATAAAACGAAGAAAGAAACAAGAGAATAACTCGTTATGAAACGACATCGGCTAGCCCGTTTGCCTCTATGGGTTTCGACTTTCAACCACTTTCTTGTCGTTACTCCGTATCTTGAGGCGATACTTGTGAGACAAGATTGACTAAGTTATTTGTGGTTTATGTTTGAGCTACTTGTGGGCAAGTTTGTACTTTACTTGCGCTGCAAGTTTGAGTTACTTCTGCTGCAAGTTTGTACTTGTGGTACATGGTTGAAAACGTTTTGAAGGATGGATTGTACTTAATTTGTGTACTAATTTTTTTAGGAGTTGGAGTTATGTTCGGTATCGAGTCAAGTTGTATTAGGTTATGTCATTTGGTGCTCTGAGGTTTTTGAAGATGCTTCATCAATGTGGAGGATGTCTACTGTCCATTTTGCACACACTAGGACGGGTTGACTTGTTGCCTGCAGAGCTATGCATCATACTGGTTTACTCACCCCGATCCTGAACTCGTTTTGCTCTTTCTTACCCTTGTACTACCTTTTGTTGATTCCGCTCGCATTATGTGTGATTGTGACTTCTTTGTTGACCCGACTAGCCGTTCATGGTTGTCGTTTTTCATGGCCTCTCATATTACAAAGTCTCTTTGCGGTACTTCAAAATTTTGCCTTTTCAGAAGAAAAAAAGATTCCAAATATGGTTTAATTACCATCAAAATACATATCAAATTTATTTTTCCTAATAACTTTAGCATGATTGATCTTGTTGCTTTTGGGCTTTATGAGATTAATCTTCTTACAAGTTATGTCAAAATCACAATCAGGTTAAGTTATTAGGATTAAATAATCTAAATTGCATATAAATTATCATAAATTCAATTTTCTATATGTATGTAATTTTGTTTCAAATCACTCGATGCATTGTTTTTTCACCTTTTTGATAATGTATTGTTGGAGCTTCCTTCACCATTTGAACATAAAACATATGTGAGGGCTTATTTTGGGGAACTAGTTCCTTTCGTTACTATGATAATGTATTGTTGGAGCTTCCTTCACGACCTTGTGAGGGCCTGTGTACTAATGTATTGTTGGAGCTTCCTTTACGACCTTGTGAATAGAATCGATTGTGTGTAGAGCTTGTTTTGGGGAACTAGTCCCTTGCGTTATATTATTCTAAAATTATATTCTAAATGCATAAAAATGATTTTGATAATGTTTTAAACTATTTTAAATTGGCATCTACTGGTACATTCCTGTTACAAGATAGTCAGGGAGGTGAAAACGTCTCAACATGAGTGTATCTCAAGGAGAGCCCTTTTAAATTATAAAATTATGTTGACGAGAGCTCTAGTAGAGGCTTGACCAGGTGTTAGAAAGTAATGAATGTTGGTGTGAGTTGTTCGGACTAATAGTGGAGGTTGTCATTCACTGCATCATGTAAAGTTAGAGGATGCCATGTTTGTTAATTGTGTGATTGATTGAGAATAGACTGAATGTGATTGAGATGAGAATGTGGAATATGAATTGTTATTGTCGTGTGGTTGTTCAAATTGCGTTATTAAATGCTGTGTTGGTTCATATGGTAGCTATGTATTTAGTTTGATTCTACATTTCACTTTTTATATATTTTAAGTATTTTTTTTTACCCTTTTTGCTACTATATTCCGTGCCTATTTCTTATATTTTAAAATTGTTAGCTAATTCTTTGGGGTCTTGTAGGTATGAATGTCCAGAACGATGGTGGAGCGACTCGACGTGATATGTTTTAGGCATAGTGGTTTTTGTTAGGCTAGCCTAAATGTTACCCATGTGATGTCTACTGCTAAGTATCATTTCGGTGTTCAAAACGGAGTGTTAAAATGGTACTACCCCTCAGTAATGACTGACTTTTTAGCACTTGAATTTATATGTCGTTTTAGATTTTATAGCCAATTAATAATGAGTTGTTAAAAGTATTATTGAAATTTAATTAATTAATAGCTAATTAAAATAAATGGTGAATAATTAATTATTAATAAGATTCGATTGAGGAACCTTGATATGGAGATTTTAAGCTAAAACGACTGTTAATGTTGATAGGAGGGAGTACTCCGATTTAAAGAAGCTAGAGTAGAGGTGTACAAAGTAATTAATTTTACCCGTGGAAGATTGAGCATTGATATATTTCAAGAAGCCGCCCCATATGATACCGCATAAAATGTCATTGATAGTCTGCATACAAAACCATAATTAGTATCACCATTTTGTATTGGTTAAATATAATTGAATACTTGTAATCTTAAATTTTGTAAATCGATAATCAATCAAATAAAGTGGTAATAGAGGGAATTTCAATTGCCATGAATGTACGAAGTTCTTACAGCATTTGGAATAGCCTTCTTCACTAGTTTGACATCTTCCAAGTTGAATCTTGCGGTGGCAAGCTTTTGAGGCCAATTATCAACATAATTACCCTTGCCATTGAGCACCGTCCTCTTGTCTCTTACCAAGAGAATTTTGACCAAAAATCGCACGAAAAATATTGCGGTAAACCAAATGTACTTGAAGAAAGCCAACGCCCCCATATTAGACCTCCATTTGACGGCCACTAACCTCTTCACATCACTACATTCGTTCCCGTCACCCGTTTTCTGGGTCCCAATCTCCCTTATAAGCCACGCCAAGGAGGAGCCGTCGCCTATAGCGTGGTGCACACGCAACACCAAACACCTCAGGTCAAGCAGCACGTGTATCTCCCATAAGGGCTTATCGGTGCTCATCGGCGGGGCGCATGCCAACTCAGCTAAGTAGGCATTGAGCGAATCTTCGGCCTCCTCCTCGCTCAGCTCGGGGTTGTGGCGTACGATGGTGAAGTGTTGATCGATGTCGACTCGAGTCCTCTTCCAGTATTGGCGACGGTTGCTTTGTCTTACCAAGAGGCTTGTGAACCTTGGGAGTTTGAGCATTATGGAGTTGGAGAAGAACTCCTTCACGGCTTCCACGTCGATAGGATTTTCTAATCCGATTGCAAAGTGCTCGACTTGGTAGGATCTGGGTGGGTCGTTGAAATGCATGGTGCTGGGTGTGGCTGTTACATCTTGGTACTTTGGTTCTGCCATGATTCTTCAAGTCTAAATGAGGAAATGAAAGTACAGTTTAGATTGACGAGTATAGTGTTGGTGTTACAAATTAGAAACAAGGGCTTTTTTTGTATATGCACATATGTAATAAATACAGTATGGTTTGGGTGCATTCATTTAATTTGTAACGATCAATCAATCGGGTCAGGGAATAAATACTTAAATACTGTATTTTAATAAATACAGTATGTTGGGATAGTCCGAACCAATGTCCCATACATATCTTTTTTTATTTTTATTTTTTGAAAATCGTTCCATATAACGTCATATTCAATCTTGACTTATAAGGTGGGAAAATTAATGAATTTATGAATTTAGCAAGCCCCACTTCAATCTAAATTGCTGGAGAATGATGATTGTGTGGCCATATGGGTTATAGATAAGGTAATGAGGATCGGGATTTTAGGTTGGATCGTTAAGGATCTTCTGGATCGGATCGCTGAATCGTTAGATCCTACATTATGACTAAAAGTGTGCACGGATAACCTAATAGATCCTACTCCAATAATATCCTACTTAGGATTGTGGATCGTTTTACGTGTTATGAATCATATTATCGTTTGTAAGCTGGTATCATTTTTAAAAAAATTCCTAAGGCAGTATTATACTTAATCTTATTAATTTTGTCGATTGTTAGAAACATATAGCTAGTTAGATTTACGGACTTCATTCAGCATAAAATATCTTATGAATTATGATATAATCAAGTATGTTAATACGATTGTATATTTATTTCAACCAAAAAAAATACGATTGTATATTTAAGGTATGTTTTAGAAATATATGATGAGGCTTGAGGTTTCGAATTTAATGAAAAAATAAATTAAGTAATGTTAAATGAAATTTTTTTAACAATAAAACAAGATTTGAGTTGAAAAAGAGAAGTTGAATTCAACACTACAAAATATCTAATTTTAATGGCCGATTCACATACTCTAAACCTTATTATGAAATCTCCATGTGTAATTATATGTGATATACACTTGAGCAAAGTGCTAACATTATTTTGTCGCATCTTTACATTATGGTAAATTAAACCCCTTTTTTTCGGTGAAGGGAATTGTCCATGAGAGTCGGGTAAATTAAACCCCTTAGGATCAAGTGAGGAAAGTTCTTATTCGATAAAAAAAAAACGAGGAAAGTTCTTATTGTAAATAATGGGGAACTTTCGCATTCTTTAGATCTTAAAAAATCAATGGATATAATTTTTAGGAATTAAAAGAGAAGCAAAAAATTATTAGATATCTTAATTTCTCTCTCTTATTTCATGATTTTTTAGAATTTAAAATAAATAAATAAAAAATTTCACACCTAGTTTCTCTCTTCTAATTTTCATGGCGTCTATATAAGTGCGGATGAAAAACTTTCTCTCTTCCCTAATGCATATTGAACAATGAATATATTATAAATGAATAACTAATGTATTGCTTATGAGCAAATATTATATTATGGATGACTGAATAGTTTACGCAAACACCTAGTTTACGCAAACATTCATTTGCACGGCAAAGTGCTTGACATGCTCTTCTAGGTCTGCGCTCTCGTCGTAGAACCCCATTAGAGGTCTATGGAAGTCTTTGGGCATTGGTTCACTTTGGATATCGTCAATGAACACGGAGGAGCCACTTTGTTCGATGCGGTGGCGGGGCCTGTCCTCCGGCGCCGCTATTTTAGACCTTTTTGAATGCCTCGACCGTGACTGTGGCGAGCCCCATCACGATATCTGCATGGGATCCCGAGATCACCTTACCATTTAGGAATCATTGGTTGACTCAGCTTGCTGCTCGATCCTGGAGGCCTTGTTGTGATGGTTTCCCACACACGCAAGATTACGAGATCTATCGTAGTATTAGACCAGGATCGAATCACGAGGATTATTTCTGCTTTAGCTAATTCTAGAAACCAGTTCCTAAGCCAAAAGATATTGATTTTTGTGTAATTCTAACTAATAAAAGCAATTAAAACAAGTAAATTATGAGAATTAATAATATAAGAGAAAGCAAGGTTCCAAGGAAAAGGAATCACCACAACTTTGATTCATGGAGTCTGAATCTCATTTTTACCTAAACTGAGTTGGATATTTTTGTTATTAAGGTTATTGTCTAATGTCATAAATTAACTTTTCTCAAAGTTTAACTTAATGTACTTCTATCAAAATTAAGAACCCACTCTCGTGACGAAACAAAACCGATAGAAACCCTTTAAGCACTTAGAAATCTAGATGGTAAAACAAACTTGCCCCAATCTCTTGATGCATCAAACTAGACTCAAACACCTAGAAGTTTTATGACAATTAACCACATGAGAAATTAATCTCAAGTTCAATTCTAGTTTTTCCAACTAGATAGAACTACCTCTCGATGTGTTCTCTCTATTTTGTTTGCTTACTTAGACTACCACCTCTCGATGCACAACCTAAACAAGATTCTAACGAGTTTAAACTTATTAGATTAAGCCCCTAGAATCAAATCATATTAGTTTCCAACTCAATTCAAGGAAAAGATAATGAATCTAATCCGCTTCACATCATTGGGATCAACCAAACCCTAGAACTATAGAGTTTAACCTAGCATATTGAAATTCATGATCAAAACAATTAAGTCAAACATGGAATAAGAATAATAGCAATAATTGAAAGAGAAACTTACTAGAGAATCAATTGAAAGAACAAATAGATCCAAGAGTGCAAAAATCCCAACTTGAAAGAGCGTAAAACTAAAACCCTAGAAAATCTCTTCTCTCTACTTGAAATTAGAAATAATAATAATGCATAAAAAGTCCCCCTAAAAGAGTTTTCTAAAAAATATTTATATTAAAGGCTAAAAATATCCAAAAATACAACATAAGAGATGGCCCCACGCACAAGAAATCAAGGTCTCGCGGCTGACACTCGTTGTCTCGACCGAGACGAGCCTCTTCTCGATCGAGATGAGCTGCCGAACCACCGTCTCGACCGAGACCAGCACTTAGTCAATTTTCTCCTCTTTTCTCGTCACGACCCTCATCTCTGACTTGTAGGCTCGTCTATAGCACCTCTTTAACCTTATATTCTTGTCTCGTAAGCATCCTCAAAGGCTTGTTTCACCTCTCTTTGACTCCTCTAATACCATTATGCTCCTTAACCATCTTTAAGACTCGAAAACACCTCTAAAAACCTGAAAACACACACAAAGCTTGTGTAGACATCCATACTACGAATAATAATAGAAATCAACACAAAATGCAAAACCTAAGTTAGAAAAGGACGAAATCTAATCCTAATGCTAATGCAAAAGCATGCAAAACTAGATGACATCAAAATATCTCATACTTAGACTTTGTTTATCCCCAAGCAAAACTCAAAACTCAACCACAAGTGCAAGAAAGAAATAATTGCCTCAACTTGTTCAAACCCTCATGATCATGCTAATTGAAACATCAAAGACAAGTGCCATCATTGCATAATCATTATTATCAACAAGACAAGCCCTTCTTAGTCCCTAGACCTCACAAAGATAAATGTGTTTCACTCACTCTCAATGTGTTTAGGGTAATCAATAAAAGCTCAAGTCTTAACTTTGAAAACCATCTACCATGTGCTTGCATCAGAGTCCTAAATCTCCACCACTTGGGACAATGCATATGACATCAATCAAGAGGACTTTTATTAGGTTGTAATGGGGCCAATGTAAAAAGAGTAGGGAATTATTTGATCTTGTGGTGCTAAATACTAGGGCTGTCAAAATTTGACCCGACCCGAGAAACCCGCCCGACCCGCCCGACTCCGAACCCGACTCGACCCGAGAAAAAGATAAAAAGTTTTATACCCGAGACATGTTTGACCCGAACAGATTTGAACCGAATTAGAAAAAACCCGAACTCGAGATTAACCCAAACCCGATTATACCCGAATGGACTAAGCCTGATGCAACCTGATATCCGATTCTACCCGACCCGAAGTCTCATGAAAATCCGATGTTACCCGACCCGAAACCATCCGAAAATCCGAAGTTACCCGACCCGAAAGCATCCGAAAATTTCATTATGTTTTAAAATATTAATGATAGTGAATATTTAGTATAATTATGTTTTTAATTTAAATGTTACATTAAATATTTAGACCCTAGAGTAGTTAAACTACGAAAAATCATCATTCGATATGTGGTCTGAATCAAAATCCGCTTACTCTAAATCAGATTAACCAGAAATTCGGTCAAAGTCGAAATCCAATTCACCCAAAATCCGAAAAACCCGAAACCCGAAACCCGAATCACCCGAAATCCTACTAAACCCGAAACCGGACTTATCCGAAATCAAGTTGGACCGAAAACCGAATGGCCTGACCGAAATTGACCCGAAACCCGACTTTGCCCGATTAATTGGGTGACCCGACCTGCAATGATCCAACCCAATTTGACCCGATTTTCAAAATATCCGAATTTGACCCGAATCTGAACTTACTCGAAACCGAATTGACCCGACCCGACCCGCCCGATTGACACCCCTACTAAATACGGGAAAGAGGAATCTTACCAAAAACAACACCAACTCTTAAGCACTTTTTTTTTTCATTCTCCTACACACTTCCTTTCACATCCAACTCCAAAACACTTATTCAATAACTCACTATTTTTTTTCCTTATTTTCATACATAGCTTTTCACTTTTTTTTCTTTTGCACTTCTTTTTTCACTTCAAATACTTTCATTTTTTTTTATTTCTCATTCACTTGAACCAACAAACACATAACTTTCCTCAAGCTTGACTTACATCCACTAAGCAACTCAAACAATTTTCCTATTTTCCGAGTCGGGTAAAAGGCTACAATTAGGCTCGGGATACTTTTGTGGAGTTTCAAAAACAAGGCTATAAAAGGCTACAACATGGCTTGAAAAATGGAAAATTACACGTAAGGGTGGTCAAGGATAAGTGGGCTAACAAAACAAATGCCTCAATCATATTCATGTCATGCACAAAATTCATATATGTGGCCTTGAAAAAGGTTATAACGCAAGTTCTAGAGATTTTGTAATCAAAGCAAGATACACACAAAGAAAATAAGTGGACACATAAATGAAGTCCATTAAGCCAAAAATCTCACAAGGCTTTTGTCTAGGGACTTATTCAAGCTATAATTTCATCAATAACTCCATTCTAGGCAATTCATCCAAGAAAAATTAATGTCTTTTAGAGAAATCTGAAAACTTAGCATCATAGCCTTGCTTAAGAATGATGCCACAATGATTGAATGATTTCCTATGATTCATAGGAAATCATTCAATCATTGTGGCATCATTCTTAAGCAAGGATATTCATCAACTCATCATAAAACTCTATTTTTTTTCATTTTTATATGACTCAAACTAAATAAAACATGCAAGAAAAATAAGCATGCAATGCAGAACTAGCTAAAGTGAATACGCCCCACCCCATACTCAAACCCTATATTGTCCCCAATATAGAAAATAAACAATAGGGAGAACGAAACTCACAAGATCTTACTGAGGTGTGTAGTCAAGTGGTCTCGGGTTAGGAGCCGCTGGATCATAATAGTAGCCAAAAGTGTGGTGGTACATATGTGCACTCATCTGCATAAGCTGGTTTTGCTGAACCTTCATCTCAACCATACTTCTCTCTAGAGCATCAAGATGACCCATGTAATCAGGCTTAGAATGGCTAGCAGAAGGGACCTTTGGAGCCTCAATCATCAGCACATCGCTGCCAGCACGGCCCGCATCAATGGTGTCATCAGCTCCGTCCTCAGCTTTATCAACATCATCCTCAAACTCTAATTCCGGATGTGGAGGAAGGCGCTTCCCCGTCCAAGCCTCAAACCACGACTTCGGGTCACTAGTACTCATAAGATGACCGAAAAATGCTATGTGAGAATACTTCCCCGAGAGCTGGACAATATTGGAATAGTGGCCCTTGTCGACTGGAATCAAGTTAGCATTGATGGCATGTGCAATATCAAGAGTACAATGCTCCATAGAAATGTACCGCGTCGTGTCTACCCGAAAATGGTGTGCCAATCGAGTGACAAGGCCGCCTATATGTATAGGACCCGAAGACATATCACGTAGTTTCTTAGCAAATTCGTAGCCCAAGTTGAATGGCTCATGGTTCACTATAGCCCAAAGACAAGCTAACTCTCCAACTCTCATCTTATTACTTTCACTCCGACCATATATGGTGTTACCCAAAAGGCGCTGAATGATCTTGAAACAAGGATGAACAATGTCCACATTGGTAAGATCCCTAGCCATAAAATTTGACTTGCCTGATATTTGATACCAAAACAACTGGAGATGCTTGGGAGTCTTCTTTTGAATGCGGTCATGATTAGGAAGACCAAAGATGTCATTTAGATCACTAAGTGTCAAAACCCAATCAACATTTCCCAAGCGGAATTTGAGAATGGTTTCTTTTGCTCGAAATGCAGGTCGACCATCTTCAAACTTGAATGTGCTTAACAACTCCGAAGTAAGCCGAGGGTGAGTGGGATATGGTGTTTGAACCAAAGATGTCATACCTATTATGTTACAAAGACGAGTAACCTCCTCATGGATCCCAAGAGTCTCCATGGATTCTTGATCATAATAGTGTGTCCCAACGTGCACTCTAGCAAGATATTCTTTATAACGAGCTAGTTGCTCACCCTTTAGACTAACCAATTCAGATCTACTTCTCTTTCGGGAACCACTAGCCATTGTTAGAGACAAAACCTACACACCAAAGATCAAGCAACAACACAAGCTACCCACAAAATAAGAATAAAATCACTCAATCAAATCAAATCGAAGAACCAAAAACTCAAGCTCCAAAGCATACAAATAACCACAACTACTTGCAAGCAAACCACAACCCCATACTTGAATCTTATGCTAGAATAATATAAAACAAGTTCTAATAGCAAAGCTTTAGTGTATGCTCAAGCCAAATACCAACATTCCAATAACTTCAATCATCAAGGCAACTCAAACAAAAAATTAGCAAGATTGAACACAAGTTACCAAAATCAAGCATGAACATAAGTTAAGAGCATACAATTTAAACAATAAATCACCAATAATTTCGGAATTAATAGGACAAAACACTAAAAATCACTAAATTATTTCGGAATTAGAAACCCTAAAATTGTAAATCTCTCAAATCAATAGTAAATATGCAAATTCTAGAGATTTAGTGGCACAAATTCAATAGAAGAGCAAGAACAGGGTCGAAATTTGTACCACACTAAGCAAAAGGGGTTGAAATCACCGGAATTCCGGCCCAAACAAGGGCTGTTCGCGAGCAGCCTGCTCATTGGTGCCGCGCGACTTGAGAGGTGGTGCAGCGGTTGGTGGCTCTTGGGCGAACGCAGGTTGAGCAGCGGTGGTGTTTGGAGAAAAGGTGCGTAGCCTGCTGTTGTTGTTCTTCGTTGTTCCAAAGAGGATTGAGAGAGAGAAGTAGGTGGGAGGAGAGAGAAGAAAGAATAGGTAGGAGAAAATAATAATAAAACCGGAATTCTTTTTTTATTTAAAATTTCCGGAAAATAACGCCATCTCGACCGAGACGACAACCGTCTCGATCGAGACGGATTGCCAAGAGAAAAGAGCCTCAGGTCTTGATTGAGATGAACAGTTGTCTCGACCGAGAAGGGCACAATCGCTAACACATCATGCCTAAATTCCGAAAATTTTGATTTTTTAAACAAGAAAAACTAAAGAACAATAAAAAGGGGCTCGGGTTGCCTCCCAAGAAGCGCTTCTGTAAGGTCATTAGCTTGACCGTGTTCCACCCATATCAAATCTTCGAATTAGGAGGGTCGGTGGTGCCCATCTCAATCGAATCCATCTCTTTGTAAGGCTTGAGTCGGACTTTCCGAACCTTGAAATGCCCCGAGTTCTTGTGCCAAAGTTCAACGGAATCATCTCTAAAAACTCGGCATAGGAAGTATGGTCCGGATAATCTTGTATTCTTGCTTTCCAGGAACATATTTGATTTATGAGTACTTGATCCCCAGGCTTAAATTCAATTTGTGCCCGTTCATTAGAAAATACAGCCTTCATATTTCTCGAAGTAAAGGGCAATGGCTTCGACTCTAGCCTTGGGACTTCCAGCTTGTCCAATGGATCCTTAGATGCAACTTTTTCTGGTCTAGGATCTTAATGTGACACCTTTAAATCTGCTAAGACACTAGATAAACTTCTACCTTGGGAGGTAGTAGTGAAACAAGAGTCCATAGGATCAACATGATTGAATGACAATAAAGGGTCTGGAGCTGTCTTATCAACAAGATCACTTCTATCACAACATTCTTCAAAAGAAGGAGATTTTAAAGAATTAGCAAGATTAAATTCAATCTTCTCATCACCAATGGTGAAAGAGAGGATTCCTTCTTTTACATTAATTATTGTACATGCAGTGGCCAAGAAAGGTCTACCAAGAATAATAGGATTGGAGAATCACCCTTAATATCAAGCACAACAAAATCAACAGGCACATAAAATTTTCCAATGCGAATTGGAATATCTTCAAGGATACCTGCAGGGTGAACAATAGACCTATCCGCCATATAAAGTTGAATTTTTGCCGGTTTAAGCTCGTTCATGCCAATTTTCTCACATACAGACAATGGAATCAAACTGACACTAGCTCCTAGATCAAATAAAGCATTATAGTTATGAGCACCCACATTAATAGGGATAGAAAAATTACATGGATCTTGAAGCTTTGGTAGGAGATTATTTTGGATCAAGGCACTACACACTTGATTCATGGATACCATGTGGCACTCATCAAAGCTTCATTTTGTAGGAGAGGATCTCCTTCAAGAATTTTGCATATGAGGGCATCTCCTTCAAAGCATCACTAAATGGAATGTTGATGTGCAATTTCTTCAACGCTTCAAGGAGATTCCCATACTTCTTCTCTATCAAAGCGTGATTCTTTCTTTGTAGGAATGGGAGAGGAGGAACATAAGGTGGTGGTGGCACATATGGAACCAACTTCTCCTTGGCAAGATTAGAAGGTGTCCCGTCTTCTTCAACCGAGCCATCCGGTTTGGTTGTCTCCTTGGCTTTCATTAGTTCCACCTCTTTAGCTTGAAGCTCCTTTCCACTCCTCAAAGTCACCGCTAGAATTTGACCTTTTGGATTCTCTTCGGGGTGGCCTGGTAGAGTACCCAAAGGTCTAGGAACATTGGCGGCATTTTGAGCCACTTGAGTTTCCGTCATCTTTTTTGCTTGCTCAAGAGCTTACACCTTATTAGAAAGTGCTTTCATCTCAGACATCATATTCTCCATAGCAATCAACTCAGGAGATTTCTTAGGAGCCATAGGTGGAGCTGGAGGGGGCCTAGCTTGATAGCCCGAAAAATTGCCTTGATAGCCAGGAGGAGGGCCATCTCTAGCCCCATAAGGAGCTTGATATGCAGCTGGATTTTGAAACTGAGGTTGAGATGTTGAAGAAGCATTATTTCCATACCTCATATTTGGATGATTCCTTCACCCTGGATTGTAGGTGGGCGAATAAAGATTGTTCTTTGGGTTTGGATATGGAGCCCGATAGCCATCTTTAACATAACTAGCTTCTTCAGTAGGAACCTCCATAGGTTGGGCCATATAAAGTTGACAAGTAAGAGCGGTATGGTTGGGTACACCACACATTTGGCAAGCAACCTTTGGAGTTGATGGTTTAGCCGGACTTGCTTTTGACATGTTCACCCAACCCACTTGCTTCCTCAGTTGTGCAATCTCATGAATAAGAGCACTATTTTGGGCCTCCTTATGAACACTTGAATCAGCCTCATATAATCCCATACTCTTCTTAGCAATAGAGGAAGAAGAAGAGCGGGAATTGGAAAACCGTTGAGTAAGGAGGGCGTTGATGAAAAGGATCGATGGTGTAGATGATGCAAAGGGATCCCCTTCAAAGAGTCCAAGGAATTCCGACAACAAAGACCAAGGAATCTGACCCCTCTTCAACTGGCTGTATCTTCCTGGTCCGAAATCAGATTTGAGTGATTCAAAAACGAAAAGTTAGATCTTTGAGTCTAGTTGAATCCCTCCAAATTACAGATCAAGATGATGTGCGGATTGGAAGTTATAGCGATTATCCTGTGGTGGTGCAGAATCCACCGAGATGGAAATGGAACGATTGATGGAGCGGATGGAATCGGATTGATGGAGCGTTGGATATGGATGTTGAGTCTTGTATATTACTCACCAAGATCAACAATCTAAGTTGAAAGAACGCTGGATATGACTCACCAACGATCAAACAACGAGAATTGAAACGAAAAGAACAAACAAACTTAGATTGAAAAACAAGTAAAAGAGAGAACATTCATCTTTCAAGTCTAAAAAGTAAAATGGAGGCATGTAACGAAATTATAACCTAGGTTTCACGCCTCACCTAATCAGCCACCAACCTTAGAGAAATTACAAAAAACAACCCATAAAAACCAAGAACAAACTAATTGTCCTTATCCGTCAAATAGTCACTTGTCGAACCATTAGATAAAATGAGACTCCACCCTTCTTCTTTGTAAACCTCCAGAAACTTACAAACCATGAGCTCCACTTGAATATTGCAAAGAATTGCTTTAGCCCGGGATCGCGTGATACGCCCAAGATAGGGCATGGCTCCTTGGCTCGACTTCCTAGCGCCTCGAACACCGGCCTTGGTTGCTTCCCTTTATCATGCACCACGGGCTTGTCTTTAGAGCTATAATCCTCACTCAAATCATAGGACAAGGCACCGTCAAAAGTGCCCGAAGATTTGGCACCATCCTTCAAAGGCCAAGGCGCGCCAAGGTCGGAATCCGGCGTAGTGCAAGGCGCGCCACCAGCCGCATGCAAGGGCGCACCAGCCCCTTGCAAGGGAGCGCCAAGGGTAGGACTCGACTCCGGTTGTGCCGAGTGCAAGGGCACGTTCGATTGTGCCGGCGCGTGCAAGGACTTGGTTTTTGGTTCGATTGCTAATGAACTCTCATCAGGCGGTCTTCTCAATTAGAGCCCAAGCATCATCAATTGGCATCTCTATAAAATTGCTCGATGAAGATGTGTCAATATGTAATCTTGTAGCATCATCAATGGCACTGTAAAAGATTAGGAGAAGCACATACTTAGAGAACCCATGATGAGGACATTGAATAAGGAGGTCCTTGAATCTCTCCCATGCTTCAAAATAAGTTTCACCGGGAGCCATGGAAAATGAGCTTATTTGAGCTCTCATCGCAGCAATCTTTTTGGGAGGAAAGAATTTTGCCATAAAAGCCTCATAGAGCTCGTCCCATGTGGTGATAGAATTCACCGGAAGAGACCGATACTACGTCTTCGCGTTGCTCGTAAGAGAGAAGTGGAAGGCAAGTAGGCGCATAGCTTCCTTAGACACAATTTGAATATGCACTGTGTTCATTAACTCCAAGAAGGTTTCAATGTGCTGGTGGGGATTTTTAAAAGGCAGACCCCAAACTGATTTGCCTGAATCATGCTGATCAAGCCAGACTTCAACTCAAAGTGATGAGCTGTAACTTGTGGAAACACGACCCTAGAGATTGGGCTGCGATTTACGGGCATCATGTACTCGCCAAGAGTGGCGGGATGTGGTGGAAGGCGAGCCCTCTCAGCTTCAGCTCGCTGATCCACTTCCAATCGCTCAGTCTCATGTTGAGTGAAGCCTAGCAAACGGGCAGTCATGTCAGCAATCGTCTGCGGTAGAGCTTCCATAGCTTCGTCACGGTTTGCCATATTATGTCTTTGAGCTTCTCGGGTTTCCCTTAATCTAGCATGAAGAGATCGTTCAGGCTCGAGATCGGGATCATGTAGTGGGGTGCTAGAACTTCTCCCTATGTGCATACACTAAAGAAATCACCTAAAACAAGAGACAAAAAGAAACAAATCAAAAAACAAAAGGGGTCTTAGATGAAATAGTCCATTAGAACCAACTAAAACTATCAATAATCCCCGACAACGGCGCCAAAACTTGTTGTGATGGTTTCCTACACACTCACAAGAATACGAGATCTATCGTAGTATTAGATCAGGATCGAATTACGGGGATTATTTCTGCTTTAGCTAAATCTAGACACCAGTTCCTAAGCCAAAAGATTTTGACTTTTGTGTAATTCTAACTAATAAAAGCAATTAAAACAAGTAAATTATGAGAATGAAAAATATAAGAGAAAGCAAAGTTCCAAGGGAAGGAATCACCACAACTTTGATCCACGGAGTCTGAATCTCACTTTTACCTAAACTGAGTTGGATATTTTTGTTAGAAGGCTATTGTCTAATGTCATAAATTAACTTTTCTCAAAGTTTAACTTAATGTACTTCTATCAAAATTAAGAACTCACTCTCGTGACGAAACAAAACCGATAGAAACCCTTTAAGCACTTAGAAATCTAGATGGTAAACCAAACTTGCCCCACTCTCGTGATGCATCAAACTAGACTCAAACACCTAGAAGTTCTATGACAATTATCCAAATGAGAAACTAATCTCAAGTTCAATTCTAGTTTTTCTAAATAGATAGAACCACCTCTCGATGTGTTCTCTCTATTTTGTTTTCTTACTTAGACTACCACCTCTCGATGCGCAACCTAAACAAGACTCTATCAAGTTTAAACCTATTAGATTAAGCCCCTAGAATCAAATCATATTAGTTTCCAACTCAATTCAAGCAAAAGATAATCAATCTAATCCGCTTCACATCGTTGGGATCAACCAAATCCTAGAACTATAGAGTTTAGCCTAGCATATTGAAATTCATGATCAAAACAATTAATCAAACATGGAATAAGAATAATAACAATAATTGAAAGAGAAACTTACTAGAGATTCAATTGAAAGAACAAAGTAGATCCAAGAGTGCAAAAATCCCAACTTGAAAGAGCGTAAAACTAAAACCCTAGAAAATCTCTTCTCTCTACTTGAAATTAGAATAATAATAATGCATAAAAAGTCCCCCTAAAAGAGTTTTCTAAAAAGTATTTATATTAAAGGCTAAAAATATCAAAAAATCCAACATAAAAAGATGGCCCCACGCGCAAGAAATCAAGGTCTCGCGGCTGGCACCCGCCGGCTCGATCGAGACGAGCCTCGTCTTACTCGAGATGAGCTGCCGAACCGCTGTCTCGACTGTGACGGCAAATGGTCTCGACCGAGAGCAGCACTTAGTCAATTTTCTCCTCTTTTCTCGTCACGACCCTCATCTCTGACTTGTAGGCTCGTCTATAGCACGTCTTTAACCTTATATTCTTGTCCCATAAGCATCCTCAAAGGCTTGTTTCACCTCTCTTTGACTCCTCTAATACCATTAAGCTCCTTAACCATCTTTAAGACCCGAAAACACCTCCAAAAACCTGAAAACACACACAAAGTTTGTGTAGACATCCATACTACGAATAATACTAGAAATCAACACAAAATGCAAAACCTAATCTAGAAAAGGACGAAAACTAATCCTAAATGATAATGCAAAACCATGCAAAACTAGATCACATCAGGCCTCGTACATTGGTTCATACCCCGGGACATACTCGGGCACATACTCCGGATGTGGTTGCTCGTATCTTGGGATGTATGTAGGGGCATAACCTAACTGTGACATGCCATAACCTAGGAAGTGGTTCGGGTGGGGTGGCACTACGTTCTTCGTGTATCTTGGAAAAGGATATGGGTTTAGTGTACGTGGCCGCACCTTGGTTAGCGTATCCCTTGAAGGGATACAGATTCCACGACGTGTTGTACGTCCACCCCGGCGGAACGCAGTACGACCAGCCTGAGTGCGGAGAGTCGTTGGCCCAATCATGTTTGTTGTCCACAGGCATGTTTTTTGGATGGGGAGGAAAGAATTTGTTTGGGTAAGCCATTCGAGATTGAAAGAGAAGGTGATTCTGTTTTTTGGATATTTGCTTAGGATGAAAAAGTTCACACAAATGGCGCCCGTGTTGAAACCCGAAATAAACAAGCGATGGAATCGAGGCATGATATTATTTAAATGGACAAACATGCCGTTACTTTTATTACGAGTTGTCAAACGACCAAAATTCGGGTTTACAACTTTCGGATTCTTCACGTTCTTTTATGAGGTGCGCGTATTTTACTCTTTTATGACTTGAGGTCTATATGTCCACCTTCCCTTGATTATAGTGCGATCTCTACAATTGTTTCAACACGTCGATCTTTGTAAGCAAGATAAGTCTTGAATTAGAGGTGTTTTACAACCTTTGTAACCTTCACTATCTTCCCCTATTTATAGACATTTATAAAGAGCGATTTTCAGGTGATTTCGATGTGAAATAAGTGATCCGTTACCATCTAATTAGTCCATGGAGGGGCAGCTCTTGGTTGGTCGAAGAGGGGGCAACCTTTGATTGGTTGGGGAGGCGGTCATTCCATTTTGTTAACACTTTTGATGTGGGACGAGGTGCCACACTAATTTACCGTTGAACGTGCACGATGTTTGCTCTTGCAACCATTCTTATTTGGGATTGGCTATTGGATCCTCTCCCTCGCAGTTGAATGTGCATGGTGTTTGGTCTTGGAAACTTTCTTATTAGGGATCGCCTATTGGATGATTTCCCTTGTAGTTGAATGTGCGCGGTATTTGGTCTTGCAACCTTTTTTGTTAGGGATCGCCAACTTGATGCTTTCCCTCGCAGTTGAATGTGCGCGGTGTTTGGTCTTGCAACCTTTCTTGTTTGAGATCGTGTGACCCTTTGGGTTTTTTTCAGATGGACATAGGAAACCCTTGGGACCTTCCCCTCAAGACCTTTTTCTTGTGAGGACCGCCCGAGCTGCTATCTTTCTTAGCTTGGCTTCGACTTATTTTGTCCGTTTGCGCACAATTAAATCCGCGCACCGTCATATACTAATTAGTTATTGCAAATAAAAATTAAACTACTTAAATTATACCCTTCTTTTACTCAAAAATAAACTTTAACTAAAATATTTTTTATTTCATTTCATTTTATTTTATGTTATAGGGTGGAACCCATAGCCCACCCTTATCTTCGCCCCTACTAATTGTGCATAATTTTGTAACTGAGTGTGCTTGATTTTTAATTGAGTATGCATACTCTATTTTTAGATGAGCGCATGATGATATGATTATGTATATATAAGTGAATGTGCATAATATTATTTTTGAGTGTGCACGATTTTATAAGTTAATATGCATAATTTTTGTAATTAAGTTTGCATGACCTTTTATAATTGAGTGTACATGACTTTATATCATCATTCGCACTTAGTCATAGGGTGGCCCAATGGGTCGAAATGACCCGTAATAAAAATTAATATGACCCATGACGGACTCGTAACCTAGTTTATGAGTTTTATGGGTTGAGTCAGGGGTCAACCCATTTGACCAGGTCAAATGGGTCAAAATAATATGTTTGACCTGCTTGATCCACTTGGCTTAATTATCGGTCATTTTAACCCATTTTCCTTGTTCAAATAAATACAATTAAAAAATTGACTTGTTTACATGTAGTTCGCACTTAGTTATAGGGTGGCCCAATGGGTCGAAATGACCCGTAATAAAAATTAATATGACCCATGACTGACTCATAACCTAGTTTATGAGTTTTATGGGCTGGGTCAGGGGTCAACCCATTTGACCAGGTCAAATGGGTCAAAATAATATGTTTGACCTGCTTGATCCACTTGGCTTAATTATCAGTCATTTTAACCCGTTTTCCTTGTTCAAATAAAAACAATTAAAAAATTGACTTGTTTACATGTAGTTCATCATCTTTTCCACCAAAACAAGAATTGCTTACTTCCACCAAAAAAACAAGAACTGCTTACAACTAGTTCAATGTTAAATGACTTACACTCAATTTTAGGGTTATACGTACATACATACACTTTTTTTTCTTCAGAAAGAGGCGACTAAGCGCTAGATAAAACGAAAACGAGGCTAATTAGGAATCATCCTACTCAAACCCCTTACATCATCAGCTAGTAAAGAACAAATAGACATAGGTGAATCGTCCAAAAAAGGGCACCCTACAGGAAAGGAATAAGCTAAAGAAGCAAGACCATCAGCAACCCGATTAGCCTCGCGATAAATATGATGAACCTGGACAATCCAGTCTCTACGAATGAAGCCATGACATTGAGCAACCATGCTAAAAAGTGGATGAGCTCTGTCGAGCGGCTTATTAATAAGCTGGATAACAACCTGGGAATCAACCTAAAATATCTCCCGTCTATGTCCACTTTCCCAAGCAAGTCTTAGACCATGAATAACGCCCTACAATTTAGTAGCCGTGACTAAACAAATGCCGATGTTATGAACAAACCCTTGTAAACAGTGCCCAAAATTATCTCTAATAACACCACCTGCACAGACACGCTTTGAATCTTGGCAGACTACACCATCAGAATTAACCTTAACCCGCGATTCTCTAGGTAGAGTCCACCGAACGTGTATTTCATTCCTACTAGAAGACGAGGCTCCTCTACTCATATTAAACCAACCCAACCTAAAAGACATAGATTGGTTTAATATGAAAGTTGAGGGAAATTGTGGCGATGCCGAATCAGCAAAGATAGAACTATTCCTCCACCTCCATAACCACCAACACACAATAACAAAAACAATCTTCCAAGGCATCCCCTGAATTTCAAAGTTGGCACTCACAATATTATGCCTTAGCCACTCGATAAAATCCACCAGAAAAAGTCCGGGATCGCATTGCGCGGGAGCAAGGCAGACCACACACACCGAGCCTTGATGCAATCTTTGAAAAGGTGGCAAAGATCTTCATCACCGACCTGACAGACCTGACACAGGCAATTGTTCGTAAGATGCCGACGTCGGTCTTCCATGTTAGTTAAAACCCGTCGTCTGCACATCAGCCACACAAAATGGCGAATTCTTTTCGGGGCATGAATTTTCCATAGAGCTTGAAAAAGATCATGGTTTGGTTCCAAAATGCTATCATCCCCATTAAGGAAGTTGTATGCCGACGCAACTGTATAATGCCCAGTAGCAGATTTAGGCCAATAGTTATTATCCGATATTCTCGGGTCCTCAACGAGACCAACAACTGCAATTTTCATCAAAACAGAATTTGGTAATTTAGAGGAGAAGAGGTGCCATCTCCAACCAACACCAAACTCCTAATAATCTGCCACCACTCTATTCAGCAAATTTAGCTCAACTTCATTCAGATCAATTGAAAGAAGCGAAGTATCAACAATCCAAGGATGTAGCAAAATTTTGATAATATTACCGTTGCCAAGGGACCATCGAATACTAGGATTAATAACATCCGAGAACCGCTTTTGAATCCCACGCCAGATATGAGATGAGCGGCGTAAGACAGATATGGAAGACGGCTGAAAAGCATTGACCACATTGTACTTCGTCTTGAGAACTGATGAGCATAAGCTGTCTTTATCCTGCAGAAATATCCAGCTAAGTTTTCCTAACATGGCTAAATTTAAATCACGCATATATATACTTGACTCCTAAACCCCCAAGATTTTTGGGACAGCAAAGGACAGACCAAGACACAAGGTGTATTTTTGATTTGTTCAGATCCCCACTCCAAATAAAGGGTCTATAGTATTCACCAATGTGGTCACAAATACTTCTAGGCAAAGAAACCGTGTTCATGACATAAATCGGTAAAGAATTCAGAACGGATCGAGTTAAGGTAATCCGACCAGCAAAGCTGAGATTCTTACCCCTCCATCCATTCAAGCGATTCATGATTTTGTACAAGAGCGGCTTGAAAGTATCTTTGGCCACTGACTTATGAATGATCGGCATACCCAGATAACTACCAAGATCATGAGTAACCCCAATGCCACTAGAAGTTTGTATACAAGATTATGCACAATTAGTGTAAGATTATGCACAATCACTGCACATTCTTCTAAAATGAAACATGCATACTTGGGGAAGTCAATGTAAAAATTATGAATAGACAATACGAAAATTATGCACATACGGATTATTTATAATTTTTTTTAATTTAACTAACTTACGATTTTAACCATTAAAATTTTATGATCGGACGACGGAGAGGCATACTCAATTTTCTCGTGAGGAGTGTAACCCAAAAATCAATTAACTCTAAACCCTAATCTAATAAAAAATGATCGATAAGGTACAGAGTTTTCATACCGTATAAGATTATATTTTGCTACCTAGGATTGTTGTACAGAAGATGATCGACAATGTAAGTTATAATGCATAACAATAACGCAGACTTACTCCTATTAAAAACGAAAGATGCCAAGAATACTAACTCCTTTTAGGTGGATCAACCAAATAAAAATATGGACAAGATGGAATAGCTGCAATTCTACTCGCTCAATTAATTTATTTTATTTTGTGGTAGAGCTACTCGCTCATTTAATTATCAAATGAATCAAAAAAAGGTGTACTAACTCCTATTAAAAAAAAGACCAATATCCAAAGACAATAGAAAATTTTATGGGCGGCTACATATAATTCTATATATACCCGGGCTTAGGGCTTATCTCGCTCATCCCTCCTCACTCGCAACAAGTAGTTTGTAATAAGTTCCCAAGGCCACAAGGTAACAAGCTAGTCCTTTACTTAAGCTAGGGCGATGGCGAATGTACTCCAGGAGATCCGCAACTCCCAGAAGGCGACGGGCCCTGCCACCGTCCTGGCCATCGGCACCTCTGTGCCACCGACTTGCTACCCTCAGGCGGATTACCCCGATTTCTACTTCCGTGTGTGCAAGAGCGAACACATGACCAAACTCAAGAAGAAAATGCAATACATTTGTGCGTATAAATTAACTATATACGTGCAAATATATCCTATATATCTTTTATGTGATATTTGTAATTTGTCATTTGCATGCAATTTTATCTATGTTTTCATTAATGATCAAACAACAACAATATTTAATCATGCGTAGCTATCTATATAATGCACATGCACAATCGTAGTTATTTGATTAATGTGCATTAATCAAACAACTGATTAATGTCTTGTTAATAAGGGATATGCGTATATATGGATGTGTAATTGTATGTGTATAGGTGACCGATCGGGCATAAGGCAGCGGTTTATGTTCCACACGGAAGAAAACCTGGGTCAGAACCCGAGCATGTGCACCTTTGACGGCGCGTCCCTGAACGCCCGGCAAGATATGTTGATCATGGAAGTGCCGAAGCTAGGCGTGGAGGCGGCCGAGAAGGCGATCAAAGAATGGGGGCACGACAAGTCCAAGATCACCCACCTCATCTTCTGCACCACCACCAGCAACGACATGCCAGGGGCCGACTACCAGTTCGCCACCATGTTCGGCCTCAACCCCACCGTCAGCCGCACCATGGTCTACCAGCAGGGCTGCTTCGCTGGGGGCACCGTCCTCCGCCTCGTCAAGGACATAGCCGAGAACAACAAGGGCTCCCGCGTCCTCGTCGTCTGCTCCGAGATCGTCGCCTTCGCCTTCCGCGGGCCCCACGAAGACCACATCGACTCCCTCATCGGCCAGCTCCTGTTCGGTGACGGGGCCGCAGCCCTCGTGGTCGGGGCGGACATCGACGAGAGTGTCGAGAGGCCGATCTTCCAGATCATGTCGGCGTCCCAGGCCACCATCCCGAACTCGCTGCACACCATGGCACTCCATCTGACGGAGGCGGGACTGACCTTCCATCTCAGCAAGGAGGTGCCGAAGGCGGTTAGTGACAACATGGAGGAGCTCATGCTCGAAGCGTTCAAGCCGCTCGGGATAACGGATTGGAACTCCATATTCTGGCAGGTTCATCCCGGGGGTAAGGCCATCCTTGACAAGATAGAGGAGAAGCTCGAGCTCACCAAAGATAAGATGCGCGATTCTCGATACATCCTGAGTGAGTACGGGAATCTGACGAGCGCCTGCGTGCTGTTCGTGATGGATGAGATGAGGAAGAGGTCGTACCGAGAAGGGAAGAAGACGACTGGAGATGGCTACGAGTGGGGAGTTGCCATTGGATTGGGCCCGGGGCTTACCGTCGAGACTATTGTCCTGCGAAGTGTCGCTATTCCGTGATTCTTCACGATCCAACGAGTAGGATTCAACCATATCTATATGCTTTTCCATGATTATTGTAACGTATGTTTGAATTAATTTACTACGCCTCAACTATGTTAAGTATTGCGAGATCAAATAAATAAAATTGTGTGTCGGTTTATGAACTTGCCTACTAACTATGTGTTGGATCGTGATGCGTTAGTAACAATACAGGGAACTAGTAAGGTTCCCTAGGCAACGGAAATAAACAATAGAACACAGAATTTAGAGAGGAAAACTTTCTGTCCGACCAACAAGTCGTAGAAAGAAAAACCTCTACCCCTGAGACTCCTCAGAGGATTTTCAATAGAATACTTTTATTAAGTTTCAACGATTACAAGGCAAGTCAAGTTCCCTGGTAACTAAGGCACCAACCAAAGTTCAACCAACTAGACTTCTACAACCCTAAGCGTAAACCTAAGACAAAGTAAACTACTGACTTACTTGTGGATTCTTCACCGGAAAAAGCCACACACTCGTACACTTGAAAAGCTCTCTCTTCAAGTTCTACGTCTTCAATACTCGTTCAACCACACCTTTAACCCTAGCTAATCCTAGCTATTTATAAGATAAGCCAAGTCTGATCTCACACGTAATTCTTGCCTAATTACGCTGATATTCCACTTAACAAATCCCACACAATAAGGAAAAAGATTGTTTGTGATTTCGGATCCTCAACCATGCCGATTCTTCCCAGAACCGAATGATCTCGGATTTCCTAAGATAAGATCGTGTGAAGATTGATCTTATCCTCTCTTTTATCTCCTTAAGCAACCGCCTACAGCTGGAAATCTTCGTAGAAGATCGCTCGCAGAAGATAAGGTAACTTGCCATTTATAGAAAGCCGCGTTCCTTCTGAGACGCGCTTCCTAAATCTGTCACTCGTTCCCTCCATCGTTCCTCACGATGTTCCGTCACTCGTGACCATGTACCTGTTTTCCTGAAACACTTACATGTAGAAGCAAGTTATATTAACTAAGTTTGTTATCATCAAAACTAAGAGAAACCATGGAACAACTATTGTTCCAACAATTTCCCCCTTTTTGATGATGACAAACCTATACAAAAAATGCATGTCTAGAAACCAAAAGAAATATAGATCAGAAAAAAAATTCCTGTGTGGTTCCCCCTTAACAAATGCACTGTTATTCTTACTCTTCAGAGTTAACAAAATATTCCCCCTTAGCCAAAGTTCCCTCTGTATTTCCTGGATAGAACGCATCTCTGCATTTTTCCTAACTTCCCCCTTTTGACATCATCAAAAGATCAACAATCATCAAGCAAAACATAGAGCAAATGAACAAATTTAATTGAAACTTAAACCAGTCATAAGCAAAAGATAGTCATTATTATAGATAATTGTCGCGGAAAACATAGCCAGAGAAGACATAAAACATAAAAAGCTTAACATCCAGAAAAAAAAAATTAAACTGGGGATAGATAGGCTAAGGAACAAGAGAGGGTCCACATCATGGTTCAGAGGAGGTGGAATCAGCAGCAGCAGCGTCAGTGTCTCTCTTAGCCAGGTAACCAATGATGGTACTTAGCTGAGAGGAAATCTTTTGAAGCTCATACAACATCTTGGCAGTAACACCTTCACTCAGCGAAGAACTCCCAACATCCATCTGGGCAGTCTTCTTTGCAGCTGTTCCCTTCAAATCACCCTGAAAATTCATCCTCGAGATATTGCGCATCTCCAAGGGTAATCCAAAGAACTCCTCTTTCGAAGGCTTGTACGCCTTTCTCTCCTTCATTATAGCCCTCACAAAACGAGGATAAGGCAGGCTATGCTTCTTCCCAGTACACTTAGCCATCTGCCTCATCATTATCTCCGGAAGACTGATACGTTCCCTCCTTAGAAACTTGTCCAGCAGAATCATATCGTTGATGGTGAGTGTAGTTCTCTTCTCCAGCCTAGGAACAACAACCTTGATGAGGAATTGATGTGCAATCCGTGCAGTGTAGCTCAAATCATTGGTTGAATAAGGACCAACAGCAGGAACTTTGCCCATAACACGATTGATTAACTGATTTTTGTTCCTGGGCCAGTTACTCGAGGTATGGACATGCCCATATCCTTCAACAGGCACCTTCAGAATTGTAGCAACAGATCCCAAAGAAAAAGAGATTTCCATCCCACAGACAGTAGCAAAGCCCATTGGACCGGTAGAGAGATCAGCTAGTTGGAAGGAGCCAAAGAATTGGGAGAGAAGAGACACATCTACCTTAACTCCAGAGTCACAGATTTTCTCCCATCCCTGAAACTTGAGAAGTTCCCAGAATTCCTCTAAGTCATGACTTTTCAGAAACTCTTCGTCGATCACCAGAGGAGCGACAACCTTCTTTGAACTCGTCTTGGAACGGGCCGCTGGTTCCATTGGCAGTTTCCCTTTTGCCTTGGCAGACTTGAGGTCTTTTTCAACCTCTTCTTCCAACTCTTCCTCTTCGTCGTCTCCTTCTCCACCAGACTCTTTCTTTTCTTCTTCCTCACCCTCTTCAGACGCAGAGCCAACGTCCTCTTCATCCTCCTCTGGATCTTCTTCATCTTCAGAAGATTCCTGAGCCACCGTTTCCTTTGGAACGGTGGAGCGAAGGCCGTACTTGGATCCAGATGGAGTAACCTTCGGCTTTTTGTTGGCAGGGGATGGGGTGCGCTCCGAATCAGAGATGTGAAGGATTTGAGATGGTACGGGAGGGACACTCTTTCTTGCCTTTCGCTTCCCATGGCTCGTTGTCTTAACCCACCCTGGTCGCATATGCACAGGCAAAGATTTCACCTTTTCTTGACCATCGGTGGTTTCCTTCGGTGGTGAGTTCACCTCTTCCTTTTCCGACTCCTCCTTGCTCTCCTGTACCTCCCCTGTTTCAGCAGCCTTGACGGAAGGGTTTTCTGAGGGAATCGTGGATTGATCCTTCTCAGATTTTTCACCCTCAGTCTCCTTCTCCGATGAGACCTTATTAGCGGTGTCCATACCAGTATCGGAGACAGCATCGAATTTGGTTTCAAGTTTGGAAATTGGGGAGGGGGAGGAAAGTTTGGCCTTTTTGATGGATTCGAGTTGGGCTTGAAGAACGGCGATCTCAGAAGCATCGAGACCGTCGAAGTTGAGGATTGGGGTGTTTGAGGAGGAAGCCATTGTTGCAGAAAAGAGAAGATTGAAGCTTTGAGGAAGATTTAGGGTTTGAGGGAGAAGAACAGAGATGCGGTAAAAAAAAATTGACCGAGATAAGAGTTTATAAAGCACACCTCTTTCCTTGTTTACAAGATCATGATCTTCCCAAAGATCTTCTATCCAAATCTTAACGGCTAAGAGTTGCCATAATGATGAATTTTCACCGCCATTAAATTTTGACTGCGCAGACGTCCTATCGTTCCCTGCAGAGTTATTGTGCAACGGCTGGAAAAATTTAAACAAGCAGTCACAACGGCTACAACATAACTGCGATCCCTGCGTTGATTGATGTCTGTTCCTTTGCAGAAAACTTTGAATTATAATTAAGGACGTTCCTTTAAAGTGACACAATTCTCAACCACAAGTTCCATACCTCGTTACCATGAGTGGATAAAAGGCTATGTTTGAACAGAAAGGGACTAGAGACGTTCCATTCAAACTTATTGTTGGCTAGGACACTTTGTGACATCCACACAATTATTCCCCGTTTAAAGGTAATCAAAAGAGGTTCATAGGGAACGTTTGTGTGGACCAGGCTGGGGACAGCTTATAACCAACTATCATTTCGGCTTGAAGTGAGGGATAGAATAGATCAAGTTGGTTATTTTGGGCCAAAAAAAATCTTAGATGTAAGCAATTCAGTTTTAGTTCCTTTTAGCATGTAACACTTAACAATTTCTAATATATACACCATCTATGCACAGAGGAAGGATATAAGCCATTAGAAAACTTGTCAAATGATATGTAGTTACCTGAGAAGTTACCTCTTTAGTCAGGCACTGAGGGAATAGAGGACCGGGACTTGTTTACTCCAAGGAAATCATTCCTAGTAACATCCTCAGATGTTCATAGGGTTTTCTGTCCAAGGCCTTGGTAAAAATATCTGCCACTTGATTTTTAGTCCTACAATGATCCATCTTGATGAAACCTTTTTCAACATTATCTCTTAAGAAATGATGTCGAATATCTATATGTTTGGTTCT
Organism: Fallopia convolvulus; assembly: GCA_964016875.1. Lineage (NCBI taxonomy): Eukaryota > Viridiplantae > Streptophyta > Magnoliopsida > Caryophyllales > Polygonaceae > Fallopia > Fallopia convolvulus. Next base: position 19,249,048 of record OZ024729.1, on the reverse strand, counting down.
AGAATGATGCACTGGATTTTTGGAGATATTGATTGCACTTGTATTATCACATAAGATAGGAATAGTTCCAAGAGACATACGAAAATCCACCAATTGCTGCTTTAACCATAATACCTGGGAACAACATGCAGCTGCTGCAACATACTCTGCCTCGGCCGTTGAAAGAGCAACCGAATTTTGCTTTTCGATCCCCAAGACACCAAACAGGGACCAAGAAATTGGGCCATGCCTGATGTGCTCTTCCTATCTACTAAGTGACCTGCAAAATCTGCATCCGAGAATCCGACAAGATGGAACGAGTTGTGTCTTGGATACCACAGACATAACCCATCGTTCCCTTTCAAGTATCGCAGAATTCTCTTCACTTCTTTCAGATGTGTTTCTTTAGGATTGGCCTGGAATCTAGCACAAAGACACACACTGAACATAATATCTGACCGGCTGGCCGTTAGGTACAATAGGGAACCAATCATTCCACGGTACATCGTTTGATCAACATCAAAACCGTTAAGATCAGCATCAAGACGAGTATTGGGAGAAATAGGGGTATCAAAACTTTTTGTAGAATCCATACCATACTTCTTCAATAGTTCCTTGATGTACTTTTGTTGATGTACCTTTGTTCCCTCATCACTTTGTACCACTTGTAGACCAAGAAAGAAAGTGAGTTCACCGATCATGCTCATCTCAAACTCACTACTCATGAGATTCTTGAAGCTTTCTACAAGTTTAGGGTTAGTAGAACCAAATATAATATCATCAACATAAACTTGAACTACTAAAACCTCACCGTCTTGTTCCCTTAGGAACAATGTCTTGTCGATCACACCACGTCTGTATCCATTGGCTAATAGAAACTGAGCAAATCTATCATACCAAGCACGAGGAGCCTGTTTGAGACCATAAAGGGCCTTATCCAGTACATAGACATGGTCAGGGTGATCAACATCTTCAAATCCTGGAGGTTGGAGCACATAAACCTCTTCTTGTAGGTACCCATTCAGGAGTGCTGTCTTCACATCCATTTGATACAGCTTGAATCCTCTGTGAGCAGCATAGGCGATTAGAAGACGAATGGCTTCTATTCTTGCAACGGGAGCGTACGTTTCATCGTAGTCAATCCCTTCTTGTTGATTGTACCCTTTTGCTACAAGTCTCGCCTTGTTCCTTGTGACAGCTCCGGTGTCATCAAGTTTATTCCTGAAAACCCATTTTGTTCCTATAGCCATTTTGTGCTTTGGCTTGGGAACTAATCTCCATACTTTGTTCCTCTCGAACTGGTGTAGTTCCTCTTGCATAGCAACTATCCAGTCAGGGTCTTTTAATGCTTCCTTCACATTCTTTGGCTCTGCAAGAGAGATAAACGCATTGAAAGAATAAAATTCTTAATAGAGGAACGAGTAAGCACACCTTTATCATATGGAGTGATGATGTTGTCAACAGGATGATCCCTCTTTTGATGGTAATTCCTGACTTCAATTTGAGTGGGATCTGTACTTGACTCCTCTTGTTCCTGTTGACTTGTCGTTCCATGTGAAGTTCCTTCACCATGATCTTCCTCTATTTCTTCATTTTGTGAAGTATCATCCTCAGGAACTAGGGCACTTTCTGTGTTATCTCCATCCAAGTCAGGACTTGGAGGCATAACATCATCATTTGGAGCTTGTGCACCTTTATCTGGATCGACTTCATCATCTGAATCTGCATTTAGAACCTTCAGTACATCCTCGTGACTAGAGAGGTTCCCTCCATTTTTGGACTCGTCAAAGATAACATGAATGCTTTCTTCAAACTTCTTAGTCCTCTTATTGAACACCTTGTAAGCCTTGCTGTTGGATGCATATCCCAGAAAGATACCTTCGTCACTCCTTGGATCAAACTTGCTAAGCTCGTCTTTTCCGTTGTTGTGAATAAAGCACCTGCACCCAAAGACTTTCAAGTGGGAAATATTTGGCTTTCTTCCCTTGATTAGTTCATATGGAGTTTTAGAGAAGTTGGAACGTATGGTGACTCGATTAATGATGTAGCAAGCGGTACCGACTGCCTCAACCCAAAAGGACCGAGGCAAGTTACTTGCCGACATCATAGTTCGAGCCATGTTTTGTAGTGTTCCATTCTTTCTCTCAGCTACGCCGTTCTGTTGAGGAGTCCTTGACGCAGAGAAGTTCTGAGAAACTCCATGTTCATCACAGTAGCTATGGAACAAGGAATTCTTGAACTCTGTTCCATTGTCAGACCTGATAGATTTTAACTTCTGCTCTGTTGATGCTTCTACCTTCTTGATCCAACTTTTGAAAGCCATGAACGTCTCATCTTTGGAACCTAGAAAAAGAGTTCATGTATATCTAGTAAAATCATCAACAATAACAAAAATGTACCTACTACCACCATGACTTCTCACCCACATGGGACCACACAAATCCATGTGTATCATCTCAAGGGGATGAGAGGTGCTGACTGACAACTTAGGCTGAAAAGATGACTTGCTTTGTTTTCCTTTTGCACACTCTTCACACAGGCTTTCCTTTTCTGTAAGAACTTTGGGAAGTCCTATCACCAGGTTTTGTGAGTAAAGTTTGTGAATTCCTCGATGATTTGCATGACCAAACCTCCTATGCCAGAGGTCAGTCTTGTCACCTAATGTTACAAAGCAAAGATCTTCTTGTGGTTGGAAACTTGAGTCGACAAAATACACATTGTTGCGCCTCTTTCCTTTCAGGACCACAAGATTTGATTTCAGATTCTTGATCATACAACCTTTTGAGGTAAAGGATACCTCGTTGTTCCCTTGGTCACAGAGCTGAGCAATACTCAACAAGTTGTAACTAAGACCTTTCACCAAGCTTACGTCTCTAACGCTGATCTTGTCATTTAGCTTGACTTCACCTGTTCCAATGATTTCTCCTTGATTGTTGTTGCCAAAGGAAATGTTTCCTCCAACTTTGTTTTGAAGTGAGGACAGAATACTCTTGTTCCCTGTCATGTGACATGAACACCCGCTGTCAAGGATCCAGCGGATGTTCCCCCTCACTTCAACCTGCAAGAAAGAAATCACGTTTTAACGACCCAGGCTTGCTTAGCTTTCCTGGGTCGGTTAGCATAGCTCACAGAATGATAGATTTGTGATTGAACTAAAGTAGCTTTCTGTGGGCTCTTGGAACTAGAAGCAACACTTGAGGGATCAACATAGTTTTTCCCTTTGTCAGCTTTAGAGTTTTGCTTCTTTTGTGGTTGTGGAGCTGGTTTCTTTTTATTCTGATGAGATTTGTCATACCCTTGATTTTTCTTACCAAACCACTATTTCTTGTTGTTCCCTGTGTTCTGCTTTTGACTTCTTTTGTTAGACTCTTCTAACCTTACTTTACAGTCTTTTTGAACATGACCCCCCCCACCACAATGATAGCACACCCTATAATATTCGCCAAGATAGCGTTTAGGATGTGGTTTCTGGAGGGTACGTTCCTTCGTACGTTCCTTGGAAGGAACTCTGTGCTGGTTCCCTTGAGACTGTTTTAAGTATATTTTATGAGCTGTTTTACCAGAATACCATTCAGAGTTGTTGTTCAGATTACTTTCAAGAATCTTGACTCTACTTTCTAGATGAGTTACCTTATCTCTAGCGGATTGCAATTCCCTAGCTTTTCTTTCCATTTTCTCTTCAAAGGTAAGGTCATCAGGAGGATATTCCGATTTGTTTTTACCATAACCAATACCGCACCTAGCAGGATTAAACTCAATTTGAGTTCGTTTGTTAAGCTCATTCTCCAACTCCTCTCCTCTGAGTTTAAAGATAAGCAGATCCGATCTAAGTTCATTATTGGTTTCAGTGAGAGTCTTAATATCTTTCTTTAAATCTTCACGCTCTGAACAAGGAACTACACTAGTTACAGTAGTTCCTGATAATTTTTCTTCAAGATTAAGACATTTCTCATCAGAGGCTCCTATTTCTTCTTGCATCTTTAAGTTATCTTCAAAAAGCTTTTTGACCAGGACAAGAAGATCAGATTGTTTAGCATTCTTTAAACTATCAAGGAATTGTTCAGGAGTTACCTCTGGATCAGCATCTTCGATCTTCAGAGTCATGGCACAGACCTTTGGTTCAAATTCATCATCTGAGTCTAGATCCCATGCAGCGATGTAGGCCTTCTTCTTATCGTTCCCAGATTCGTTACCTTTGGGACAACTCTTTGCATAGTGACCCTTCTCTTGACAGTTGTAGCAGGTAACTTCCTTGATGTCCTTCTTCTCTGAGTTGATCTTCTCTTGTTCCTTCCATGCTCCTTGCTTTTTGCCTTTCTTGTAAAAAGCCCTCATTGACTTTGTTATGAGCGCCACATCAGAGTCCTCCTCTGTAGTATACACCTCTCTTCTTGCGGTGATGTTCTCAATGGCTTTTTCAACCTTGAGAGCAATGCCTTTGCCGGAACTTGAGATGCTACTTTGGATCTTTTCATATCGCTCATAATCCGTCAGCTTTCCAAAGATTTCATGAAGAGTGCAAGTCTTTGTGATTGGATTTTCTTTCAGCAAGCCTCTGGTAACAACATACTTAGGACCGAGACCATCAATAATCGCAGAGACCTTTTCTGATTGTGTGATGTCTTTCTCGATACCTAGATGATTGATGCGATTCACCAAGGCTTCAAACCGAGATTGGTATGTTGCTATGGTTTCTCCATCCTCCATCTTGAAGTTGTAGAACTCCTTCTTAGCCTCTTTCTGATGACTTTCTTTCAGATTTGTGCTACCAATGTGCATCTGCTCAATGACCGCCCATGCTTCTTTGGCAGTTTTGCAGTTCACCACCCTTAGTAGATCTTCAACACCTAAGGCATTGTTGAGAAGCATTTGTGCCTTGAAGTTTTTCTCCATTCCCGTCCACTCAGCTGGTCCCCATTCAGATTTCTTGTTCTTCTTGGCTTCAGGAATGACATAGTCTCCATCCTCAATGACTGACCATGCTTGGTAGTCATTGCTCTTAAGCCAAGTGGCGAAGAGGATTCTCCAGTGGTCGTATTCTCCAGGAACAAGAAGTGGAGGCTTGTTGTTTCCAATTCCGACGTTGGGAGTGTTGTTTGAATTCATTCTGTATTCCTGCACTAACACACAATCTAGAGCAAACCTGCTATGATACCAATTGTTGGATCGTGACACGTTAGTAACAATACAGGCAACTAGTAAGGTTCCCTGGGCAGCGGAAATAAACAATAGAACACAGAATTTAGAGAGGAAAACTTTCTGTCCGACCAACAAGTCGTAGAAAGAAAAACCTCTACCCCTGAGACTCCTTCTCAGAGGATTTTCAATAGAATACTTTTATTAAGTTTCAACGATTACAAGGCAAGTCAAGTTCCCTGATAACTAAGGCACCGACCAAAGTTCAACCAACTAGACTTCTACAACCCTAAGCGTAAACCTAAGACAAAGTAAACTACTGACTTACTCGTGGATTCTTCACCGGGAAAAGCCACACACTCGTACACTTGAAAAGCTCTCTCTTCAAGTTCTTCGTCTTCAATACTCGTTCAACCACACCTTTAACCCTAGCTAATCCTAGCTATTTATAAGATAAGCCAAGTCTGATCTCACACGTAATTCTTGCCTAATTACGCTGATATTCCACTTAACAAATCCCACACAATAAGGAAAAAGATTGTTTGTGATTTCGGATCCTCAACCATGCCGATTCTTCCCAAAACCGAATGATCTCGGATTTCCTAAGATAAGATCGTGTGAAGATTGATCTTATCCTCTCTTTTATCTCCTTAAGCAACCACCTACAGCTGGAAATCTTCGTAGAAGATCGCTCGCAGAAGATAAGGTAACTTGCCATTTATAGAAAGCCGCGTTCCTTCTGAGACGCGCTTCCTAAATCTGTCACTCGTTCCCTCCATCGTTCCTCACAATGTTCCGTCACTCGTGACCATGTACCTGTTTTCCTGAAACACTTACATGTAGAAGCAAGTTATATTAACTAAGTTTGTTATCATCAAAACTAAGAGAAACCATGGAACAACTATTGTTCCAACACTATGTCACAACAATTTCTTCTCGTATTGGCTTTGAGGGATAGTAGTTTGAGTGCTCGATCATGATTAATGATTATACATGTAACTAGTAATTTTTTTTTGTTGAGAACCCGCTAGTCGCCTTTAAGTTTTGTCTTTTAAGTGTTTTGGTCAAAATTCGACCAAGTGAGATAGCTGATGTTTGATATCAAGCGTAGGACTTTTCTAACCGATGAGCAAAGTTTCGATCAACGTATGAACCTAGAGACAAGAGCTCAATTGCGAACTGTACGTCTTTGTTTTCTTTCAGAGAGAAGATTACAACCGTTCTTTTTCCTATCTTTGATTACATTTCATTTATACATTTTATCCCCCAATCCCCTTGTCCATTGCTACCCACGTTTGCCGGAGTCTCGCCCCGCGTCTGGCCTCGTTCCTTTGTTGGTTCCCTCGTCTTCTTCAATCGTACGTCCACTCCCTTAGACGAGTCTTGAGCTGGAATGGGCCTATGAGCCCAGCTTTCTCTTGATAGGCCAAGACGGAGGTCGGTTCGGAATTACTGGGCCCAACAATAGCCCCAAAAGATCGCGTTTGATTTTGAATTAACGGGATCTTTTCACTATTTATCTTCCGTGATCTCTGCTCTTCCGGTTGCGCCACGTGTAGCACCGAGATTTTTGGGCGCTTTCCAATGCTGAAGTTGAAGGGACGGGCCACTGCTTTATTTATTACGCTCTTCTACAGTCATTACGCGTTCTCTCACCGCTAGTCTTCTTCGAGGTACGAAAAGCGAAAACCCTTTCTTCTTCTTCTTGCTACTTCACAACTTTTACTCTTTTCTTTAATGGCGAGGTCATGCGTAGTCTCCAAGCATGGTTTTCAACAATCGGGAGTCATGCAAGAATGTGATAGTATAGCTAGCACCATGACCTTGAGTTAGATGAACCAGATCCTTCTGGATGGTGGTTTCCCCCCGGGGGGGGGGGGGGTAGTTGCTCTGTGTCCTGAGGGAGAGTGCTTGGATTGGGTCCGATCTGACTGGGCTTGTTTCTTCGAATTCAACTTCTCTATTTCCTGTCATCTCCCCTTTCCTCCCTTGGTTCAAGAATTCTTATCCCGTTTTAAGTTATCCCCTGCACAACTGCTCCCTTCCACTTGGAAGATCTTATTTCGGGCTAGTCAAATGGCTGAGGCCGCCGGCATGGACCATACCGTCCCCTATTTGGTCCAATCTTACCATCTGATGACGGTTAGACGAGGACGTTTTATTCTGTAGTGTAGGACTGCATGGCGGCCGCTTGTTTTAAACACCAAGGTTAATGGGAAGAACTGGGCCAATAGATTCTTTTTTGTCGAAATTGCCTCGTTGAGCCCCGAGTGTCGTTTGTTCCTCTTTGACAAGTGGAACGAAACTAGTAAGAGCTTGACTTTTCTTTTGATTGTACCCGCAGAGTCGTTTAACGTTTATGTTAAGGCAAGGTTCCCTTGCCCCTTTGGGTTTTGATGATAACAAACCCTTGGCATTTGATATGTTCTATGAAGTGTTTCAGGGAAGGAATTGTCCAAGAGAACAATGAAAGGAACTGTTCCTCTAACTAGAGGGAATAGTGATGGGAACTGTGAAGTTCAAGGCTCCAAGAAAAGCAAGACAAAGAATGAAGATTCAAGAGAACAATGAAAGGAATTGTTCCTCTGGATAGAGAGAACAATAAAGGGAACTCTCATAGGAACTGTGAAGTTCAAGGTTCCAAGAGAAGCAAGACAAAGAATGAAGATTCAAGGGAACAATGAAAGGAACCGTTCCTCTGGATAGAGGGAACATTGAAGGGAACTCTCAATGTAATGAGATGACACTGTTCCCTTGACAATTGAAGAGGATAGAAAAACCAAGAAGAAGGAACACTGAAGGGAACACTAGTGTAATATGATGGGAACTGTTCCCATCTAGGGAATATGATGGGAACAGTGAAGCTTCAAGGATCAAAGGAACAGTGATGGGAATGCTAGTGTAATATAGGAACTGTTCCCATCTAGGGAACTTGATGGGAACAGTGAAGTTTCAAAGCTCAAAGGAACAGTGATGGGAACACCAGTGCAATATGAGGAGTTGTTCCCATCCAAGAACATGATGGGAACAGTGAAGGTTCAAGGCTCAAAGGACAGTGAAGGGAACGACAATGTAATGTGAAGGAACTGTTCCCATCCAAGGAAAAACTCCCCAAGACCAAAGCTCCAGGAGAAGAAAGACTCAAATGAACAATGAAGGGAACTATCAGTGTAATATGAAGGAACTGTTCCCATCCAAGGAACAGTTCCTCAAGAGAAAAACTCCAGGAGAAGAAACACTCAAGGGAACAGTAAAGGGAACTCTCAGTGTAATATGAGGGAACTGTTCCCATCCAAGGGAACTCACAAGCCAGTCCAAAAAGCACATCAGCGAGAAATACGGAGACATGTTCCTGACAAAACAGAGGAACAGTCCATGCATCAGACTGAGCCTATTCATCCAACGGCTTGATGAGCTTCAAGAGTTGACCAAATTCAAACAAGAGTCACATGTTGAGAAAGTACATACTTGGGGAACAAGACAAGGGCAATCTTGACATTTCCCAAGTTGAGGATTGGGGAGCAAGGCTCTTTAAATATAAATAGTGAACAAGACCAAGAGAAAAATTCACCCCTTCAGAAATCCAAAAAGGCAAGAGCATTAAGAGAGAGTGAAGGTGGTCGACGGCGAGTGTTTGATCTCAACAACGGCGAGGAAGAAGTTCCCAGGAGCAAGGGAATTGTGATAGTCAAGTCCAGGTGTAAGGTTTGGTTTACTTGTCTTAGTTGAGTTGTTCGCTTAGGAACTTGGTTGAGAAGACTCATTAGTGTTGCTAGAGTTAGGAAGAACTGCTAGGAACAGAGAAGTTTGAGTCTTGCCTGTTGTAACTAAGGAACAATCAATAAAACAAGTAAGTCATTCAAAATCCTCCAAGGGAGGTAGAGTTTTACCCATTCAACTAGTTGGTTGAAGTGGGGTTCCTCTATAAGGAACCGTGTCCCTTTACTTATCTTATGCTTTTGGTTCCTATTCATTAAAATTCCTTGAATTGTTCCCATAATACTCTTTGTTCCTATACTTCCCATATTTTTCTCTTCTTTGTGCCTATCACCTGCATATTTATTTGTTATTCCGCTGCCCAAGGAATAATTCCCATAACTGTTCCTTGACTCTATTCTAACACACAAATTTCCAACAGTTTATTCATCTCTGCCCTTCTTTGTTTGCAAGAGTTCCAGACACTGTCGAACCCAGGAGCCAGTCGAAGAAAGTGATCTCAAAGCTCTACAAACTCCCTTCAGTGCAGGGAACATTTGGTGCCTCATTCGCTGACCCCTCGAAGGGTGAAAAAAGCGCAACCTCAGCAGATTTTGGGGAATCGGGTGGAGAAGACAACCTTCCCCTTGTCAAGATGTCGTCGGTCCCAACGTTTACCACTGTCTCTGGTCCCTCTACCAGTAAGTATTGCCCTAGTGTATCCCCCTCTGAAATCTTGTTATTCTGTTTTTCTAATCTATTCGTTTTGCGGTATTCAGAAACTCGTGCTCGTAAGTCTGGTTCAACCATTTTCTTCTTCAGACTTGATTCTTAGGAAGACGAGGTCTAGCGATTCTAAACCTCCCGCTGCGCCTGTGATAAAAAAAGGAGTCAACTAAAGCCCCCTAGACTTCTCGCAAGCATCAGGCATCGAGTGACAGTTACCCTGCAGACCTTCGAGATGATGCTTCTTCTGAATGGCAGTCTCTCCTGCAGTACCGCGACCCGAATTTCAAGAAAGAGCATGCTTCTTCCTCTGCTCGTACTATGGCCGTCGAGGTAGGTTCCGGGGCTTGGAAGGTAATTTCTATGCTTGACTGACCTCTCTGAGTTCTCTGTCTCTCTCTCTTTTTTATGAGCACTTTTTGGTATCTGATCATCTGGCTGGGTGCAGATCTTTCAAGAGATCGACTTGATTAGACGAAATGGGCGAAGAGATAACCCAGCAAGAGCAAAGGATGCAAGAGGCAGCGAAATACCGTGAGGAGGTGGCGAAAGTCCGAGAGCAGACTATCGCTCATTCGAAGATGTTGGCTGCCAAGGAAGAGGCTGCTAGGGCGCGGATTGCGGAGCTGGAGCAGAAGTTTCTACTTTGAAGGCGAACGTCGTGGAGCTTGAGGCAAGGGCTGTCGATTCCTTGTATGTGAGGAAAGAGGAGGCGGAAGACATTAGAGCTTACTACAGTATGCTGGCTCGGCTTGAAGCCATCAGAGAGTTCGAGGCCGGAGGTCTCACTCTCGGGGATGCCGACAAGTTTAACGCCTTGTTCTAGAGTACCTTCCCGGGTGGCGTCCCCCAACTCGGGTGGCTGCCCTGGTAGGCGTTGTCGGCTCCCTTGTAACTCCAAGGATGCATGAGGACCAGGATGACAATGCAATGATACCGGATGGCGAGCAGGTGGAGGAGGACGGGACTTCCAAGGGCCCTACATAATCTGTTTCTTGAACAATGAAGGATTCTGGCGGCTGTGGCCGTATGTAAAAACTTGATCTCTTTTTTTTTTTGTTTTTTGTGATGGACAAATATTACCTTTGTTCTATGCCGTTTATCGGGCGGTCCAAGGGCGTTTTGAATGGTGGCTGGGCCACAGACATTGTTTTACTTTGCCCCCGTCAGGGGCGGGGGTTTTACTACTTTTTTAGCTTCTCGTATCTTTTTTGGTTGTTTGGCTTTTTGTTTCCTCTGGTGTCTTTTCCAGGTGTTCCCGTTGAGTGACAGTTGTCGGAAGAGCAGCCCCTATAGAAGGCCACTTGTTAGTCAAGGAGTGTGCATAGTTATGGCTTGGAGTATAAGGAAAATCTTAGCCAACGTTACGGGTGACTCAAGGGACGTCCCTGAGACGTTACCCGTCAACTTTCTCCAGTGCCTAACGCTGTCCGTCGAGGATCTGGCGTTTGCCGGCTGTACTTGCGACGTGAGGAATAGATCCTTTCTGCCAAATATCGAGGGTCTGGGGAATGTTCTTTCGATGACGGTTGTACTGCCGATGATACCTAATATCCGCCTTTTTAGTCATGTTTTTAGGGTGTGTTTTTATGTGTTTGAGTCTTTTCTTTTAGTTTTGTGTTTTGTTTTGAGTCTTTTGTGTAGGTTTTCGTATTTCCTTAAGATATTGAGTCTACTTAAGCTTTGGTGGTGTATTTATAGGTTTTCTAGCTGTTTGGAGCAATTTTGAGGAAAGGAGCAAAGCCAAGGAAAAGCTCAAGGATTAAAGTCCATAAAGACATTGAAGATCAAGTTCGAGCTAAGAAGGAAGTAGAGAAACTCGTTACCAAGCCTAAGGAAGAAGAATCAAGGCAAAAAGGAGGATAACGACCCTGTGAGGGTCGATAGTGAGGCTGCTGAGGTCGTTACCGAGGTGCACTGGTCGATAACGAGGTGTTCAACAAAGAAGAAAATCAGCAAAATTCAACCGAGTTCTATCGACCCTGACGGGGTCGGTATCGAGGGTCCAAGGTCGTTAGTGAACAACCGAGTCAGTGCATTTAATGTATTTCTATTCTATTATTAAATAGTTTTAAGGGATATATCTTTTAGAGATTTATTTCCTTATAGATAGCTTTAGTTTCTTTATAAATATTCTTGTTCTAGCTTTAGTTTTCTTATCCCACAATTAACCTAGTTTAGGGTAGAAGTTAGAGAAAGAGAGAGGAGAGAGGGGGCGTGAGAGAGAGACGAGAATTGGTGTTGCTTGGAAGACAAGTTTGCATTGAATTCAGTCTTGTAAGTTTTCCTTTCTTTAATTTAGATGTTCTTCTTAATTATGATTTGTGAGTAGTCTCTCCTTCTAAAGTTGGGGTTAATCCCAACAATGGTTGTGCATGCTTGTTTGTGATCATGATTTGATTGTCTTTATTGCATGATTCTATTATCTTGTTCTTAATCCTTGAAACGAAAGTTGAAAGAGAATTTCTCATTCTTTGTTGAAGCGAAAGTGGAAACTTTGGATAAAAATAGTCAATTAGGGTTTTAAAGCGAAAGTTTATCAATCCTAGTTGAAGTAGAAGAGATGGATAGTAAGTTTATTGATAGGACGAAAGTTGATTGATTTACTTGCTTAGTTGACAAAAGTTGACGACTTTATGTGATAAAGGCATGATCTTTATGTTTCATTAAACGTTTGTATGCATGATTGTTGTTGTGGGGACACCTAAACCTTAGATTTCTCCCTTTATTGATAAAAACCTGAACTTTCTCTCTTACTTGCACCCTAAGTAAGAACAAAACTTGACATAGACTTTCTCCCGTGGACGAACCTGACTCCCCTGTACTCAGCGGGGTCTTGATTATAAATTTATTTGTTGTCAAGAAATTCTTTACCGGATAGCGAGCGTCTAGGAGATACCTTCATGTGCCCTGTCATAATTTGTAAAAGCCTTGTTCTAGAATCGTTTCGCCTTTGGTGTGTCAATTTTTGTAGTTTAGGCGTTCATACCGTTTTTATTTATACCCGAGAGTTCTCCTCTTCTGGAGACGATTGCTGGGGATAACTTACAGTAACATTATTCTAGGGAAATTATAATGTAGACAATTTTATTCACATATTGTCTGTATTTGAACTTTCGCTTTATAAAAAACGCATACCGCAGATTACATCTTACTTTTGTTTATTTCATCCGTTTCTGGCGTCTTTCTCTTCTTTAGAAATGATACTTCTTTAGATGCGTAGCATTCCAGCTACGCGGTACTACTTCACCAGTCTGGGACTCTAGCCTGTATGCGCCTTGGCCCGTGACACCGATTATCTTGTATGGTCCCTCCCAAGGAGCAAATTTTCCAACGTTCATCTCGGCGGTATTTTGGAATACCATTCGGAGGACCCAATCACTGACACGAAAGGCTCTGACCCGGACGTTCTTGTTGTAACTACGGGCCACTTGTTGTTGATGCCGTGCTAGGCGTAACCGCGCTCCCTCTCTAAGTTCCTCCATAATATCTAGATCAGCAGCCAGCTCGGTGGTATTCTGGTCGGATGTCAGCAGCCCGTATCGAGCGGTGGGGATGGCTACTTCTGCCGAGATGACTGCCTCGCACCCGTAGACTAGGGAAAACGACGATTGTCCAGTGGTAGCTTTCAGAGTAGTCCTATCCACCCATAGAACGTAGGGTAGCTCGTTGGCCCATCGCCCTTTAGCCTTGACCAACCGCTTCGTGAGGTTGTTGATGATCACTTTGTTACTTGATTCCGCATGTCTGTTGGCCTGTGGATAGCGAGGAGTGGAGGTCACCAAATCGATGTTCCATTATCGACAGTAATCTCGAGTCTTCCTCCCAATGAATTGTGACCCATTGTCACAGACGATTTTCGAGGGTATCCCAAAGCGGCTGATAATGTGCTTCTTGATGAATGCAATGACTTGTTGCTCTTTTATTTACTTGTATGATTCCGCTTCAATCCACTTGGAAAAGTAGTCGGTAACTGCTAGGAAAAACACTCACTGCCCCGATGATGGTGGCAATTTCCCCACGATGTCCATTCCCCATCTCATGAAAGGCCATGGGGTTAACGTTGGGTGTAGTGGTTGGTCAGAAGTGGGGGCGTGCTTCTGGCAACCCTCGCAGTTTTGGGAGTATTCTGCTGTGTCTCGGCACATGGTTGGCCAGTAATACCCACAGTTGAGAGCCTTATTAGAGAGGCTGCAACCTCTTGAATGGTTTCCACACTCACCTTCGTGCAACTCTTGGAGGATCTTTTGTACCTCGCTCCTTGCTAGGCAGCGGAGCAAAGTTCCAATGGTAGACTGCTTGAACAAAACTCCATTCTCTACGCTGTAACGAGCTGCCCTCATCCTGAGTGCTCTGGCCTCGGCCTTGTCTTCTGGTAGCTGACCATGTTCGAGCCATCACATGTACGACCGAGTCCAACATTCCTCTTTTGAAGATGTATCGTGGATGCCTGCTTTTGGATTCTCCCTGTCAGGTATCTCTTGTTGAGCACATACTTTCACAGTCCCAGCGAGCTTCTGATCAGGTTTCACTGCTCGTTTTGAGAGGTTGGTTGCTCTGGCGATTGCTGGACACAACACGTGTACTAATGGGATTGAAGGGAACTCCTCTGGATCTAGGGCAGACGTCAGATTCCCTAGCACATCGGCTTGCACATTCTCTTCTCTGGGAAATTGCTAGATGGTGAAGGTTTTGAATTCACGCATGATTTCCTTGACCTTTTCTTCATACGCGGCCATCCTGGCGTCTCTAGCAACGAAGGTTCCCAGAATCTGGTTCACGATCAGCAACGAATCACATCTCACTTCTAGCTCCTTAATAGACAAATTTCGGGCTACTATCAACCCCATTATCAATGCTTCATATTTAGATTCATTATTGATAGTCTCGAAGGTGCATCGAACTGCCTGTGCTATCTTCTACCCCTGGGTGATTTCAGCACAACGCCGATTCCGAATCCACGGCCGTTGGAAGCCCCATCCGTGTACAGGGTCTAGACTCCAAGGCTTTCCGTTTCTGTTACGAACCCCTCCTGCAATTTAGCAGCGTCCTCCAGTGTTGGGCTGAAATCGGCCATGAAATTTGCCAGTGATTGAGATTTAATTGAAGTTCTAGGTTCATAGCTGATGTCAAAGCCACTTAGGTGAATGGCCCATTTAGCCATCACACCGGTAATCTCTGGGTTTGTCAAGATCACCTTCAACGGATAATTGGTGCGGACGGTGATCGTGTGGGATTCAAATTAGGGCCTGAGCTTCGTCGAGGCCATTACTAATGCGAGGACCAGTTTTTCTAGGGGAGAGTACCTTGTTTCAACCGCGAGCAGTGTGCGGTTGATGTAATATACTGGTAGCTGGTCTCCGTCATCTTCGCGCACCAGCACCTCAATTATAGCTGCTTCGATTACTACCAAATATAGGAAAAGATTTTCCCCTTCTTCGGGCTTGGATATCAGCAATGGGTTGGAAAAATACTACTTCAGCTGCTGGAAAGCTGCTTCGTGTGCGGGTGCCCACTCAAACTTTTTATTCTTTTGTAATACATCATAGGATAGTCGGCACCTGTCGGATGACTTAGACCTGAAGCGATTTAGCGCTGCCACTTTTCCCATCAAGTTCTGCACATCTTTCACGCATCTGGGCGACCGCAGGTTGGCTATAGCTCGTATCTGATCGGGGCTAGCCTCTATCATACGCTGAGTCACCATAAAGCCTAGGAAGCGGCCGGATGTTACCCCAAATGCACACTTGGACGGGTTTAGCTTCTGCATATCTGCTGTTGGAACATGCGATTCACTAGTCTCTGGTAGGTGGCCCCAGTATTCTTGAGCCCGAACGGCATGACCCGATAATAGTAAGTACCCTGGCCGGTGATGAACGAGGTCTTTTCCTGATCGTCCGGGTTTGCGCATGAA
This sequence comes from Fallopia convolvulus, assembly GCA_964016875.1. NCBI lineage: Eukaryota > Viridiplantae > Streptophyta > Magnoliopsida > Caryophyllales > Polygonaceae > Fallopia > Fallopia convolvulus. The sequence continues at coordinate 19,233,597 of OZ024729.1, read as the reverse complement.
TTTGATTGTACCCAATGAAGGCATCCATGAAGGTTAGCATTTCGTGGCCGGCGGTAGAGTCCACCATATCGTATATGTGTAGTAGTGGGAAGAAGTCCTTTGGGCAGGCCTTGTTGAGGTCTGTGAAGTCGATGCAAACCCTCTATTTACCATTCTTTTTGCTGACTACCACGACATTTGCCAGCCACTCGGGGTATTTTACCTCCTTGATTTTTCCAGTCTTGAGCACCTTCTGAACCTCCTCATCAATAATCAAATTTCTTTCGGGCGCGAACTTTCACCTCTTCGTTTTACCGGTGGCTGGCGAGGATCTACATTCAGTCGGTGGGTAATGACGGCGGGGTCGATCCCCACCATATCCTCGTGCATCCACACGAAGCTGCTATTGTGTCTCTTCAGAAATTTGATCAACTCGGTTTTTGCTTCCGGGGCAAGATCTTGCCCGATTCTCACCGTCTGTAGTGGTTTTTGGGTATCGAGGACAACCTCCTCGATCCTTTCAGCCTCGAAGTCTCGTGACAGTGCGGACCCCTTGGCCTCCTTTAGTTTCTATGCTGTTTGGGAGACGATTGCCTTAAGAGCAGACTTGTAACACTCCCTGGACAACGACTAGTCGCCTTCATGTCGTGGATCCAAGGTCGACCCATGATGATGTTGTAACAAGAAGGGTAGTCCAGCACATAGAATCTTACTTGTAAATTAATCCCTTTGGCGTAAGTCGAGAGGGTTATCTCTCCGAGGGTTTGCGCAATTTCTCCGCTGAAACCCACCAACGCCACGTATTTTCTGAGGATATTCTCCTCCTTCAACCCCATCTCCTTGAGGGCATCAAGTGTCATCATGTTGGTCGAGCTTTCCGTGTCAATGAGGATTCTCCTCATCAACACGTTTCCCACTAATAATGAAATGACCAGCCCATCGTGGTGAGGGCCCACCAGACCCACCGTATCCGAGTTGCTGAAGGTAACGGCGTCCCTAGGATGTCCCCCGGGATTGCGGATGCTGCCATCAATTGGCCATCAGGGCATCCTCGAGCGTGGCGTTTTGTTGCCGAGTAGGTGACGCCACAAATATCTAACCCTCCAAAAATGATGTTGACGATCTTAGCATACTATGGGGATGACGGAATGTCCATAGGTTCTGACACATTTTGGCTGGCGGGTATCCCGAAATTTTGTGCGATCTCGGATAGCAAACCTCTTGAGTGAAGGTAGGCTAGTTCCTTCTTGAGTGCGAAGCATTCGTCTGTTTCATGCCCATAGTCTTCATGGAAGTCACACAACTTGTAACATCCCCGACCAAAGTGCATAGTGCATACGTCATTTTGCATTCATATCATATTACGAGCATATGAATAGTATATTGACATGATATATAGTGAATTTTTAAAAGTAATATTTATTTTCTAATTAAGTTTATTATATTTTAAAAAGTTTTTAACTAAAAATTAATTATTAATTATTTCAGGGTAAAGTTTGTAGTAAAAAAGTTTTGAGGGTGAAAACTGTAATTTTGACATAAGTTTTGCCGACTTCTTTGATTAAGCCGACTCATTGGTATATAAATGTCACCAATGACTTGGTTCTTCAATATGAAGAAGACGAAGAAGATAAAAAAACGAGACTTTGTTTGTTTTAAAAAAAACGAGAGTGTAAGGAATTTTGTTGTTTTTGTTGGATTCGGTACAAGATCTCTTCTATCGGGTTTTAATTTCGAAGTACAAGCGCGATTTGGTAAGTTTTAATTAGTTAATGGTTTATCTGGATTTTTCTAATTTTTTCAGATCTAGATCTACAGTTGCTTTTGTTTGAGAAATCAGTTGATCTATAGTTTTCAAAGGGTGTTTTCGATATCGGATTTATATTCGGTAAAAGATTTCAGAGTATTTTTAGGGTTTCGTTTTGTAAGTATATTAGGGAGACCTTTGATCAAGTTTTTCAAAAAGGTTTGAACTAGAAAGATGTTTTTCTATATATATAGTTTATTGTTGTTATGTTTTAAAGGATTTGGAATTATGCACAAGAAGTTATAATGTATATTGGCATTTCATTGCATTTGGGGTTAGAGTTTGTAAGAGTAAATAGCCTAATTTGCATTGGGTTACATATAGAAGCCCAAGTAATAGACCGTGGTCAGAGTCAAGGGGGAGAAATATAGTATATGCCTTAAACAGGTGAGTATAGACCGGAGATTCAACCCTATGTGCTATATGTGCAATAGGGATGTATGTTCTATATGAGCTATATGGATATATGTGCTTTATGGATATGTGTGCTATATGAGTTATATGGATATGTATGATAGCTCTGAAATTTCCAGAGTTGTTTGCACAAAAAGTTTGTTAACAGATGGTATATGATATATGAACACATGATGCATTTGATTGCATAGCATATTGCAATGAGATTAAAAGGACATGTGACTGTCTCGCCCTGAATTTGTACTACAGGACCTACGGGTCATACAGGATCTTCGGATCATACAGGACCTACGGGTCAATGAGGAGATCTTCAGATTTCTTTCTTAAAGGAACCATAAGAGTCCATTACAGTAAACCCGGGGCAGATTCAGGTTTGAACAGTTCACAGAATAATAAATCGGATACATCAGCATTTGCATTTGCATAGTAAATTCATGTATGACATATATAATATGTATGAATATGTATATTGACCAATTGATTGGCATTGTGTGAAATAATTGATGATGGTTTATATTCACTAAGTATGCGACTCACATAAATCGAAAAATAATTTTTCAGGCTCAGCTAGAACTTACTGGCGTGTGTCTCTTTTAGAGGTCACATTCATACAGGTCGGCCGGCTGAAGCTTAATGCAACCTTCTCCTCCTCATTTTGCATCATAAGTTAGAGTAATAGATGTATTAGCATAAGAAGTAACTACCTATGTGTGTGTGCAACCCTTTATGGTTTTTGCTTTCTGTTTTGTGCTTACATGGATAGTTGCTATATGTGAATTATCTGTTTATATAAGAAATAAGTTATTGTTAAGCATACGTCATAGGGTATAAGGGTGTCACACCACTTTGTCTTGTCCCTCCTCGGATTGGGGTTTTCTGCCTTCTTGATCCACCTGATCTTGTCCCCGAACTTCTCGAGGCCTTTCACTATTTCTGCATTCCCCAGAACGAGATTATACTCATGGACTTTCGGCCGTTGGGTGGCATCCTTCTTCCCGCTTGGTTGTTTAACGCCGGCAGCATGTACCCCGGGCACCTCTGACTTGGTTTTCGGGTACGGCTTCCCACGACGCTCCTTTCGATAGTCAGTGGCAACTTTGCTTTCTACCTAGTCGAAAACCGAAGAGGCCCTCATAGGAGCCTCGTCCTCTTCCAACTTCATGTGCGCCAAGCTTTCACCTGGACGTCCTCGAAGCTGTGGCAAGGATACTTCGTGAGTTCTCGATAGAGCTCGCTGTCCGGGGGGGGCAAACCACTCCGAAAGGCTTCTGTGGAGGTGGGAATACCACAGAGTTGGATCACCACCTTCTCCCGATTGAATTTGTTCAAGAATGCCCGTAGGGATTCTCCTGGCCATTGAGCGACTCTGTACAGGTCATTGGACTGTTTCACCAGTTTCCTGTTGCTAGCGAACTACACCTTGAAGGCGTCCACCAGACCGGAGAAAGACCCTATGCTTCCTCGTGGAAGATTTATGAACCAGGTTTGGGTGGCACGAGATAGCGCAGTCTCGAACCCCTTGCACATGATCGCTTCCCTTGACTCTCGCAGGATAGAGCTAGTCATCATCTTCTACTTAAAGACGGCGACGTGCTCATCAGGATCCCCTTTCCCTTCGTAAGTGGGGACTGTCGGGACGGTGAATCTCTCCCAGATATCCACATTGGCGATAGGAGTCGTGAAGGGGGACTCGTCATAACCGCCCGGGGCCTCCCTCTCGATCGGAGGGGGCACCCCAAGGATTTGAGCGATTTTGTCCTCGATCCCTTTGAGCCGATCTTTCATATACTTTTGGAATAGAACTTCCATGAAGGTGTCCGAAGGAGGTACCTGATTTTCGAATCTCTCGCCGTAGACAGGATGATAGACCCCAATGCCCGCGATCCTGTTTTTGAACGCCAGGGCGGTGGGTACTCATGGGAGAGTGGCTGTGGGAGTGACCATTTCCGCCGACAGGGGCTGGCTCCCTGTTCCGGAGAGGGGGTTGGATGCTTCTGATAACTTGCATTTAGGTAGTGTTTAGGATGCATATTTATGTTTATTTTGCATGCTTTTAGCTTAGTTTAGTCTAGTTCTTAGGTTTTTAGGTTTTCTAGGAAATTTGGGTTTTGCGCTTGTTTTGCTTGGTTTTGCAGATCTTTAGGTAAACAAGCACGGACGGGATGGATCTTATAGGAATATGGTGAAGTTTGAGGAAGCTTAGAGTGATACAAGTGAAGATTAGAAGAGTTAACGCCCAAGAGCTTGTGTGAAAAGAACGCTTAAACCCGGGCTATGCATTGGAGTTCTTGTTTCGACACCACTATTTTGCAATGCTTGGTTTGGGAGCTATAGTGCTCGGATGGAGCTGAATTTATTATCACTAGAAAGCTAATTCAAAGAGATACAATTCATATTTTTACTCCGAGTCCAAATTCCAACTCTAAGTGGGTCAAAATAGCCTCTGAAGTGACACCTGAATGCTGAACCGAGGCAAAAGCGCGGGATGACAATTGCTCGGCCGCGCAATTCAGAGGCTAAGCCGCGCAATTCCAACTGAGGGATGATTGCGTGGGATGACAATTGCTCGGCCGCGCAATCCTCATGCAACCCGCGCAATCGGTGTTTTCTACGCGGGGAAGTTTTGGGCTTCACTTTTGGGCCTAGGGTTATATCATATCCGAGTATAGCTTAAAGATAGATCTTTTGAGGATTATTTGGAAGACATATATAAACCTTATGTTAGTTTATTTTTAGGAGAACTTTGGATCATACTTTTGGAGGCTAGGGTTTTCTCTCAAGGAAGAACCTTTGAACCTTTGTAAGTGTGATTTTAATTCAATTATGCATTGCTAATTTCTCTTGTGTTTGGCTAGTTATTGAAGTCATGATTTGTATGTAGTTGTGAGATTTGATTGATTCTCAACAAACTTGAATAGAAATTATTCCATGTGCTTAATTGAATCTAAACTAGGGTTTTATTAGATTAGATACCTGATAGAATTTCTAGTTAAAAATGAATCTGATTAATTACCGGTCGGAGTTAATTTGATCAAGAGTATACTTTAATCAATTTAGTACTGGTTGGACAAGTTGGTTAAAGAAGGGAATAAATTCACAAGTCACTTAGATGTCTGGTTGCTCTAAGTTGTTTGTTTCTATTGATAACTTGAATCGTCATGCTGTTATTTAATTGAATCTAGAAGGTCTTCTAGGTTATTATTTAATTAGGGTTGTTAGACTGGTAGTTCTATCAACCATATACGAAGTTTGGATCTTAATCCTTAGTAGGGTCATTATCCACAATAGATTATTCAAGTGAGAAGAGAATCAAGAGAATCGATGATCAACGAATCAATATCATGATGGATCTAACTAGTTGAACACGTTTGTCTCTCATATACTCAAATCACTTTTGCATTCATAGTTAGTTTTATTCTTGTATATTAGTTTAGATTAAGCATTCATAAACCCCCCATACTAGTTACTTGGCACTTAAGTAATAACACATTTACAAGAGTCTCTATGGGATTGACCCTTGCTTCCATTTTACTCAGGTTAGGAAGTTAGGTATTTCTTTGATAGTGCTTTTATAACGACGTAAAAGTGCTCATCAGCTTCCCCCATGATGAGGCGGGCAGTTACCTCCCTGATGGCGTCGAAGGGCGAAGGCCCATTTTGTGAAACAGACGCCGACTGCAATTGTTCGCGCATGCGGGCGTTCTCTGACATTAGTTGAGCGATGTGGTCCAGGTGGGTTTGACTACAGTCTTTCTGGCTGGACATATCCTGTTGGAGAGTCGCGATTTTGGTCGCGAACTCGTCCAGAACGATGCGGAGGTTCTAGAATTCTCCGTCACCGCCTCCCCCGGAGCCGCTTGCCAAGTTGGGGTCGTGGTTTCTGTCACCATCTCCTCTGGCGGCAGGGGGTTGTGCAGGTGGATTCGACGTCTTGGGTGAACTATGTAGGCTTTTTATCAAAAGAGTGAAACCGGCTTGGGCCCCACGGTGGTCGCCAAATTGTTTTGGTCAAAATTCGACCAAGTGAGATAGTTGATGTTTGATATCAAGCGTAGGGCTTTTCTAACCTATGAGCAAAGTTTCGATCAAAGTATGAACTTAGAGACAAGAGCTCAATTGCGAACTGTACGTGTTTGTTTTCTTGTAGAGAGAAGATTACAATAGTTCTTTTTCCTATCTTCGATTGCATTTCATTTCTACATTTTATCCCCCAATCCCCTTGTCCGATGCTACCCACGTTCGCCAGAGTCTCATCCCACGTCTGGCCTCGTTCCTTTGTTGGTTCCCTCGCCTTCTTCAACCGTCCACTCCCTCAAATGAGGCATGAGATGGAATGGGCCTATGAGCCCAACTTTCTCCTGATGGGCCAAGACGGAGGTGGGTGCGGAATTACTTGGCCCAACATTAAGTTTGGACGATGATAAACTCCATAGGATTTACAATTTGTACCCTATGTAGTTCAGGTGAAATTAACGTAGTTGTCCACAATGATAAACACTAGGAGAAAAACTAGTAGGCAAATACACAATCACTGCAACTAGCTCTGTTGATTGCACAAGGTGTCCGTCCAAGATTCACCTTCTTAGCAATGTCGATTAATGTCTAAAGATCGGGGGTACACAATAGATGGCATAGGTGGTGATGTAGGAGGACAGATTAGGGTTTTTTTGCTCTAGCTTAGGCAATACAGGCTTTGACTTAGGGTTTTGAGTTATAGGTTGTTGAATCGTGAATGTTAGTTTAGAGTTCGGAACAGTCGTTGCATTGTTCGCAAGGCAGCGGAAACAAGATAAATACAAGTAAACAAACAGAGGATTTTGAATGACTTTCTTTATTGATTGTTCTCTTAGTTACTACAAGGCAAAATTCAAACTACTCTTTCCCAACAGTTTCCAAACTTTAGGAACACTAATGAACTTTATCGACCTAAGTACTAAGACAACAACTCAACTAAAATAAGAAAGTTAAACCTTACAACTCTACACTTGTATCGCCACTCAGTTCTCTGGGAACACAAACTTCACCATCTCGAGATTAGACACTCGTCGTTGGAGAGATCTCTGGATATCTTCTTCTTTCTTGATATAGGATTTAAAATTTGTACCCTATGCAGTTCAGGTGAAATTAATGTAGTTGTGCACAATGATAAACACTAGGAGAAAAACTAGTATGCAGATACACAATCACTGCAACTAGCTCTGTTAGTTGCACAAGGTGTCCATCCAAGATTCACCTTCTTAGCAATGTCGATTATTGTTTAAATATCGGGGTACACAATAGATGGCATAGGTGGTGATGAAAGAGGACAAATTAGGGTTTTTTGGCTCTGGCTTAGGCAATATAGGATTTAAGGGTTTCGAGTTATAGGTTGTTGAATCGTGAGTGTTAGTTAAGAGTTCGGAACAATCGTTGGATTGTTCGCAAGGCAGTAGAAACAAGATAAATACAAGTAAACAAACAGAATAGGATGTAGTTCCTTTATAGAGGAACCTCACCACAACCAACTAGTTGTATGGGTAAACCTCTACTTCCCCTTAGAGGATTTTGAATGACTTTCTTCTTTTATTAATTGTTCTCTTAGTTACTACCAGGCAAAGTTCAAACTACTCTTTCCCAACAGTTTCCAAACATTAGGAACACTAATGAACTTTATCGACCTAAGTACTAAGACAACAACCCAACTAAATTATATAAGAAAGCTAAACCTTACACTCTACATTTGTATCACCACTCTGTTCTCTGGCTCTTGGGAACACAAACTTCACCATCGTCCATATCAGACGCTCGTCGTCGGAGACTTCTCTGGATATCTTCTTCTTTCATGACTCTGCTCCTTTAGGGTTTTGCTTGAGGCTTTGTGAGAAGTAGTTTGCAAGTGCACTATTCATGAGCTTATATAGATGTTTGATGCTTGAGGCTCAATATTCTCTTTGTGCATTTGTCCAAAATACCCTTGTCTTGTTGGCCATGTACGTGTACTTTCTTCACATGTGATACCATTTGAATTTTCTCAACTCTTCAAGCTCATCAGACCATTGGATCAAGCGGCTTAATCTGAGGAACAAATTGCGCCTTTGTTTTTTCTAGAACAAGCTTCCTTATTTCACGCTGAGTTATCTTTGTCTTCACATGTGAGTTCCCTTCTTTTTAGAACTTGTCTCTCATGATTTCCCTTGATGAGAACTTCTTCTTTTAGCTTTCGTTCATTTTGTCACTGTCACGCTCTTGAGTTCTCTTGAGGAAGTATTTGTTTGACCTGGAGTTCCCTTGAAATATTTGGACATAAAACATTAGTTACGAAATGTATTTGTCATTATCAAAATTAGAGAGTTCGATCGTTGTTCCGATGTTGTAGAACTTGAGTTCTCAACACCGTCCCAACAATTTCTCCCTTTTTGATGATGACAAACCCATTACAAAAAAGGCAAGTATTTCAATGCAAGTGATATGCAAAAGATGCACTAAAGTTCCCTAAGATTTTCTAATGGAATGTATGTCGTGATAGGTTTACAAGGAATTCCACTTCCATAGACAAGGTAGTTTTAAGTTAGCATTTTTGGCAAAGAGTTTCCCCTTAGAAAAATCATTTCTAAGATAACTTAAACAATGCATCTCGCAGAATTTGTCCTTCCCCCTTTTGGCATCATCGAAAAGTGAAATGCAATAAGAGAGGAAAGCAAAAGGAACACACATTCAAACTAAAGTATCATTTATTACTTAGGCAAAACATTTGTACAATATGGAACTAAAGTTACATTTTGTGGGGGAGAAAGAGGGTAAGGGAACAAAAGGGACAAGATCACGAGGGCCTCGCTTTGAGAAGGTCCCTAACTTCAATGAGAACTTCCAAGAAACGGCCACGGAAGACGGCGAGATGGTGAAGCAAAGAGTTGTTCCCAACTTCTGCCCTCAGTTGCATGAAGATTTGTCGTTAGCTGTTCTGCTAGAGCCTCAAAATGTCTCATCTTCGGAATCACAGTCAAGTCCAGTTCCTAACTGAGTTCCATTCCTTCCCTTGAGTCATCGTAGAGCGCTTCCTTGAAGGAGCTGCTTTACCAAGGAGGCATAGGGAAGAGAGTGGGAAGGCATGCCCATTTCATTCAAAAACAAAGGTCAATAAAACAAATTCACTCATCAATTCTTTATATTACGCCATGATTTGTACATGAATAAATTACAAGGGAAAACGGTTCAAGCTGAGAGACAAGAACAGAAAAGTTTGGAAGACCATATAGTGCAAAATGCTTAAAAATCTCTACATATCACCCACACATTTATTTAGCAATCACTCACTTATACATGAACCCCATAACAGGATAAAATTAAATAGGATCACTCATCAAAGAAGAACTGAAGAGGCATCAAAAATGAAGGACGTCCTTTGGGAAATCACACACTCTGTTCTTTTGAAGCAACCAAATCCTGATCTTTTGTGTTGGCTTCTGCAGCGGCTTCTCCAGGCCCAGAAAACGAAAGCTTTCGAGGCTTCATGGGCGCTTTTCCATTTGAGGAGTTGGGTTTGATAGGAAGCGACTTCTGAGACGAGAGAAGATTTGTGTTATTATTATTATTAGCCTTGTTTGTTTGCTTGTTCTGTCCTTTGTTTGGAGTCTTAGCTTCGAATGTAGCTCGGTTCTCCCATGGGCGAGCAGCGATCCAACGCTCTTTCCAGCTCCAACCCCAATTTGCCTTGCCGAGATCCCAAGGATTTATCCCTTGATTTTGGTTAGTGTTTGCTCTCCACTGCAGATCATAAACAAAAAAACAGTTACCCAAATATATGTGAAATAAGGCTCTATGTCAAGTTGGATAACGACGTTCAATAGATATAGGGCGCGTTTGGATTACACAAGAAAATACATTATGTTGCATTAAAATTGTGATTGTGATTTATAACCAAACCTGATGAGTGAAGGCATAAGCCAAAGCTCGCTCCCGCTTGACTGCAGCCTCTTCTCTGTGATGTATCCTTGAGAGAATCTCCTCCATGGTATCGGATCCATTACACCATTCAACCTACCAGAATTTAAAGTTCATTAGAAACTCAATTTACAAAAAATACCAGTAAATTCAAGTATGAAAGGATTTACACTAGAGCAACATACAAAGTTGAAATGAATCTCACCTCCACATCATGAAGCTTTGCCTCAAGCTTTAGTTGGTTCTCTAGTTTCTTTTGTTTAAGGCGGCCTTCTACAACCATACAGAGTCGGCGCTCTTTGATTTGAGCTTGGATTCTACCCCACGTATGAAGATGGCTCAGCGTATTCGTGGCTTGATTTTTAGCTGACTCGGGTTTGGTCAGCTTCTGTAATCTTACTGCACCCTTCCGTTTATGCAATGATTTTCTTGCCTGCAGAGACACACTTAGAAATGATCAAACAGCAAGATACATAAATACCGAAGCCTACCCAAAATGTTGCATTCCATGATAATACAAAAAAATACCAAGCATGTACATTTTATACATTGATCATTTTGAACCTTTAGGTAGAACAGAAACATCCATAGAAGATTAAAAGAGAGAAAGGCCTACCATAAATGTTCTAATTGCGGTCTGAATCCGAATGACCGCTTCATCCTGTTTGGGTGTGAACGTTATCCCGTTAATCCCACTGCTATCGCCATTTGCAATGTCAGCTGTCTCAACAGTGCTTTTGGATTCAGATTCATTAGATACTTCAGTAGTAGGAATCCCCTGTTTCAAAGGGTGAAGACTACTTAAAGAAGCAATGATACAATTATCACCAATTGTATCACTTATAATCTACTTTTTGTAAAACTTACTATGTTTAAACTTTATAATATTAGCTGGGGCTATTATGTTTCCAAGTAGTAAACTATATGTAATGACAATTTTTTCCCCTGATTATGTATTTCTTATAGGTGGTAAAAATAAAAATTAAAAAAACTGGGTTCAATATGGCCAATTGTATTTCAAACTACAATGGAACCACAGCAAGTATAAAACAAAATTGTATGTATAAGCAAATGTTGCAGATTCTATGCTTACCGTTAGTTGTTTAAGTTTGGCATTCTTCCCTTTCTTTCTGCCGATTATCGCCATGAACCAATGTCCAGAACCCATTTTGATACCAAAACTGTATTGCTAGATCAACATTAACCTGGGAATAAAAGGCAAAATAGAAAAATAAATGATTTCAAATGTTAATATCCATGGTCATGAGAACTTAGTAAGCCATTTGATCCAAAAATGTGGCAAAAGAACAAATTACAAGGTTCAATTGAGACCTCTTCTAGACTGAAGATCATACACCTTAACATTCATCAAGAAGTAATACATGCATGTGTTTTCTCAAGAATTGTATACAAGTGATTTTAATTACCAATTTAGCAATAATTGTAAGGAATGCGATAATCATCACTTGTACCAGATTAACAATACACAAGTGGCATGACTATCATGCTTAAGTAGCAACAACTAGGCATTTCCAATACTGAACCATTATTCTAAAATCACATTAGGAAAGATCCAGAGATCAATCACTAATGATGAATAGGATAAATGGTCACTACCAAAAGGATCAGTTATCACCACATTAATTATGAACAGAAAACAAGAAGGATAAATTAACTAACTACAAAAAAACCCATTAACTCAAATATCAATGCCTGGTCTAAATTCAACCAAAATTGGCATGTACTAAAACATCCAAACATAGGCAGACATTCAGTTTAAAGACAGAATAAGAGAATTCCCAGACAACAGACCTTCAATTCTTTCTTAGACAGAAGAAAAAGAAGACACTTCCGAAGAGAGTTATCATCAAAAACAGAAAAACCAGACAGCCCAAAAAGGCTAAAACAAGAAAGTAAGGAATGAGAAGAACAAAAAGGGCGAGATCTGACAATTACCAATAAATGAGAGGAGAGATCACCTCAAGTTCTGGGTAGAAAGCCTTTTCCTTCTCTGGATAGTTGCAATTTGCAATTGCAATTGTAATTGTTTGTGTAAGGGGAAAAAAAGGGGGGAAATCTTATGTTGTGGGGATAAAGTAGAAGTGAAAGAGAAGCAAATGACACTTTATGAAGGAAGCTACGTACTTATAAAGACAAAAAGGAGGTAAGACATTAATGGTGGGTGTGGATAGATATAGCTCATCTCACATAATTGTAGCCAACTTAAGAAGATAGTGTATTCAATTATTATTTATTATGATTATTATACTGTCAATTTAGTTGAAATTTCGATACCCAAGGATAATTAAGTTGTTTGGTATGTATAATGTGGTAATAGTATTTTCATATTTGATAAGGGTTTAATTATTACTACACGAATATGAGTATATACAATATCATGTTGAACAAACTATTATGTACTTCGACAACCTCGAGCTACCTACTTATAAAATATTAGTGCTCATTGTGTTATATTAGTCTTAAGTGTTATCCCTCCAAGTTGGCGAACCGTCACTAGGGTTGCCGATAAGTCCGAATCAATCCCTGAAGGCTCGCGAACCGCCACTTTTGGGATCGCGAAGACTCGGGCCGATAATCTGCTCTGATACCATGATAAAGTCTGGTGGGCCGATAATCTGGGGGTCGTGCGATAACGAGCCTAGCATACAATCTCAATGAGGTTCCAACCCTAAACCATATGACAATGGGTGGAGTAGCTCATTGGATTATATACTAGTATTTTTAGTCTCAAGTTTCCCATGTGGGATAACTCTCAACACAATTTCATAAAAGAAAGTTAACACTACAAATATATATATTTTAAAAAAGATAACATAAAAAAAAATATAAGATATATAAACGCTAAAATATATACATGAACGGAATATATAAGTTGATGCATGCTTTGGTGCACATTACAATCGTCTCTCTCTAATCACGGTTTTGGTGCATGTTTAATCAGTCCGATCCCAATCAAGAGGGCTCAGGTCAACCTAACGCCTCAAACTTGTATTTGTATTCTAGCTGGGCAATTTGAAATTGACAATGAGAATTCAACACACTCGTTGGATGTTTATGACAGCAGAACAACCAAATGACAAGGGGTGGATACAGATAGATGGCATGGATTATAATTAGCTTTTTTAAGGATCAAATTAGAAGATTGTGAATTAATAGAATTAATATTACGCCAGAAAAGGATAAAACAAGGTAACAAAAATGATTGGTTTGGTAAAAATAACTAGAAGAAAGAAACAATACAAAAAAAGCATGCTAACTTGTCTGGTTTAATATGTCATATATTTAAATAAATAACTAGTTTATATCTTGTATTATGTATGAAATTTTTTTTTTAAATCAAATTAAAAATTTATACCTGATATATGAGTTTGGTTCCCATAAAACACTCCCTTAACATGAAACGGAAGGAGCATTCTGGGCCCTTGGATCAAGGAGATCCAAGGGCTGATCTTCTTTCTCCTTTTATTAAAGACGGGGGCAATTATGTCTTTTCCCTCTCTAATTAATTAATCATTTTTCTCTTTTTCATTTTTGGGGGTAAATTGAACGACTCAATCGATTGAATCGATTTTTTGGGGGTACGACTTGTGATTGAGGGTGACTCAATCGATTGAACGAATTCTCCATTGAGGCCGACTCAATCGATTGAACGAGATTTCGGTACGAATCTTGCGACTCAATCGATTGAACGAGATCGAAGATTGTGCGATTGCAATCTCGTTGTTAAGGGAGTATATTGTGCGATTGCAATCTCGTTGTTAAGGGAGTAGATTGCAATCGCCGAAATCCAACGAGATTGCATTCTCCGAAATCCAACGAGTTTGAATCGAACACTGCGAGTCTCGTTCCAACCATGGCAAAAAGTGGTACTCACAATCCTATAAATTTTTCAATTCTGTAAATTTTCCTGTAAACTAGGCCAATCTTGCAAAATTCGCTCCGTCTGAGCAAACGCCTGATGCCAAAACTAGCAATTGAGAATACTAGCAAATTAATTCCTCTCCTCGTTGCACTTTTCAGACTTAATACTGCACTTTTCGGACTAAAGAATGCACTTTTCGGACTTACTAGTGCACATTTCATACTTAAATAACGCACTTTGAACAATGAATTCCTCTTCTCGTTGATACTTTGAACTAATCATAAATAAGTAATACTAGCAAATGAGAATGCACTTTTCGGACTTAATAATGCACTTTTCATACTTACTTGCACTTTTCATAAAGGAGTAATACTAGTAAATGACAATGCACTTTTCAGGCTTACTAGTGCACTTTGCATACTTAACAATGCACTTTTCATTTGTGTTTAGAGAACTATATTTGACCATATATCTAATTTCATTTGTTATAGAGAACATAGTTTATACATTATAGTAAGCCTCATAATACAAAAATATGATGGTTAATTGCATTGTGATTTTGGTAGTAAGGGTTATGACATTGGACTTCAAGGTGGATATGGACCAAATGATCATGTCTTTGAATTAACATATTTTTACTGCATTTTTCACAGTTAATAATGTACTCTTTACACTTAAGAGTGCACTTTTTCTACTTAATAGCACTTTTTATATCTTTTACTTTTCACTGATTTAGTTAGTAGTTTAGGTAATGCACTTTTCCTAGTATATAATGCACTTTATTATACTTTCAATGCACTTTTACTGATTTTCAACTAACACCTTTATATTTCCCTTTTATGTTGTTGTAGTGGGGACATCAAACTCTTCTTCAACTACTATTCTGAATGAGGAATCACCTAAAAACAGTGGTGAATATTTCATTGAGCTATCTCAAGGGGGAACGACATACTATTTTCCCACATGTCCATCCGAGTTGAAACCATATGAAGGTCAACGTTTCACCACTTTGGATGAAGGTACGGAGTTCTACAAAAGATATACATCTTCTTGTGCATTCGAAGTTCGTCACGGGACTCGCCATACAAAAGATGACATTGTCATAACTAAGTGGATGACATGTTCAAAACAAGGTTACAAGGATACTCGGATTGAACGAATTCGTCAAAGGAGATCGAAACGGGCTGGTTGTGTGGCAAGAATTGTTTTTAAATTTGCCGGGAGAAAGGGCTATGTAGTGAGCACATTTGTAGAGCGTCATACACATAAGCCCGTGGAGCGTAGATTTTCGCAGTTTTTAAAGTCCAATCGAAATTTGCATATGGGCCACAAGAAGTTTATCCTCGATTGTTCTAAAGCCAATGTCGGTCCTACAAAATGCCATAGGGTGTTTAAGGAACCTGTAGGTGGCTATTCACACATGGGGGCTTCTGTTGTTGATTTCAAAAACTTCCGAAGAGATTTGTTGGCATTCTTTGCTGGTTCAGACGCTCAGGTGTTAATCGATAAATTCCATCAAAAAAGAGAACTTTGTGACGCATTCTTCTTTGAATACGATGTGGATTCCCAAGACCGGTTGACAAGGTTGTTTTGGGCTGATCCGATCTCAAGAAAAAACTTTGCCTTCTTTGGAGAAGTTGTGTCCTTTGATGCTACATACATGACTAATAGGTATATTTTTTCTTATGCACTATTACTAGTTTCTAGTGTACTTTTACTTGTTTACAATGCACTATTATTAGTTTCTGGTGCACTTTTACCTGTTAATAATGCACTTTTACATGCTTTTAATGCACTTTTACATGTTTTTAATGCACTTTTTGACATTATACTTGCACTTTTTTCTTATACACTATTATTAGTTTCTGGTGCACTTTTACATGTATTTAATGCACTTTTACATGTTTTTAATGCACTTTTTAACATTATACTTGCACTTTTTTCTTATGCACTATTATTAGTTTATGGTGCACTTTTACATGTTTTTAATGCACTTTTACATGTTTTTAATGCACTTTCATGCCATGTACTCTCTTTTTGTTTTTCATATAGGTATGAAATGGTTTTTGCTCCATTTACCGGTTTGGATCACCATAAAAGGTGTGTTACATTTGGTGTCGGGCTGTTGTTAAATGAAAATATTGAATCCTATGTTTGGCTTTTCGAGTGGTTTAAGAAAGCCATGGGGAATGATCCAAAAATAATAGTCACAGATCAAGATATGGCCATGAAGTCTGCAATAGTTCGTGTATTTCCTAATGCACGTCACCGTCTTTGCATGTGGCACATCATGCAGAAGGTTCCCGAGAAGACAAAAGTCGATGGAGATGGTCCAACTTTCAAGGAGAAACTTCATTCTATTGTGTGGGATTATTCTCTCGAGCCGACTGAATTTGAGGAGAAATGGTTGGCTCTGGTAGATTCTTATCCACTGGACAACAAAAAGTGGTTCCATGATATGTTTGCTATTCGTCAGTTTTGGATCCCATCCTACTTCAGAGATATAATGTTTGGTGGGTTGGTTAGGACCACTTCTATATCTGAGGTAAAGAATAATTTCTTTGGTAATTTTACCGATAGAAATTACAGGCTTGTGGAGCTAGTAGTGCACTTTGAGAGCGCATTAGACGCTCAGTGACATACACAGTCGAAGCTGAACTACGAGTCTTCCACTATGGTTCCTGATTTTAGGACTACACTTGAGTTAGAGAGGCATGCAGCAGAGGTTTTCACATTGACAGTCTTCAAGTTGATTCAGACGGAAATATGTTCTGCTTATTTTGATTGTCGTTTGACTAGTATTTTCCCAGAAAACTTAGCCATCACGTATACCATTGTGCAAGCTGGTAGGCCCACAGTGCAAACTGTGTACACTCAGAATGACGACAATGTGGTTTGCTCATGCAGAGAGTTTGAACGTGTTGGCATGCCTTGTCGCCACATGTTTTTTGTCTTTAAAAACTTGGACATGACACGCATTCCCAACAGATTTGTCCTCACTCGGTGGACTAAACTTGCAACCGTAAGGCCGATTTTCAGTATTGCCGGTTCATTGGTTGATCATTGTGCTGAGTTGGAAGAAAGGCAAAAGTTAACAAATACACTGATTTCTTACTTTTTCTGCTGCATGGGACTTTTAGAGAGAGATACTACTCAGCATCTGAAGGACTTTGTGTGCCTTATTAGTGATCAGAAGGAAGCTCTTATGAAAAAAGGCCTGGTTATGCAAAGTTCTAGCTCCTATAATGCACAAATTGCTGAGGAATTTGCTGGTACATCATTGCCTACCACAATAAGTATCCATCCACCAGAACAAGCCAAGACCAAGGGGAGTGGGAAGAGAATTCTAGGTGGTAAGGAGTCCGAAATTCAAACCAGCAATAAGAAGAAAAGAAAATGTGGCAGATGCAAGAAGTATGCAAATCACAATAGGTCAACTTGTGAGTATATTACTTTTGCATTTTAACTTGTATATAATGCACTTTTTCTATTTTATAGTGCACCCTTTTATCCATTAGATGCACTTTATTAAGTTTGTAATGCACTATTTGACACTCTATGCACTGGCCAAAAATTTACATTTTTGTTTTCCAAAATGCATGTAAGGAAAACATTGAGGAAAGTGAAGAATCCGCTGAGATAGAAGAATTTGACCCAAATACATCATGTAAGTATTTTTTTAATTTATTTTTGTTGTGTTTTCTTTTTTGTTTTAAGACTTTTTTCTAATGTGTCCCCTTTTTTTCATTTTCAGGTTGATTACATTCTTCAGGGCAACCATCAATAAATCATTTTATATTTTTTAGTTTACCTATCCAGACATTTTTGACCTTATAAATATTAATTTTGCACTTTATCATTACCAATTTAAGTATTTTTTTTAAAGGAATGTAATGCACTTTAGCTTTATATCGATGCACTTTACTGGTATTTGTAATGCACTTTAACTATATATCGGTGCACTTTTACCAGTATCCTAATAGACTTTATCTTTATATCGATGCACTTTTCAAAGTTTAAAATGCACTTCTTTCTACTTCATGATGCACTTTTTCTTTGGAACCAAATCATTGTAATCTCAACTGCACTTGTAAAGCTTCTCTCTACACATGGGAGACAACTATGTTGAGAAACAACAGCCTATGGATGAAATTTCCAATACTCATACTCATAGGAATCCAATTGCAAACCTCCAAGTTGAACACAATATTAGACTATTCCAGGTGCGTTTGGATGGCACTTAACAATGCATCGAATATTAATGCATTATCAAGTAGTCTAGGTTGAATTAGCTGAAGAAAGTATAGAAGGCTACTTTTCCATAATGATTTCAGATCAAATTCTCATCACACCACGCAGAAAAGCTACTTTGCTCACGTCTGGGGGTTCTTTTCAAAATTAATTTAGACAAGGAATTTCAGGCTTGTGGCAGTGATAATCAGTGCATGTCACATTCTTATAATCCAAACCCTAAGGTCTAGAAAACACCTACAACCAACAGCGCACTTGTTTACCCCAACAGTCCTACTACTACCAAAGGTCATGTCCTCATTCACCTTATTTTAGGGTCTTATTCCAAACCAAAACAAACCACATTAAACCAGATTATCACTGCCAAATTTAAGTTTTCAATCAGATTAGGAGGAATATAAAACAAAGGTGAAAACATGAAGTGAACACAACTTCAAGAACAAAAGGATGATAGACTATAACTTCTAAAAAGTCATCAATATAAGCCATAAGGCAACGCCATCAGCCCCACTCCACAAACACTATCAAGGAGCAGTTTGGTCCTCTAATTTCCTGGGGCGCAACAGATCTGATCTCGTAATTTTCTAGCACTTCAACCAAGAAAGTTGTCTTAAAAGTTCAATCTAGAAAACATAGAAATAAGCACCCTACTTCTACTTATCATTCTCTTAAAGTCCTACCATAGCTACCTAAATTGTTCAAGGTTAGAAAGTAGCCTCTTAAAGTCCTACCATAGATACCAAAAAAATGTTCAAGTTTAGAAAGTAGCCATGGCTTCTTTCTAACCCTCTGTGCAACTAAATTCTTTAACTTCTCCATCACCGTCTTCTTCATTTCATTACATTCTGAGTTGATGATGGCATAGGTATACTTCCTCCTTAGCATATCCATGGCCCTTCTGATTTGACTATTTGGAAATTGTCTCCCCCAACACTCATCTATCTTGTTCGGTGGACCCATATACGTCTCCAAATGACACATAGCATATATTCCACTGTTGACATCACTTTTTGGGTCATCCCACCCGAGGTTCTGCTTGTCTATCTCATTATGTTCTTCAAGTCTACCGGCTTTTGCAGAGAGCTTCCACTTTTTGAGATATTTGATAACCTTGGTCTTCTGCAATATATAAAATTACAGCATAAGATATAAAATTACATCATTTAATAATTACATTTATGAATGCACTTTTCACAGTTTAAAATGCACTTTTACTACTTCATGGTGCACTTTCTATATACAATTTGGAAGAAACTTTTTCTACTCTATGGTGCACTTTTTATACTCTATGTTGCACTTTTTCTAATTCACGATGCACTTTTCCTGATTTACGATGCACTTTTCCTATTTTCAAAACTAGATTTACTAAATGGACCATTTTTTAAGATTCCATTTGCAAAAATCGACCTTTAATTCAATGTGACATGCCAATTTGTAAACAGTGAGAAACACATTTAGTTTATTTTTGCATAAAAAGTCTTTTCAGCTGGTATATTTTTCCAATTTTCCCAAACATAATCCACCAATTTAGAAAATAATGTCTCAAAATTCCTCATCCTCTAGAGCTACAGAATGCAATTACTAACTGAATCAGTAAATCATGCACTCTCTGATGATGGAGGTCAAGGCCATCTAAGGAATATAAGAGAGCCAGCAAGTTAAATAAGAATAAAAAGAAAATGATCATCCTCTTAACTTCTTATTACTAGAACTAGTTTGTAGATTTAGCTCAAAAGTCCTCAACATTATCCAACATAAGGATTGCTCAATCCTTGCAAAACAGTATTTTGAATGAGATCTGTCAAGCCAATAATTGTCTACATCAACAAGAAGGAGATCCCAACAATTAACCGGGGCCAGCAAGACCGAGACTGAAAATTAATATTACTAAAAATCAGTGATTAAAATGCAAGCCTGTAACACAAAGGTGTAGAAGGAACATAATCTAGCAGGATCATTGTTACATAAATTTTAGCTTTACCTAGTACAGTTAGATAACATACATGATAACATCTAAGTGCATATGCTTGTCATGTTTTATCTAGCATTAATGAGTGTACAAAGATTCCATTGAGCAAAATGATTTATCTATTTGGCATGATTTAAAAAGCTTACCAGGTTGAAAAACTTGAATTGACAGAAGTCTTCAATTTGTTCCTTCTTTGTTAAGTTGTGATGAAGCTCTATAATTCCATTGATCTTCAAATTGAAACTTACTACAACGTAAGTTTCATTATTCAAAATCACAGGAATCAATATCTACAAATGGAGAGAAAACCTTTGTTAGTTTTTCAAGTACTACAAAATCAATATCTACAAATGGAGAGAAAACCTTTGTTACTTACAATTTTTTTTAAAAAAAATTACCAAGTCGATCTTCTTCATTAGCCTTCCCTCAACAATGCCTAAAGCCAAGTCCATTCCATCATTGAATACCTCTTGGCTAACTTCTTCAGACTGTTTAAATGGAGTTTCTTTAAAGTCAAATTAAAATTAAAATAACAACTACAACATACACATTTAATCATTGAAATACTTACAGTACTGTACACTTTGCCAATCAATCTCGAAGGCTTCTCGTTGCTCTTCCATCTCTCCATGTGGTTGACATACATAGTGAAAGAATCTAATACACAAAGATCCAAGTCCTCTGACATGGAAGAGAAATTTGCTCTTGTGGCAGTGAAATCACCATGTCTGAACAACACCTCTCTACATAGGAAAAACACACACATTAGGTTTTGAAGATGAGAAAATACAAAGCCTAGCATTTTTCACTTTTCATACTTATCAATGCACTTTTGACACTTTATAACGCACTTTTGACACTTAATAATGCACTTTTTTAAAGAATGATGAAGGCTGGATTTTTCATAATGCCCTTTTTAAAACAATTCAAAAGGGATCAATGCTCAATAGACATCCATTTACTGTGCAGGAAATTAAATTAAGAAACTGAGGGAAGGAAGCTGTAAACAGTGTGCTTAGGAATAGCTTTGAAATTAAACTAAAGGAACAATTATGTGGCAAAAGTGACTTTAAGTAAAGAGATGAATGGGATGATAAGGTTAGCTTTTAGGCCTAAGTGCTTTATAAACTGATAAGCATGGTACATGTGACGTAAGAATGCACTTTTCACATTTAATAATGCACTTTTTACACTTAAGAGTGCACTTTTTATACTTTTCTAGTATTACCCTATATCTAGAATGCACTTTTCACATTTTATGATGCACTTTACACATTTTATGTTGCACTTTTTCTTATCATAAAGGGAAAAGAAAACAATAAGAATTTGAATAGAAAACTTACTGTGCACTGCCAAATATTTCCTTTTCCGGCCCAAGTGGCTTAACCGCAAACTCCCACATGTGCTTTTCCTCTTCTCTTAAATCACCGAAGATATTGATCATTCTTTCTTGGAAAGGGATTACCACTGCAATTCCAGCCTTCTTGAGTCGTTTTCCTCATACAGCAGGATTTGGACTATCCATCTTTCTTTTTTCCTGTCCAATATACAACATTAAAATAATTAAATATAAATTTATTAAAAGATAAACACAATGTATCAAATGAAAAAGAGAGATTTTTTTTACAAGTATACCCGCTTCTTTCTTAGCTTCTGTACTTTTGATGGCTCCTCCTTTTCAACCTTCTTCTCTTCTCCCACTTGTTTCACCTCCTTTTCAACCTTCTTCTCTTCGTCCACTTGTTTCATTGCTCCTTCAAGAACAACTTGTTGGTCATACTCTTTAGCAATATCAGTCGCGATCACTATAGCATTTTCACCAACTAGTTGTTGTTCATTAGAAGTCCCCTCTTCTAGCCTAGTGGATGCATTCTCATTTGCAGCTGAATCTGTTTTATCTCCAAATATGGTGAGATCTTCTATTTCTTCATTTGTATCAAGTTCTTCACCTTCATTTACTCCTTGTTCAAATTCTGTTTTTTGCTCGTCTCCTCCTTCAGATTCAACCTCCTGCTCTTCAGATTCAGCTTCTTGTTCAGTTGACTTCATCAATCCTCCTTCTTCTAATTCCAAGCCAAACAAGTTAAATGAGGGAGGAGTGAAGTCGGTTGAATATGGCTTCAACTTCTTCTTTGATGTTTCTGCTTTTGCTGCCTTCTCCAATGCATCCAGAAGTTCTGGATCATTCCAAAACGGATCATGCGAGCTGTCCCAGAAGGTTTTCCAATCTGCAATAGGGTCAGCTGGAGAATCTGTGGCAACTTTAGAAGGTGTAGTCTCTACCATATTTGAGAAACTCTCCATTGCCCGCCCAACAACGGTATTTTTCTCCTTCAGCTGCTCCTTGATACCTCCACAATAGTCCGAGAGCTCTGCAATGCTCTCTGCAACTTTGCTTGCCTTTCTAGAAACCGTCTTCACAATAACCTGTTAAAATATATTACTTTAAGTTAATACGTATTCATTGTTTAAGGATGCACTTTTCACATTTAACAATGCACTTTTCATATCTAAGGATGCACTTTTGCAGAAATTCAGCTTTGTTGATCATATATTGAGACTATTGGTGCTTGTTGAAAACTCAATTTAAATAGTTTAAACCGACACTTTTCATACTTTACAATGCACTTTTTTTACTACACAATGCACTTTTTAAGAATAGAATCTAGAATGCACTTTTTATGCTACACAATGCATTTTTCATATCTTACAATGCACTTTTAAAGAAAGAAAACTAGAATGCACTTTTTAGTCTACACAATGCACTTTTTAGTCTACACAATGCACTTTTCATACTTTTATAAAAAGCCAAAGTGTCAATACTCTATAGCATATGCCATATTATGTGTTTTTACTGTAAACCTACATGATAAACAATTGGATCAATCCAAACGTAAACAAAATGACATAACAAAACCATTTACACATTGAAACAACTTCTTAGCTGATAATAGGTGGTATAAGACAAGTGGTTGGATGTCTTTGGGCGCTGTTCTTTTCTGCATAACAGTTATTATATCTAACACATTTTCCCTACTAAGCTAACTTCGGAAATCATAATTTGAACAACATTTAGCTTAAAATCCTTAAATTCTCACACTTTGTAGGTTCTGAGGTGATGTTTGCTGATCTAGGACACTTTTCTAGCACTGCAATCCGGGTAAATATTTCCTTGACATGATTTTTTTTTCTCAGCAAAAGAGAAATATTTTTTCAACAAGTACTTAGATGCATGTTCTAGCATTGCATTTATAGAATTTAAATATACTTCACAATGCACTTTTTAAGAATAGAATCTAGAATGCAATGCTAGAATGCAACTTAAGAATGGGCTTTTTAACAGAATTTCAATATACCTCTAACTCTGCCAATTCATCCCCAATAAATTCTTTTTCTCTAGATGTGGGTAGAGTTGGTGTTCTTCTGGTTTGGTTTGCAACTACATTTTTCTCCCGCAAATGCACTTGACCAAAGTTTTTAACAGTTTGCCACTCTTTGTTTTGTCGATCACACAATGACCTTCCACTCCATGCCATGAAGACGGGAAAAGTATGTTTAGGGTGTTGTCCCAGGAATATACCTCTGTCAACATATAGAAGCTGAAAATAAAAGAGAGTAAATTTATTAAACTTCTAAGCCTATTATTGAATCATAATCAAACTTAATTAATAAAAGACAATGCATGAAAATAAATTTGATAGAATAGAAGTTTTTGCTTACAACAAGTAGGAGTATTGGGCCGTTGAATTTTAAATTTCGTTTCTTCTTCCAATTTAAAGTCTTTTGAACAAGTACTGTCTTCAGAAAGTTGCACCAATCCACCTTACAAATTTCTTCCACATCTTCAATCAGTATACTGTGGTTTGCTTCCCCATTGCCCGTACTTTCAACAAGGGAGCAGATGAACAAGAAAATAAAGTGTCTTTTGAACCAAACACCTCCATCTTCACATGCTTTCATCTTTATTGCAACATCTTTAGTTGTAATTTTTTTGGTGGAAACTTTTATATCCTCTTCACTTTCAAAAACAGAACCTATAAACTGCATCTTCCATTCTGCAAGAAGTGCGACTGGGTCGTTCCTTTTTCTCTTCTTTATCTCCGTCCCACCAAGGGGTATTCCAAAGACATCATGAACAGCTTCATCATTGATGTGGATGATCCTTTGTTCATATATTTTGAGCTCACACCTAGTAGCATCAAAACGATCTTATAGCCACAACGCAAGACTACGCGGCAAATCAGATACTTCAAAGCTCAATAAATGACCAAATCCAATGCTTCTGATGCTCTCCTTTTGTGTAGGATTTAGTAGCTTTAAGTACTCTGCGAAAATATTTGGTATTGTCCTAGTTCCCAAACTAGGAAACTTACTTGTGATTGTACACCTCTTCCTTTGTTCGCCTATTTGAAAAGACATAGAAAATAGGCAAACAACTAAACATCAAAAATGTTTTTTTTGGTCATAACTAAACATCAAAAATGTTGAAAAGACATAGAAAAGACATATAAAAAATCAAAAATGAATTTGGATGTACTTGTAAAACAATGTCTTCTTATGCCAATTATCAATGCACTTTTCTTATGCACTTTTGAAACTTTTCAATGCACTTTTTAAATCTTATGATGCACTTTTCATATGTTCTCATTACAAGGAAAGTACAAGATATTAAAGGAAAATGTTACACTGATTTGCTTCATTTAATTTCTAAATGAAAGAGGATATACAGCTAAACATCTGGAAGACAGTTACAACAGTGTGCTCATATTGCAAATAAAAATCAGATAAGAAAAATCCATCCTCCACAACATTCCTAATGCCATTTATCAAATCAGATGATGCACTTTTCATATGCCATTTATCAATGCACTTTTTCTATGTATCAATGCACTTTTGAAACTTTTCAATGCACTTTTTCAATCAGATGATGCACTTTTCTAATTCCATGTCACAATGCACTTTTGAAACTTTTCAATGCACTTTTTCAATCAGATGATGCACTTTTCTAATGTCATGTATCAATGCACTTTTCCTATGTCACAATGCACTTTTGAAACTTTTCAATGCACTTTTTCAATCAGATGATGGACTTTTATTATGACATTTACCAATGCACTTTTTCCTATGTCATAATGCACTTTTGAAACTTTTCAATGCACTTTTGAAACTTATAAGAACTCTTGAATTCTATGATTTTTCTTACCTTGGTTAGAGGAGGTGCCACCTTCCATTCTATTTCCGGGGTCATGTTTTTTTTGCTCCTCCTCTCTGTTTTGGATTTTTTGTTCATGTAAATATTATAATTGAACATAAAAATAAAAAATTACTTACTTTATTTAAAAAAAATTGGAGCATTTTGAGTTACCTCTCATTTCTTGGGTATTATCATCACCCAAGATCATCATTGTCCCTTCAGGTAAACGTATTTTCTTGGTAACTTTACATATGAAATAGAACAAATCAGAATAATGACCAAGTATTCAAGAAAAAAGTAGCATAAACTAAACTCATAAATGCACAAACAAGATGACCACAGCCACACTGAATAAGTTTCAGTTTGGCCAAGTATTGATTTTGGTATTCTGATTGTGTCAATTTGACCAAGTACTGATTTTGGTATCACACTGAATAACTCTCACGTTACCTTGCTTTCCAATTTCTATAGGTTATCTGGTCAAAATATAGCTAGGTGGTCCTCGAGATAATGCACGAGCACTCAGTCAACAAAAGAAAATTCACTTCGATGACAATGCACAAGTATTCGAATCAGGTCAGACTGAACTGAATCAGAAAAACATATGTTACACATTATCCAATCCAATCATCCAAGACGCTGATCCAGAAATCAAATTTCTTATATAATACAAGGGATACATCAAGAACAACTCCAGCAAGATTACAGGCTTAGTGCGAGTTTTTACGATACATAAGCAACCACCATTACCATTACAACAAGCATTAAAACCACCACAATAACGAACATAAATAAGGCAAAAACCGAAACAGCGAGATCAGAAAATACATACGCTGAAAATAAGGTGAAGAAAATTAGGGCTTATACCTTTTCGATTTGTTTTTGGAGGCATCGTGGGAGAGATCGAAGGTGAAGGTGAGGGCGATGGACCGAATCACGTTCCTGGATCGACAAACTGAGCGCGAGAAGGTGGGAGCCTTCGATCGAACTTTGGAGACTTCGATCGAGCGTTTGGAGCCTTCGATCGAACTTTGGAGACTTCGATCGAGCATTTGGAGCCTTCGATCGAACTTTGGAGACTTCGATCGAGCGTTTGGAGCCTTCGATCGAGCGTTTGGAGACTTCGATCGAACTTTGGAGACTTCGATCGAGCGTTTGGAGCCTTCGATCTAGGTTTGGAGACTTCGATTTGGGCGATTCGAATCGTCGTGGGAGTGTGGTTAGTACGATCGATTGGGGCTTTTTTTTGATATTTGAGAGTGAAGTTAAGGGTATAGAAATTGGGTGTATTTACAAAATTGCCACCTTGCTGATTTGTTTTATTATTTTTTTTCAAAATCACATGAGTAATCTGAGCCATTGGATCATGTGATCCGACGGCTGACAACTCTCCTTCTATTTCATGTTAAGGGTTGGTTTCATTTGAACCAAACTCCCTGATATATTATATAAATTTCAAGTACAACCATATAGCTTGTTTTTAAATATTGTTTAGATAATGACATTCACATATATATATATATATTAGAAAAAATGATTTTGTATGATTTTTACAAAGAAAAAATTAAAATATACTAAAAATATTATTTTTATTAGACTTTATATATGGGTGAAGAACGAGAATAGATATAAATTTTAAAACATATTATTTTATAAACAAATATGAAAAATATAATAGAAATATTAGGAAAAAAATATGAATTCATTAATATATATCATTTTTTAATTTTTTATATATTATTATGGATATTATTTATTCATAACGATATTCTCCCAGATTAATTTTGCATAAAAAGATAAAATATAAAAAATTTATATATGTTAAAATTTACAAATTTAACGTGTCTATAAATATATTGTCCATATTAATTTTATAAAATAATAATAACATACGAAAGAATATAATATATACATATATATTATCAAAATATCATAGGCATAATTTTACAAAAAAAAACTTTAAAGAAAATAAAAATAGATAAACATTTGAATAAAAATAATATCTAAAATAATATTTTCAAATTATAAGGAAAAATGTATAACAAAATTAATAAGATCTAGTCAAAAGATATGATACAGAGATAAAATATATAAAAAAAATATATATCAAGATATTTTCAAAACATAAAGAACAATATATATAAAGAAAAAATTATAAGATATTTTGAAAAGATATATTATTCAGATTAAAGAGCTAACTTATAAAGAAAAATAATATTTAGTTTTATAAATAAAAGTTAATTTAATAAAAAAAGATGAATATAACGTATTTATTGAAAATTCAAAATATAATTAATTTAATGTCAAGTGAGACCAAAATCTTTTTAGTGTATCAAAAAAAAATCATAGTTTTTATATAAAATATTATAAATTAAAAATAATTAGGGTAGTAGGGTTTTTAAGCATAAAAAGTATTAAAATATTTTTTAAAGTTAATTTATTAAGAATATTCCGTGTGGCATAATTCATTCGATAGAGATAGTCCTTTATGTAGTGGAATAAAAGGAGCCAATTTTGGATAGCATTAACGATATCAAAACATATAAAGCTAGCATATCCAAGACATAAACACACAAGGCAATGATATTTTTGTGTTCCAGGTAATTGAATCATGTTTCAAGGGTTTAATCAAAGAAGGTTTCATATATAAAAGAAATGATAGTTAGACATAAGACCGTCCCAAGCAATGGTCCACGTAAACGTTTCCTATAGGAAAGGTTTACCTGGACCATTGCTTGGGACGGTCTTATGTGTAACTATCATTTCGGCTTGTAACAAGGGATATGATAGGTCAAGTTAATAATCCTGGCCCAAAAATAAGAGCTTTTCATGAAATGCACAAAAAAGTCTCAAATTTTAAATGAAAACATGTATCACATGTATCATGTAATTTATGCAAATCATTATGAACAAATAAACGCAAAAAGAAATCACCATTAGCATTGTTCCTTCAGTATCAAGAGATTTTTTAGCCATTCATTGGGGAATAGTTGGGACTTGATTAGTTCATGATGATCATCCTTAAGAGAATTCTCAAATTCTCACAAGGCTTTCTATCTAAAGCCTCTGTAAGATATCTGTCACTTGGTTTTCAGTCATGTAATGATCCATCTTAATAAAATCCTTTTCAGCATTATCTCTTAGGAAGTGATGACGAATGTCAATGTGCTTCGTTCGAGAGTGTTGACCCTGATTTTTGGAGATATTAATAGCACTTGTATTATCATAAAGAATACTAATGGTTCCAAGAGACATATCATAGTCTTCAATTTGTCTCAACCATAGTACCTAGGAACTACAGGCAGCGACAGCCAAGGTTATCAGGATCGGGATTCTAGGTCGGATCGTTGAGGATTTTTTGGATCGAATCGTAAGATCGGATCGCTGAATTGTAAGATCTTACATTACATCTAAAAGTATACAAAGATAACCTAATATATTGTATATTTTATTACTTATGAAGTAAGAAAATGATAATCATTATTAATTGGATAATTAAAAATGTTGTAGGATGAACTAGTCAACTATTTTAATGTAAACTAGACATTGACTTTGAAATTATTAATAATATATTATCATAATTGTCATTTTATAGGATCGTAAGAATCGTTTGTAGGGTCGTTAGAATCGTTTTGTAAGGCCCCAAGCCTTTAGAAGCGCTATCCCATGCCAACCCAAGGACTTCCTAGGAGGTCACCCATCCTGGTACTACTCTCGCCCCTGCACGCTTAACTTCTGAGTTCTTTGTCCTCACTCGAACTCAGAAAAGGAAGAGCTCTTGTTGACATGGGTAGCACCTCAATTCCTTATAAACTATCGGGGTGTGACAATCTCCCCCACTTAAGCACTTGACGACCTCGTCAAGGCCCAAGGACCACCCTCTGGGTCGAGTGACTGCCCTCCAGGCCAAGCCAACTCGTCACCTAGAGTCGGCTCTGATACCATTTGTAAGGCCCCAAGCCTTTAGAAGCGCTATCCCATGCCAACCCGAGGACTTCACAAGAGGTCACCCATCCTGGTACTACTCTCGCCCCTGCACGCTTAACTTCTGAGTTCTTTGTCCTCACTCGAACTCAGAAAAGGAAGAGCTCTTGTTGACATGGGTAGCACCTCAATTCCTTATAAACTATCGAGGTGTTACACGTTTATAGGATCGTTAAAATTGTATGTAAAATCGGGATCAAATCAAGATTGTATTCTAAATCATTTAAGATTATACTCCAATAAGATTCTACTTAGGATCGTGGATAGTTTCACGTCTTATGGATCGTAGGATCGTTGGAATCGTAGAATCGGATTGGGAGTTTGATAACATTGGCGACAACCACATACTCGGCTTCAACTATGGAAAAAGAAACTGAGTCTTGTTTCTTTGATCCCCAAGAAACAAGACATGGACCCAAGAATTGTGACATTCCAAAAGTGCTCTTCCTATCCACCAAGTGTTCTGCGTAATCTAGATCCGTGTAACCCACTAAACCGAAATCAATGTTCCTAGGGTACCAGAGACACAGATTGTCGCTTCCCTTCAAGTATCTCAAGATCCTTTTGACTTCTTTGAGATGTGATTCCTTGGAATTTGCTTGAAAGCTGGCACATAGACATACACTAAACATAATATTTAGCCTACTTGTCGTAAGGTATAAAATAGTGCCAATCATTCCTCGATAAACCTTTTGATCCACATCAATCTCACTCGAATATGCATCCAAACAAGTGTTAGGAGAAATGGGAGTATCATTTGGTTTAAAGGTTTCCATACCAAACTTTTTGAGCATCTTCCTTATGTACTTTTGTTGATGTATCTTTGTTCCCTCTGGAGTTTGAGAAATTAGCAAACCTAGGAAGAATGAGAGTTCTCCCACCATGCTCATCTCGAACTCATCGCTCATAAGATCTTTTAAATTATCTACAAGGGCAGGGTTAGTGAAACCAAATATAATATCATCAATGTATACTTGAGTCTTTCCCCCTAATTCCTTTCCTTATCAAAAGAGAAAATGGTCGGCAATGCTAAAGATTTGTACTCGGAAGCCAATTAGGTGAGGTTATTTGGTCGGATGTCGTTTTTTTTCAGCGGTGGGGTGTGGTTCATGCACTTGGAATCTACAATGTACGCATTGTTCATGGTCTAGTAGAGACAATTTAAGGAAATTGAATTGGAAGGAGATAATCTCTTAGTAATTAATGCTTTTATGGCTAGCCGATCGTGTACATGGTCGATTGATATTATAATTGCAGACACCTTACGAATTTGCAATCTTTTGATGTTGTTAAATAATCATGTGCCCCGAGAATGCAATGTCGAAGTTGATTCTGCTGTGCGTTTACATCACACGTTCAATGGTAAACAGATTCAACACAATGTAGAAATTAAAGTTCTCACCCGAATGGAGGCGCTAAGGGATAACCCTTCAGATCCACCTATAGAGCTTACACAGTGCCCCGAGAATGCAACGTCGAAGTTGATTCTGTTGTGCGTTTACATCACACGTTCAATGGAAAACAGATTCGACACAATGCAGAAATTAAAGTTCTCACCTGAATGGGGACACTAAGGGTGAACCCTTCAGACTTCAGATCACTGTGTAAATAAAAATTTAGTAAAATAGGTGGTCCCGGCGGGGCTCGAACCCGCGACCTTCAGCTCATAAGACCAACGTTCTAACCAACTGAGCTACGAGACCGTTTTAGCACCATATTCAACCCTTTTTATTTTTATTATGTTCTTTCGTTTCGAAAAAATAAACCTCCTACACGATAGAACAATAATAGATTGCATGATTCAATCATCAAATCAAATTGTATAATTAAAATACAGAAAGAAAATAAACAAACTTGATAATACAAACCATAAAATAAACCAACTAATTTATCATTGCAATACGAAATATGCCATAATTGATCATCCCCACTCGTGCTGGTTCCACCTGGTATATCATTTTCCCAATGATCAATGGACAATGGCAGATATGCCTTGGACATTTAATTATTTTGTTATTTTGATATCAAACAAAATTGGACATTTAATTATTAAAAAATTGGTCATTCAAGTGCAATTCTACTGAAAAATTCGATTCCCATGCACAAAGCACATATGCAAAAATTAAAGTCCTTTTTTGGTAGATCTAAATCGAGTAATTTTTTATTTATAATTAATAAAAATACTTACATTTTTATTAAAAATTAAAAAATCAAATGAGAACATACTCACATTTTTTCAAAATTCAAAATATTTGATAAAATAGGATTTTTGTTTGCTTTAAAGCGCATTCTTGTCATCCCATTACTACATATGTTTTAATTACTCACGTTGAAGAAAAGCTTGTTTAACAACTACACCATTCTGCAGATTTAGCGACCATATAATATGGTCGCTACTTATCGACCATATAAACGCCAATGATTGCTAATGTGAACGTCAAAACGGGGGAAAAAATAAAATCAAATTAGTGACCATGTGGTCGCTAACGAGGACATCCACGTGGTCGCCGACCATATATAGTCGCAATAAATGCGCGGACAATTTTCTCGCTAGCCATCAGCGACCATAAGGTCGCTGTTTACGGAACCCATATATGCGACCATTTGGTCGCTATATGTAGCGACCATGTGGTCTCCAGCACTCCAGCGACCACATGGTCGCTACATATAGGGACCAAATGGTCGCTGACATGGATCAGATGTTTTGGCGAGTAACATTAATTTTGGCGGCTAATTTCCCGCATTTTTGGCGACCACTTGATCGCAAAAAACAGTATTTGGTAAAATTGCTGCCATTTCAGCATATATACCTAGGTTGTAAAAACTTCACTCTCATTCCGCTACATTCACACAACCTCATACATACATAGCTTTCTCCCAAAATATTCACATAAGAAAGAAACAATCATTCACAAATCTGAATTGATTCTAGGAACGAATTCCATCAATTTTTACCGACAGCTTTATTAAAGGTATGTATTTAAAACTTATTCTCCATATTTCATTCCGTCATTATATAGTTTTAAATAAATATTGTTGGTAGAAAGTTTTCGTTTATATAATTATAACAGATTGTGTTATATAATCGTTAAATTCATATAGCATATAGCAATTGGTTGTAGAGCTTGTTTGTTCTGATATACTGTATGGGGCGACCATATGGACGCTAATTAGCGACCATATGGTCGCTATGGTCGTCAAAAACAGGCTTACATGCACCCAAATTAAATTAATTATAGTCTTATATTGAATTGCAGGAAGGAAAAATGCGTGAATGGATGTATGTGCGTAATATAGATGGTTTTTTGAACAACGAGTTTTTAGCTGACGTTAAGCAATTTCTCGACTTCTTCAAATCTATGCCAACCTATGACCCATTCGAATTAAGGTGTCCGTGTCGGAGGTTCAAGAATAAGAAACTGATTTCTGTAGATGATGTGCATTATCGCCTTGTTAAGGAAGGTTTTGTTCCTAACTATTACCATTGGGTTTCGCACGGGGAGACAAATGAAATGTCCGCTGCATTATTGGCCGAGTCTAGACAACATGAAGGCTATAGCAATACTGATCTAGCAGCACCAGTATATGGTGGGAATGATAATCGAATGGAACAGATGGTATATGATGGTTTTAATGCCCGAAGTCATTACACTACCGAGGATCCCGTGCAGAATGAGGATATAAGGCATGAGCAAGGGGAGAAATATTATAATGAAGCGCCCAATCCCGATGCACAACGTATGTACGACATGTTGTCGGCCGCAAATATGTCGTTATGACCTGGATGTGATATGACCCAGTTGGAGGCGGCGACTGAGCTACTTAGCCTAAAGTCTAAGCTAAGGATGACGGAGCGCGGATATGACATGATCTCGGATTTCTGCGGACGCATTTCTCACCCGGGGACGACATTACCAGCCACGTTTTACAACACGAAAAAACTGGTTAAGGGTCTCGGTCTTCCGTACGAGGTCATTGATTGTTGCTCAAACTCTTGCATGATATATTGGGGTGTAAATGCAAAATACGTGACATGCAAGATATGTGACTATCCTAGATGGAGGCAAGGCAAGTCAAAGCTCATTCCATATTCTCGTATGTTTTACTTGCCAATAACTCCACGATTGAAGAGGTTGTACGCATCAGTTTTGACTGCCAAACACATGAGATGGCATGTAGAGCACGTACAAGATGGGGTGATGAGACATCCGTCAGAGGCAGAGGCATGGAGGCACTTCAATGCTGTGTGGCCATATTTTGTAGCAGAAACACGAAATGTGAGACTAGGCTTGTGCACAGATGGTTTCAATCCGTTCGGGGCGTTCGGACGCCAGTACTCATGTTGGCTTGTGATTCTGACACCCTACAACCTTCCGCCGTCGATGTGTATGCGAGAAGAGGTTATGTTTTTTTACAGTTATTGTTCCTGGACCGAAGAGTCTGAAGCAAAAGTTGGATGTCTACTTGCAGCCGTTGATAGCCGAGCTGAAGAATTTGTGGCTTAATGGGGTGTACACATACGATTATTAGAGGAAGTAGAATTTTGTCTTGTGTGCAGCTGTAATATAGACTATTAGTGACTTCCCCACATATTCGATATTATCAGGTATGTTGTTTTACATATGCTTAATTAATTTGAAACTATTATATATATAATCATGCATATATGATTTGTGAAATTTAATGCGTTATACAAAATATATGTTTGTGTAGGCTGGAGCACTTCTGGGAAATACGCGTGCCCTTATTGCATGGAGGACACCGATGCATTTTATCTAACACATGGACACAAAATGTGTTGGTTCGATTGTCACAAGAGGTTTACAAAACATGATCATCGCTTCCGAAACAATAAGACCAATTTCAAGAAGGGTAGAAGGGAACGTCGTGGTCCCCCGGTACTCCGTGACGGATACGAGATATTAGACCAGATAAATAATATGGGATTGATGAAGATAATTGAACTGGAAGTTGAGGAGCACAATGCTGTGGTCAGTAAGAATAGCATTTTCTGGGACCTACTTTACTGGCCTAGTCTGCTGGTAAGACATAATTTAGATGCCATGCACATTGAAAAGACTGTCTTCGATAATGTTTTCTTCACCATTCTCGATGTTCCGGGGAAGTCGAAAGGCAAGTGGTTGGCTAGAACAAATATAAAGGAATTGTGCAAGCGTCCAGAGTTGGAACCCGACGAGGAGGACAATATGTACCCAAAGGCTTGTTATGCACTAGTTCGTCAGGAAAAACAAGTTCTTCTGGAGTGGTTGAGATCCATAAAATTCTCGGATGGCTACGTGTCCAACTTGAGCCACTGCATTGACTTGCACAAGCTTAGACTCTTTGGGATGAAGAGCCATGATTGTCATGTGTTCATGCAAAGGTTGATGCCGGTTGCTTTTCGAGCATTTCTTGATGACAAAGTCTGGGAGCCCATTGCTCAGCTAAGTGCGTTCTTCAAGGACCTGACGTGTTACGAGCTTAAGCCTGAGGTGGTTATGCAATTGCACAAGGAAATACCAATAATTTGGTGCAAGCTGGAGCGTATCTCCCCCCCCCCCCCCCCGAGTTATTTGATTCAATGGAGCACTTGCATATTCATCTGTCACGGGAAGCTTCACTTTGTGGCCCTATCAATTATAGATGGATGTATCCAGAAGAAAGGTATGTACAATTATATGCAGTTGTACAATTTTGGTTTTATATAATTAACTTGTATAAGAAATGGTCTTCAATGTATATTGTAGGTTCCAAAAAAGGCTGAAGGGCACAGTTGGCAATAAAGCCCACGTTGAGGGGTGAATTTGTAGTGCCTATCTCGTTAAGGAGACGTCCAGATTTTGCTCGTATTATTTTAGCTCACATGTCGCGAGTAATCATATGGATGTTGCCCGCAACGTGAGTTGCACACTTCCAGTTGGGGTTGATCCGGGCGATTTGTCTATTTTCACAACAACTGGTCGAACCTTGAGTAGCAGATCAAGTGGTCGTGTCCTCACAGATGATGAATTCCATGTGATCCAAACTTACATACTCATGAACTGCGTCGAAGTGGAACCCTATATTGAGTACGTTTCTATAATCTCAACTAATTAATATTATATATATGTTTATTTGAATAAAGTAGGGGTTTAATATAAGTACGTACTTGATTCAATTACTCTTTGGTTGATACTATTTGACAAACTTCGTGCGGCCGTCAAATCCAATAATAATCGATGCTGAAGACCAAAATATTTTGGAAACACAATTTCGCCTCTGGTTCTACTCCCATGTAAGGATTTCCTAAATTAATTTCAATTTAATTTCAAATTGTATATATGTTGATTTCAAATTATATTATATATGTTGATTTCAAATTGTATTTGACGGTTAAATGTTTCCTCGATCCACATGTAGGCTGACAGTCCGGCAGTTACAGATCCTAATATTGCAACACTAGCTCGTGGACCCCCTAAAAAGTGAGGAAATATCCTGGTTATTTTGTGAATGGTTACCGATTCCACACGAAGGCATACGCATCAACTAGGGCTACTGACAGTAGTGGAGTTTGTGTTCTAGGACAAAGCTTCGGCACTGACGAGGAGGACTTCTAGGGTGTGCTAGAGGAAATCATTGAGCTGGATTACATATCTCCAACCATCAAGCCACTCAAGTTGAGAACAAAAGATGAGGCGTGCAGATGCTGAATGGATAGCAGTCTGTAAAGTGAAGTCACGTGTGTGGCCCGATGAAGGTACGTGCGTAGACCCTCATGAGAGTGGTTCCAGGGGCGTTGCTGACTCGGCTAAAGTCGTTTTTGCCAAGATCAAAAATAAATTACCCTAAACTACAAACTAAGTATAGCATGCAAGTAAGGGATCGAACCCAAGAGAATCGGTATTCTGAACAATCAGCAAATAACAGGACATGGGTTTTTGGAAGTTTAAGCAAGCAAATAAACAAGCAAATATTATTAGGGATTAAATCAATTAAAGGAAAGCAGAGTTTATTCAACCAATTCCACCTTTTTAATCATTCGATCATTGATTCATCCACTTTTCTAATAATTCTCAGGTTAATTCCAATCCTTATAAAAGATTTCCGCTTGTCCATGGTCCAAGCGAAAGGATGATATGAACAAGAACGCTTAATTCAAATCATGCAAAGTATTAAGGATAGAAGGATATTAAATCATGCAATCAAGCTACGAGTCTCATGCATAAAATAACAATCAAACACTCTTTCTCAATTCCAGTCCACGGTCCTAGAAAAGAGTTGTTTCAAGGATAAATAAGATTGCACAGACAACAATCAAACCTAATCCAAACAGTAGATCTAAGTCAATCAAACAAGTTGATCAAGCTTATCAAATCAAACATAGATCATATAAATAAAAACAAGAGTTTTGATATTAACCAAGGGATAGAAAAGTTACCAGAATCTCACGAATTACATAAAAAGGGTTCCTTGATCAAACAAACTCCAAGGGAAATTAGTTGTCCATAATAAAACTGAAAATAAAACCTAAAATATAAAAGTATACTCTGAATTGTGGTCTAGAATCAACCGAAACACGAACTAAACTTAAATAGTCGAAATATCAACCGAAACCTAAAAGATATAAATAATATAAAAAGATAGAAAATAACGAAAGTCGGTGCCTCAGATATAAGGCCACCCGCGAGCGCGGTTACAAACCGCGGCCGCGGATCATCTCGATCTCCTCGGCCGCGGAATCTCCTCGAACCGCGAGCGCGGATCAAAACCTCGGGCGCGGTTCCTGCGTTTTCAACTTCTCTCGAATCTTCTCTCCACCGCGGTCTCGGGTCCAAACCCGAGGGCGCGGGTCTTGTTTCCGTAAACTTTTTCAGCTCGAATTAGGACTTCTGTCTTCCAAATCTTCAACTGCAGGATCTTTTGATATT
Source organism: Fallopia convolvulus (assembly GCA_964016875.1). NCBI lineage: Eukaryota > Viridiplantae > Streptophyta > Magnoliopsida > Caryophyllales > Polygonaceae > Fallopia > Fallopia convolvulus. The sequence goes on along the minus strand of OZ024729.1, from coordinate 19,196,289 downwards.
ACAGATAATCATCCTAATCTAGCCTAAAACACTCAGAAATCCTAATAAAAATAAAGAATTACGCTGTACTAAAACCAGCGTATCAAATTCCCCCATACTTAGATCTTGCTCGTCCTCGAGTAAGCTCAAAATAAATCTAACAATAAATCCTATCAAAGATCCACAGGAAGTAATAGGGAAATATAAAAAATCTAACTCTCAACTCACAACCCGAACCCATGTAGAGAAATAATGAGCAAAAGACATGAAAGCTCAAATTACACACCTCACAGATACAAATATAACACTCAAGCTCTAAAAAGTGTAGAGCGACCTAGGATCTACCCAACATCTAAAGTATAATCCCCAGACCCCAAAGTAGAATATGAATCCTAAACACTCTGATTTTACCACTCATTCTACTTAGACGTCCTTTCGGGTTTTCACCTAATCACTCTTTTCATTTTTCTTTAGGTGTGCTCACAAATACTCACATCTCAAATAAACCTCATATTACCCCAACTTAATGCTGGTCCGGGTTACCTGCTTATTACCTGAGCCGCCCTTTCGGGTTTTCAACTCATCCTAGGATTTTCTATGCATGTTTTCTTTTTTTATGGCTTTTTTTTTCATTTTTTTTATCCGAAAATATTGAATCAAATGACAGAAAATAACATGCAACTGTACATATATTACAAATATAGCAGTGAATCCCCTCCCCCATACTTAAACCCTTCATTGTCCCCAATGAAGCTAAGAAATAAAGAACAAAGTATAGAAAGAGAGAATCAGAAGACTCACTGTTGATCTGGTGGAGGAAATGGTGGAAAAGCAGGCCACTGAGTCTGGAAAAATGAAGCAGCCTGTCTCTGATGCTCCCACATCGCATCCTGTCGAACCGATAAGTGCTGCAATCCACTCAAAACTCGCTCCTCAAATGTCATCTCAGGAGTCCAAGGCAAACTAGACAGAGCAGAGGTAGAAGCAGAAGTAGATGCAGTAGATGGGTTAGGTACACCCCAACCAGCTGTACTCTGTGGACCAAGAGCCCATCCAGATGGCTCAGAATAAAATCTAGCATGGTAAGCCTCAACACGATCATCCCAACCTCCACCATCATCCTAATAATCCTCCATATCAACCTCCTCTACAGGAGCGTCTACATCAGGCTGTAAATGAAACGAATATACAGTATCTCCATATTGTAAAGCTGCAGGCAGACGTAGAAAAGCTGTAGCAGGGTGCCCATGCAACCAAGTCCAACCTCCCTCAGCTGAACCTCTCAAACAACTAGCCCTAACTAAAGCCTGATGCGTATATCTGTACCCATCAGTCAGGTATCCTCCAAACTGGGCCTCAATCTGCTCTATAGAAACAAATCTGGTGGCTAAGAGAGTAACCATACCACCCAAACCTATCTGCCCTCCCCTCTTGGGATACTTCCTAGCAGATGCAACAAATAATCCAAACCAATCTAGGCACTCAGATGGAAAAGGGAACAAACATCTAATAATCCTCATATCATGTGCAAACACCTTGTTCGGCTCTCCCTGCCCTAGATATGCCATAACTAGGACCTTGTGACACAAACGTACACAAGGATGGGGAATCTTACTGTTTGTCTCCCCGGATTTAGTGTTGAACTGGGAGCCAGTAAGAGTATGCCAAAAATCAAAAATTGTAGCATCAGTCAGTATAGTCTTCCACCCATTAGTAGGTGGTGAAGTGATCCCAAAACTAAGATAAGTCTCCTCACGGGTCATACTACATAATCTATCACATGCATGAAAGCTCGGAACCCCATCAGAAAAGCAAAAAGTGGACAGAAACTCTATGGTCAGGCCTCTATAAGTAGGCATAGATAAAGTACTGAATTTACCTAAACCCCCAGTCTCAAGCAAACGCTCTGTACACTCCCTAAATCCCAAGTCTATCAGTGTAGAGACATCAAAGAACTTAGTACTGACAAAATCCCTATCCTCATACTTATCCCATAGCTCCCTCTGTCCCTCAATCAGATGATGTAAACCATAATATGCCATAGCTGATAAAACAAAACAGATCTGAACGAGAAGAAATTACCCAAAAATTTGCTGATAACCGCGGGTGCGGAATGAAACAGGGGCCGCAGACTGAAAAACTGCAACCCGCGAGCGCGGATTTCAAGGGCGAGCGCGGAACCTGGCATAAGCAACCCGCGAGCGCGGATCGAATCCGAGGGCGCGGTTCGGCGATTTCCAGATCTCAACTTTCGCCAACAATGGCGAACGACAAAATCTCCCAATTCTTCCTCAATTCACAGCAAATCGACTTCAAAACGCAGAAAATCAACTCCAAGAGCCAAAATACATACTAACCGGATCAGATCTGGCGCCAAAATTCCAAAGCTCCAATCCAAGCAAACCTCCGACTGCATTGTCCGATGGTGCTGGTGACTGCGAGCCGCGAGTGCGGTAGGAGGCCGCGCGCGCGGGTTCTGGAGTTTGCGGGGGTGCGACGCGGATGAGACACGGTGGAGGAGTTTAGTGGTTGGTGGTTTTTGTGGAATGAAGGCTTTGTGTTTGGAGGAGGGTAATGTGAGGAAGACAAAGTTAGGTGGGATTTATGTGGGAAAGGTAGGGTAATTTTGAGAAGGATTTTTTTGTATTATTTTAAGCTCGGGTTGGTACTGATTCGGGCCTTTTCGGGGGTTTCACCTAAAAACCTTTTATTTCAGGGGTTTCACCTGAAAGCCTTTTATTTCGGGGGTTTCACCCGAAAACCTTTTTTTTTTTTTTAATTTTTTTATATTTTTTTATATTTTTCTTTTTAAAAAAAAAACAAAAATTAAATCCGTCAGGGCCGATCCGCGAGCGTGGATCTGGGCCGCGGGCGCGGGTCCAGCCGCGAGCTCGGATCCTCGCCTCGGCTTTGCTTCTTTTTCATAAATCATTTAACCTGCAAGTTAGCCCGAAAAAACCAAAACGAAACTAAAACTAAAACTAAACTAAAAAGACAAAAATAAAAGAAAAGAAAAACTTACCTCGGGTTACCTCCCGAGCAACGCCTTTGTTTAACGTCGTCGGCCCGATGTCCTTTATGCTCAGAATGGATCATCATCTATTTGAAACTGGACCTTTTTCCCTTCATGTGCCATGGATAATAGGCCCTTTGAAACATCAATTACGGCGCTCACCGTCTTCATAAATGAATGACCCAACAGTAAAACTGGGCCGTACCTCCCCTTACCAATCTCTAGGACATAAAAGTCCGTCGGGAAAACTAAACCGTCCACTTACACTAACATATCTTCCACAAATCCTTTTGGATGCACATTAGAGTGGTCTGCCAGTTCAATAGTAATATTTGAATCCTGTAATGGCCCTAGACCTAACCGCTCATATATGCTAAGTGGCATGACATTTATAGATGCACCTAAATCAAGCATAGAATGCTCAATTTTTGCCTCACCAATTGTAACGGGAACAGTAAACCTCCTTGGATCTCCATACTTCTTAGGCAATTGCCTTTGAAGCATGGAAGATACATTCTCAGTATTTTCAACAAGATTAATTTTCTGAACCTTCCCTTTTTCTTTTTGCTTCCTCTTTATAGTACATAATTCTTTCAGAAATTTAGCAAAACGAGGAATACTTTGAACAAGTTTAAGCAAATGAACATTTACCTCACACTTGGAGAAGGTTTCAAAAATTTTCTTGTCATTGGTTGGCCTCCTGGTGTCCCTTAGTGCCTCAGAAAATGGTGGAGCGGGCTTTTGTGAAGCCATGGGAGGAAACGAAGGCCTGACGTAAGAATCGGAATCTGTCCGCGGAGCGACACGCGAGCGCGGGTCGGGACCCGCGGGCGCGGTTATGGTCCGCGGTCGCGGTTTCTGTTTGACGTTCAGAATCAGTTTCGTCTTCTGCAGCGCGATCGGGACTGTTTTCCAACAAGCTCGGTGGGTTTCCGCTGGCTGGAATTTCAATATTCAGCTCTTTCCCACTCCTCAATTTCATTGCACTCACATTCTCCCTCGGGTTAATGGTCTAAGATGGAAGTTTCCCCGAGTCCTTAGCTTCTAGACGGTTCAGAATGGTTGCAATCTGACTTAATTGACTCTCCAGGTTTTTCACTGCAGCCTTAGTCTCTTGATTCTCCTTCATAAGCTGATTAATAATGGCTGGATTTTCATGAGGAACCTGGGGCCTTGGCACATAATTAGGCCTGGGAACATAGTTGGGCTGACCTCCCTGTGGTGGAAAAGGTTGTTGAGGTTGTTGATTCCACCTAAAGTTAGGATGGTTTGCCAACCCTGGATTATAGGTATTCAAGTATGGGTCATTCCGGGGTCTTTGATCATAGTTCCCTATAGCATTTACATCAGCTGCTGGCTCTTGCATGATAGGGCGTGCATTAGAAGGATGGCTAGATTCACCACAGATTCCACAAGCCCTTGAACTTGAAGCTCCATTGCCCACCAACAATTGCTTCATCATAGCTTTTAACTCCCTTACTTCAGCATTCAGGGAATCATTCATAGAATTTACAGATCAGTTGTTGGACCTCTTCCTCTAGTTTCTGCATTGTTCAGCTAGAGTTTCCAACTTCTCAAACGCCTGCCTAGGAGTGATATTCTCATAAGAACCTCCACATGAAGCATTCATCAGGCGCCTATCAGCATCACAAAGACCCTCAATAATATAACAGATCAGGTCTTTATCAGAATAGCCATGGTAAGGACAACTGGCTATGAGTCTCTTGTAATGCTCATAGTACTCATACAGATTCTCATCATCTCCCTGCTCCAGGCTGCTCAGCTGCTTCTTAATAGATGTTTGCTTGGCAGCAGGGAAATATTTCTCCAAAAAAGCACCCTTCATCTGAGCCCAAGTAGTAATCGTCTCAGGTGCTAAATATAGATACCATTCCTTAGCTGCATCAGCTAAAGAGAATTGAAAAGCCCTCAACATAAGCTGATCTTCAATCACATGAGCTGGCTTCATCCCTAGACAGAAAGAATGGAATTCTGCAAGGTGTTTATTTGGATCCTCCCCACTCAATCCATGGAACTTAGGCAAACAATGGAAAAGACCAGATTTAAGCTCAAATTTCACTCCTTCCCCCAGGGCGGGAAATTGAAGACCAAGTTATTGCTGTTCTAGATTAGGCGCAGTCAGTTACCTAATAGTATGATCTGCCATGGTTACTAGCTGTTCTTCAACCTCTAAATCAGATGAGGAAGAAGATGAAACCGGATCAAACTGAATACCTAGCACTTGAGCCTGAAGTTGACGTCTCAACTCTCTCAGGGTCCTGTTAATTTCTGGATCAAAAGGAACAATAGGCCAATTATCAGTAGAACGGGTAAGAACCATAAGATAGGTTCTTACAAATTCGGGGGTTCTAGACGAACGGAGCAACGAGCGCGGTTTCAAACCGAGGGCGCGGATCAGCCGCGGGCGCGGATGTGGACCGCGAGCGCGGGTCGTTAGAAACGCCGATTTATCAGAAAATTAAAAACCGATTCCCCGGCAACGACGCCAAAATTTGACTCGGATAAAGTCATTGTTGCCAAGATCAAAAATAAATTACCCTAAACTACAAACTAAGTATAGCATGCAAGTAAGGGATCGAACCCAACATAATCGGTATTCTGAACAATCAGCAAATAACAGGTTAGGGGTTTTTGGAAGTTTAAGCAAGCAAATAAACAAGCAAATATTATTAGGGATTAAATCAATTGAAGGAAAGCAGAGTTTATTCAACCAATTCCACCTTTTTAATCATTCGATCATTGATTCATCCACTTTTCTATTAATTCCCAGGTTAATTCCAATCCTTATAAAAGATTTCCGCTTGTCCACGGTCCAAGCGAAAGGATGATATGAACAAGAACGCTTAATTCAAATCATGCAAAGTATTAAGGATAGAAGGATATTAAATCATGCAATCAAGCTACGAGTCTCATGCATAAAATAACAATCAAACACTCTTTCTCAATTCCAGTCCACGGTCCTAGAAAAGAGTTGTTTCAAGAATAAATAAGATTGCACAGACAACAATCAAACCTAATCCAAACAGTAGATCTAAGTCAATCAAACAAGTTGATCAGGCTTATCAAATCAAACATAGATCATATAAATAAAAACAAGAGTTTTGATATTAACCAAAGGATAGAAAAGTTACCAGAATCTCACGAATTACATAAAAAGGGTTCCTTGATTAAACAAACTCCAAGGGAAATTAGTTCTCCATAATAAAACTGAAAATAAAACCTAAAATATAAAAAGTATACTCTGAATTGTGGTCTAGAATCAACTGAAACACGAACTAAACTTAAATAGTCGAAATATCAACCGAAACCTAAAAGATATAAATAATATAAAAAGATAGAAAATAACGAAAGTCGGCGCCTTGGATATAAGGCCATCCGCGAGCACGGTTACGAACCGCGGGCGCGGGTCATCTCGATCTCCTCGGCCGCGGAATCTCCTCGAACCGCGAGCGCGGATCAAAACCTCGGGCGCGGTTCCTGCGTTTTCAACTTCTCTCGAATCTTCTCGCCACCGCGGTCTCGGGTCCAAACCCGAGGGCGCGGGTCTTGTTTCCGTAAACTTTTCAGCTCGAATTAGGACTTCTGTCTTCCAAATCTTCAACTGCAGGATCTTCTGATATTACAGATAATCATCCTAATCTAGCCTAAAACACTCAGAAATCCTAATAAAAATACAGAATTACGCTGTACTAAAACCAGCGTATCAGTTGTCGTTGAAGAGGCATTTCAACATGATTCTTCCCTTCCACGAGTTATCAACGACACACAAGATAATTATCCTCTTGGTCCGCTAAATGATCCAAACGGAGAGGATCATGTCGTTGAGGAACAAGAAGATACGTCTAGTGAAACGTCTGAGGGGGAGTTTGAGACTGAGATGGATACAGATGAGGAAGATATGTAATCAGGATACTATTATTGTATTGTCATTGACTTTTCTGATAACATTATTATCATTTACTATTCCGATTCACTATTTTCTATTACTATGCTGATAATACTATTCGGATTCACTATTTTCTATTACTATGTTGATAATACTATTCTGATAATACTATTATAATGACACTATTATCATTTACTAGCTAGATTGATGACAAGAGTCATGCATGCACATCACAAGTGGTTCCATTTTCAACCATAAAAGGAGACTTCATCTCCAATTCCAACATGCATTAGTCTTCCATCTTCATCTCCAACTCCAACATCAAACCCTCACCTAAAGCTTCGATTCCATCTCCAATGCATCCGATCAATGGCTCAAAGGAGAGCGTGTTCCAGGCGCACGATCGCCTTTGCTCCAGAACTAATCCATTTCTCAATCGTGCATGTGCGTGGGGATAGGGAGAGCAAAACGGAATGAAGCACCAGACCAAATCACGCATTAAGAGTTGCGATCGCTGGTTGGATGTCATCTGGTGAGGGAGGACCACCGGGATTTTGCCGTTTTTTCTTGAACGGCGAAGACATCACAGACCGCATTGAGGCCAGCGAAACGGTTGTGCAGCTTCGCGTGCTCGAAGGAGCTGAGAATAGGGTTGTTTCTTCTTAAAAATAAGTGATGTTTGTCATTTTGTAATTCAATAAGTTGTTTGTTGATGTTTTTGCTTTACAAGAAGCAAGTGTTATTCATAAGCTGTAATGAAGTTGTTTGTAACTTGGTTGTGTGAAAGCAATGAACTTGTTCGTTTTGTCCCATTTGAGTCCTCGAAGCAAATATTGTTGGTAGCGTTTATATAATTATAAGAGATTGTGTTATATAATTGTTAATTTCATATAGTATAGCAACTAGGAGTGTGGAGAGTGTTTGTTTACATATACTGTCTTTGGCGACCATATGGTCTCTATATTGGACGTAGCAACCATATGGTCGCTAGTAGTGGCGACCACGTGGTCGCAAATTAGTGGCATATCGTGCACATGTAGCGCATGATCTTGGGCCTACGTTCAGTCAAAGGGTAGGGTCGTGCGTCCTTTTATTGATTTTAGCGACCATATAGTCGCTAACTAGCGTTCATATGGTTGCCAACACGATATATTTTATATCAGAATTGAGATTTGTAGCGCGTAATTCAATTTTATTTCGTTATGGCGACCATATGGTCGCTAAAATGAAATTTAGGGCGGGAATTCTGAAATAATTGGGGGAAATCTGAAATTTCGGCGCTTAATCCAAATTTTGGGTTAGCGACCGACACTATGACTGTATAGTCACTAATTTCTGTACATGGCCCACTTTTGTCATCACTTAAAATTCGCGACCATATGGTCGCCAACCCTAAATAAGACAGCCCACCTCGTCCTCATCGGTTTTCTCGATTCTCTCTCAGCCCGCCAGACCCATAATCGTCGGCGCCGCCCGCCTCGTCCTCGTCCTCCTCTGCGGTCCTCCCTCTTTCTCGTCCTCCTCTTCGGCCCTCCCTCGTCCTCGTCCTCGATCCGCCTCTCTTCGGCCCTCGCTCGTCCACCGTCGAGCCGCCCGCCTCGTCCTCGTCCTCCTCTGCGCCAGCGCCGCCCGCCTCGTCCTCGTCCTCGTCCTCCTCTATGCCGTCCACCGTCAATCTGGCTCCGCGCCACCTCCCTCCACCTCACGCGCGCATCCTCCTCCTCCACCTCACTCTCTCTCATGCGGGATTCTCGCCGGCCACCCGACTCCGCCAGTTTGCGCTGCCGCCAAGTCTCGCCACCCTTGCCACCGCAGCACCCGCCTCCCGCCTCCTCCCATTTGAGATAGGACCCCTATCCCCTTATGATTTTGTTCAATTTTGGGGCTTAATTGATAGGGTTTGAATAAAATTGTGGTATTGTTGTTGTTTAAAAGAGTTGTTGTTGTTGATGTTGTAGTTGTTGTAATATCCCTCATTTTTATAAAGGGTAAGAATGTAATTTTACATTTCCCTTTAACATAATAAAATATTTACATATTTTATTTCTTAAAATTATAATATTATAACATTGAAAATCTTATAAGGTTGGTTTATAAGGTTAAAACTTATAAGGTTAAAATCCCATATTCAAGTTTACAAAAATTATGTTCTCATATTAATTGTGAACCATAAGGATTATGGTTTTATAATTATTAAAATATGGTAAAATATAACCATGATGAATAATGGATCTTATTTATTATTTAAAAATATAAGAGAATAATTATAAGCAACAAAGTTTAAGAAGAAGTGTTATAATTATATTTCCAAAATTTATATAAATGTATTTATCCAAAGTTTTAATTCAATAAAATGGTTAAAGGTTCATAAAGGACATTTTTATCACTTTTGCAAAACAAGAGGGTTGTTTATGCAATTTTTCGGAGATGGATTGAACCCGAAATGGGTTGTCTTCAACCTTTGACTTAGGAGATTCAAATGGCAATAACTTCTTCGTTTCTCAACGGATTTTCAATCCAAAAGAAGATATGGAAAGCCCATCACCTTGTATTTAATAACCCTCAATCAATTTGAGGTTTTGATTCGGATTTTGGGAGTGAACGGTAGAGGAATCCAATCGACCTAAACATTCAAAGTTTTGAAGATTGCTTGAATTCGGTTTAATAACATTCAATTAGGCGTCTATTTGTACTAAAAAACAATCATCATTCAAGGAGGGAGTAATAGGAGGATCGGAATCGTCGAAATTGACCATTAATTTGTGGATAAACTCGAATTGAAGTGGGGAGACGTTTGGTTTTCGGGTTTGGCTGTTCAAGCTTTGAATATGAGTCGATTGGGGATCGTTTTGAGTGCTACAAAAGGCCAATGTGAAGAGAAATCCATTATACACATTTTTCATTTAGAAACGTTCTCCAAAAACGCTCTTAAGCTTGCCCAAACTCGAGCCTCAATCTCGGTGGACTGAATTCGAAAAAAATAGAGCAAGGGCTCGGTTTTTGGGTTCGTTCTCCTTCCACACACAACCAAAATTTTCTCATTTATATCATTGGAAATATCGCTCTCTTACGGTTCCAACGCCTACTCACACACCCCGAACCGATGTCGGACGAGGGAGAACAATGGCGTTGAAGTTGCCCCTGTTTTGCCCTGTTCCGAGTTGTTGCTGTGTTTTTGGCCCGTGAGCAGGTCGGGCCCGACCCGGCCCGACCGGGCTGCTCACCTTTGTAGGTATATTCAATTTTAATTCAATTTAACAAAAAAATAAATTCTTTTGTTAAATTTAAATAGGTAAAAATTATTTAAATTGACAAATGTTAGGAATTTAGTGTTTTATAAGTATTTAAATTAACTTGTGAATTTTTAAATGGGTATTTTTAGTGTTCATATGAAGAAATTGGTATTTTAAAAGGACATTAATAAGAGGAAGAAATTCTTATGGATAAATAAGACTAGTAATAATGTTTTGAATATTTATAAAGTAATAAGGTTTTCCTTTAGATTAATATTAAAAATACATGTATATATATATATGTGTGTGTGTGTGTGTTAAGGTTAATATAAGGAAAAGTTTAAAGCGAATAATATAAATATAAAGAATTTATAAAATTCATAACATAGTGTCATTATATTAATAAAAAGGAAATTATTAATATAATGTGTAAAGTTCATAATTTTTATAAACTTAAATCCGTTGTCATTCCTTGAAAATCAACGTTATCAAATGAACAAAATAAATTGACGACAATTTATTTTGTGGTTGATTGAAACAGGAAAAAGTTCTTAATCGCGAGTGATCGTTTCGTAACCCATCTACGTCAATTACGAGGCAAGTGGTTTGGGTTCGATTTCCATATAAAGTCGTTTATGCATCACTCGTTTTATTGACATGCTACATATCATATTTTCATATGCTTTAAACTGTTTTATGACTATGTTGGGAACTCTTGTATGAATTAAAATCAATCTACGATTTATATTGTTCTAGATTTAAAGACGTTATTTCTAGTCGTACTTAGGTTACGCTAGATGGACTGTAGGGCTGTTGCCTTGTGATATGTGTGCCTTGATGAGTAGGCTTGTATGTGCGTACTTTATGTTATACGCGTTGATTCATTCGACTTTAATCTTGAGCCGATGCTCTACCTTTAAGACCATGGTCAATACCCGCTCGCTCGATGAGGGGTGATGGCACGTAGCTCGTGTTAGTCTGGGCTTGCAACCCAACCTTTGAGTATTTTCGTGGGGCCATAACCCACATTCTGTCTTTTGAGTATTTTCGTGGGGCCGTAACCCACATTCTGTCTTATTTAAAAAGTATGATTAATTCCAAGTGGAACGATATTGTGATCATTCAAATTGGTAGAGATGAAATAGGCGTCGTTGGCGACAATTAAAATGGTAGGAAGGCTAGTACAAAATGGAATGCCATCCTTACTCTCGGATTACGTAATTCTCTGGCTCCAATCTGAATTCGCACAACACGTATGCGGTGAGGTTAGTAGAGGGAAACGGGATCAACGAGGGGTTTAATCACCCACCTGACTAAATGTTTGAAACCCAAGTTCCCAACATAAGTAAATCTTTCTTTCGAAACTGAGACTCACCCTTGGGTGATGTTCTCATTCTTTTCCTTCAAATCATGGTTTTCGTAGGAGGTCCGAAGATCTGACCAGTTTTCATCCGGTGCCCGACATCCCAACTCGTCCCTTCCTAAAAATCCGAACCACCTTCCAAAACCCCATTTGCTTAGTTTGTCACAAGACTAACCGACCGTTTATTTTCCTTGCATGGTCGGCTGGTGTCCATCGCATTTCTCATCGCGACACATCAAGAGTGGAGTTCTACGTCGAGGACCACGATGAGCAAGCTTGAGGAGCAGCTAGAGTGAAGGTGGTTAGCTTGGAATGAGTTAGAATAAATTTAAGGGTTGAGGTTCCGACTTGTGGGACCCTTCCCATTTCAACTTTGTATCTGTTCAAGTTTATTCAACTTTTGTATTCGACTTCCGCATCTTTTATATATATATATATATATATATATCTTTCGCATTTTAAAGTTTTTGGTTAAGTTTTGTAATTACTGTAAGCCTTGGGTGACTTTGAGAGTTTAATCTCGGGGTCACTGGCGGTAATATCCTTGTATAAAAAGGGGGTGTTACAGTTGTGTTGTTGAATTGAATTAGGTAAGAATTTATGAAGAAAAATTAGTAGATTGTAAGAATTTGTTGTTGTGTTATTGATGTTGTTGGTATTGTAGTTGTGTTGTTGATTTTGATGAGAATTGTTGTTGTTTGTTGATGTTGTTGTTGTTGTTGTTGATGATGATGATGATGTTGTTGTTGTTGCTGTTTGTTGTTGTTGTTGTTGTTGTTGTTGTTGTTGTTGTTGTTGTTGTTGGTGGTGGTGGTGGTGGTGTTGTTGTTGTTGTTGTTGTTGTTGTTGGTGTTGTTGTTTTGAAATCTCACAGCTTGCAGCCGTCGGGCATGGTGTCGCGGTGGTCGACACACATCATATGCGGCCAACCCGACGATAAGGCGTCGGAGTTCGACTTTGCCTCCACCGCATCGAAGACTCGTTGGTTTGAGTCTTGGAGGGTAAATTTTATTTAATTCGCATTTAGTTTTAGAAATTCCGAATTTATTAATTAATATTTTAAATTAATTATTTTGTCGGATTTAATTAGACGCACTTCCGATGGGATCCCTCCCAGTCAGGTATGGACGTCGAGACGATCCGATTGCTATGGGAGAAGATCGCCAAGAAGCGTTACGACGACTTGGTCGGGAAGCACCGTCGAGGCAAGACGAAGCCGAATTTCATCCAGTCCGGCACTTGGGAGAACTGGAAGACGACACATTGGAACACGGATGTGTTCAAAGCCAAGTGTGCGCGCCAGAAGCAAATCCGGAATGCCAATCCGGCGAACCACAGTAGTGGTTCGAGGTCCCACCTCGATACCATGCGTCGAATGGTACGTACGTTATTTTAATTTGAATAAATTTAAATTAAGTTAGTTACTCTTAATAGTTCGTAACACGCTTGATGAATTTCGAAGGAAGTACAAAGGGGTCGACACATTACGCCTCTCGAGCTTCTCATCGAGACGCACACGCAGGACGCCGACCGAGATTTTATAGACGAGCGGTCCGCCATGATCGCTGTAAGTTTTAATTATTTCATGTCTTATTTAATTTCGTATATTATTATTTTTATTTATATTATTTACATATTTTTAAGGCGTGGTCCCAGAAGATCCTCTCCCAGAGGTCCTCGTAATCGGGCACCCCGCCGTCCTTTCACGAAGAGTGTGATGCCTATCTGACGGCCGCTGGAGGGGTGAGCCTGGGAGGCGCCGTATTCGGCCTTGGCAACACCGCTTCCGAGTTTTACAACGAGCGATTGACGGCGGCGCGTCGACAAGCTCCTCAGATGGTGGAATTGATGCAGCAGAACGTCGCGCTTACGCAAACCGTGGCGGACCTACAAAGTAGGATGCTCGAGGTCGAGGCGTTCATGCAGAGGATGCAAAGTGGAGGCTTTGATCCGCAGACCAGTAGGTCCCGCCAGCCCGATCCCGACGAGAATGAGCCGGACGCGGACGTCTCCGCAGTAGCCGACTAGATTAGGGTTTTTTTGTAAATATTACTCCCTCCGTTTCACAAAAGATGTCTTTTTAGGCCATTTAGCATTTTTCATAAAAGTTGTCCTTTTACGATTTTTTTTCAATTTTTTTCCAATTATGCCCCTAAAAAGTGGGTTCCCTTTTTTTCATTTTCCCATGTAATTGGCCACATTAATAAAGCAAAGTCATTTAATGAGGGCATATTAGGTATAAGAAAGAATTCCTTAATAATCGTGTAATTGTCCAAAAGGACATCTTTTGCGAAACGGAGGGAGTATTAAATATTGTAAATTATGTAAATTTATGTGAATTATTTAAATTTCTGTAAATTAATGTGAATTATTTAAATTAATTCGTATTATTTTTTTTGGTAGAAATTCGTATTATTATTTTTAAATAAATAAACATTGGCGACCAAGTGGTCGCTAATTGCAAACACGATTGTGCACTCCAAAGCGCACAATCGTGCGCTAACGTTCAGACAAAGGTCAGGGTCGTGTGCTCTTTTATTGATTTTAGCGACCAACTGGTCACTATAGTGTGGCAACAGTGGTGACGGAGTGGCAACTAGTGGCGATCAAGTGGTCGCTACAGTGTTGGCGACCATGGTCGCTATGTGGCGACCACATGGTCGCTAAAAGTTGCGACCATATGGTCGCCATGTTCGCTAAAAGTTGCGACCATATGGTCGCTAAATACGGTGACCATATGGTCGCCAAGTGGTTAGCGACCGGCCTTTTAGCGACCACGATATGGTCGCTAAATCTGCGTTTTTTTGTAATGAACGATAATGTTTTTCGAGATGTTACGGAAACTTATATAAAAATAAAAGAATATAGATATAAATATCTTTTATTAAAATTTTGAATTAATTATTTAGAGTGTTGATGATGTGGCGCCACGTAGGCGAATGGAATATGGAGGCGACACATAGGTTAAAAGAACGTGAGGCCGACATGTGTCCCATTAAACGTGTTTACAAATAGATTATTCGCATCTTCTTTCAGACTATGCACGTTCTTCATCCTCACTTTTGAAACTAGTTTAACTCTCATAATAGAAGTATTTTTATAACTCCTCTTCGCAAGTAGCGCAGTCCTTCCGTATATTCAACACGTCGAATCTCAGTTAATAAGGAAAAGTTTTCGACCCCTCAACTTTTGTCTTCTTCACCTATGTATAGGTGTCCGAGATGAACCTTTGTTGTTTTTTATGTGTGACGAGCGAGGTGTTGTTATTTTATTATTTGAGAATGTGGTGAGTTTTGATTGTGGGGAGTGTGGTGTACTCCGATTGGTCAAGTGTCCGGCCTCACTTGGATTTACGAGATCTTTCGACGTGTTTCTTGATGGGGGCTTCATTTGTTGTTTATGTCCATCACATTGTTTAGGCTAAGTGTCCAATCGCCACTTGAGATATGCGCGTTGCTGAGACGGTTTACACTTTGCATATTAGAAGTTGCTTTTGGAGCTTTTCGTCTTTTAGTCGATTATGCGCGTTGTTCATAATACAAATTATGTTTGCTTCTTTTGATCTCTTGGATCTTGAATCGCTCTAGTACTCCACCTTTTAGAAGGATGTGTGCGTTGTCTCCGTTGGTGTCATACGCCTCATATTCCCTCTAGGATATTCTTCGCGTGGGTAAGTAGGGATGCCTTTGTCATTTTCTCGAAAAAACAGTCATATATTTTGTTTATTAGTGGACGGTTTAGTAACACTTCTTGCTTTTATTTTACGGTTTATTCGTGCGCCATCACCTGATAACTTTCGATTGAGCCATATTTTGCGGGGACTCATTCAACAATGGGCGCCACATTTTATTACCTTGTTGCACATGAAAATATATTTAGTAACACTTCATGCTTGTACTGCCACCTAAAGACCTTTGTTCCCTGTCCCGTTGTAGGGTTCTTTGCTTGCTTCAAGATTGTGATTTTATGGAATCCGTTGGGCACCATCTTGGGCAGAAGCCAAATGAGCCCATATTTCTCTCTTCCGATCCTCTTAAAACTTGGCTTTTCCGATTTAAACACTATAATTTTTAATGGGCCATACAAGTCTGAAAAATCCAACTTAACCCAACAAACAGGCCCATCTTGAGTGCCCGGCTTTAGACCACAAAGCCGACAACACTTCAATGGTGGTCGCCGGTGTCGCGGTGCTTCATCCTCGTCTCTCACTTCCTCCCCTACACAGAGGCGCCGCCGCTCCCGCTGCCGGAAAACAACGTATTTCATTAAATAAGAAAAGGTACCAATTCAAAGCTATGAGAGCTATAGTTCAACGCGTCTCCTCCGCCAGCGTCGAGGTAAGTTTGTTTCTCCTTCTCTCTTTCCCCAAATTTCCCTTTCGTTTATGATATCTATCGCGTTTGGAAATTTTTAAGAAGAGATTAACATCACGCCGGAAAATTGGAGCTCAAATGTGCTCTAGTGTTGGCCGTTGGGGTTATCACTTATCAGGAATCGATTTTGTACTTCATTTAATTTTGAACTCAGATTTTGTTATTCGTTAGGTGGAGGGGCGAATCGTGTCGGAGATAGGGCCAGGTCTTCTCGTCTTGATTGGTGTTCATGAATCTGATACTGACTCGGACACCGATTACATGTATTCTCTTTCTGCCTTAAAATGTGTTTGATTGAGAGATGGAACAACTGAAAACTAAATAAGAATTGTAACTCTGAATTTGTGTGCAGATGCCGGAAGGTACTCAACATGAGATTGTTTACAAATGAAACCACCGGAAAATCTTGGGATCTAAGCGTAATTATCCTGCCTATCTGAGACTGAATTGAATTTAGGATTAATTCTGTGCTACTCAAAAGTAGTGTTTAGTGGTGAATATATCTAAATTAGACACTCAACCAATTCATGTGCAGGTTATGCAGAAGAATTACAGTGTTCTATTAGGTGAGCTAACAATTCGGCTTAAGGCTTTTGTTCTGGTTTTGCTGCTTTGTTTTATATATTTTGAGTTTGGTGCGTGTATTACAGTGAGTCAGTTTACTCTGTATGGGTTTTTAAAGGGTAACAAGCCAGATTTTCATGTGGCAATGCCACCTCAAAGAGCAAAGCCCTTCTATGAGTCTGTGGTTGAGAAATTCCGGAAAAGTTACACGCCAGACCTTGTCAAGGGTAAGATACGATCTAGCTTTGTTATGGACTCTGTCATCTAGAATGAAATGTGTCAAATTCACTTCTCCTGCTGAACATGTTTTTAATCAAGTGAAGATCATCATAGAAGTTATCATCTGACATATCTAATCAACGAGGTTTCTTAGCTGAACGAAATATGTTCGGCTCGAGTTTAATTGTTTCTATAATTATAGATTCAAGATCAAGGAGCATCCGTTGTTCAATATGTATTATTAACCAATTGAATTGCTCAATTAATGGTGTCTATCTTCAGTCCATCTCAGTGATTGATTTTTATTCCTTGTCGTCTTGTCGACAGATGGCATATTTGGAGCTATGATGAAAGTAAGTATACATCATTAGATCTCAATATATTGACACCTCTCTTCTTGTAAGTAACAATGTAAGTCAAAGTCTTAATTAATTCATACCCATGATAACCCGAAGGTCAACCTGGTAAATGATGGACCAGTCACAATGCAGCTCGACTCTGTGAAGCCATCCAAGTAAGCTTTGCCCTTGTTATTCCCTATTTGATCAAATATACTTCATTGCTAATTGGGAAATTACAATTATATCACAGGAAGGAAAATGATGTTGAAGATCAATGAATTTGACGGTGCATGACTTCTACTTCTGCAAAACATTTGGTGGCACCAGGACGGGCAAAATGCAGAAGATCTGCTCAATATTCAGAGAGTCAACTTGTATTCTAATTCCATCAACTGGTTTAAGGATACTAAGATTTTTTTATTTGGGGATGTTATATCAACTTGATCAATTGCTTGTATCAGCTTGTTTTCAATACAAGTTTATGAAGAATATTGCTGTTATGATTCTAGTGGCTGTGGAGCTGTAGTTAAGCTCATGACTAGGCTTCATTCTACTTGGAGGAGCGAGCTTTTCTGTAGAAGTTTATTTGTGCAGTTCCTGGCTTCTATACGCAAGTGTTTTCAAGCATTTTACTTAATAGCACAGTTCAATGTATGCGTCCACAATTTCACCTTTTGCTGGAATGAAGCTGGTAAAGCAAAAAAATTCCGTTGCCGGGACTTGAACCCGGGTCTCTCGGGTGAGAGCCGAGTATCCTAACCACCTAGACTACAACGGAATTGGTGATAAGAACTCAAATATCGAAATAATATTGGGAAACAATGAAATCCAATACTCGAAACTTTGAAAGTGAATAAATCTTAGGGTGAATTTCAAGAAACCACCCACCAATTATATTTTTATGCAAAAAACCACCCATAAAAAACGAAATTCTTGCAAACCACCTGGAAAAAATTTCCGTTTCCAAAAGACCACCCACCCCTTTAATCTGTTTAAACTCCCGTTAGATAACACTGAAGTTACAAAATTGCCCTTAATTTTATCTCTTACCACTGCAATTCACATTGACTTCAATAATTAATGAAGCACTTGTGCAAGTGTGCAACCTCATAATTGAATTCTCATAGATCAACCGATAAATTAATGTAGTTAATTGTAGTTATCTTCACATTTGAATTCAAAACGACAGCAATTCACCTAAAATATACAGCACCTGCATTTTTTTTACCAAATAACATTGAATTCAATAACTGGGCTAAATTATCAGCAAAAACTAGTTGTTCTTGTTCGATTCAAGGCTAATGTAACCAAATCAGCATCAACCAAAACATGTAGAAGAGCAGAAATTAATCACATACACCCCTAAATACAAAACTCAATTTCAACCAAAGCCATTGAAACACAAAATCCTAACCCTAGATTTTGGAATTTTGGTTGATTCTTACCTGGAGAATCTGATTTCATCCCCTCAATTGATCGATCGATGGCCAATTTCAACCAAAGCCTGTTATACCAGAACTCGTCTCCTAGGGCACTTCGATCGCTCCAGATATCGCCACCAGTCTGTATAATGAGAGTACAGTATAATGAGAGTTTCCTGGTGAGAGATGTTATAAAATCTAATCTACATGTAAAATTGTATTTTTTTACATTCAATGCTTTGAATTAAAGTATTCAATTGTCTTATTTAGATTTAATGTCATACATATCTTACATACTCTATCTTAGCCTCTTGACCTTCCACACATAATATTTACTTAATACTATACATCAATCATATATACTTGATTTTGCCTCTTGGGTTTTCACACATAATATTTACTTATTATCATACACTATAGATCATACATCATACATTGTGTGTCATACATATTTAATCTTAGTACCTTGGTCTTCTACAAATAATATTTACTTAATATCATACATACATACTCGACCTTAGTCTCTTGGTCTTCCATTATAATATCATGCATATATTTTTATATTTAGAAAACCTTTTATAAAAAAATATAATAAAAAATAATAAAACATTAATAAATTAATTATTTTATTAAATCAAAATAAATTTTAGTAGATATTGAATAGGTTTCATAATCTTAAGTAGAAAATGTGCACAATAAAAAGAATTAGTAGGAACTAAAAATAAGTGCAGAGATCAATAGTTCAATTAGATCGTGGAATATGTTTAAAGAAGCACCAAATACATTCATAATGTCATTGAAAAAATTATAATGTCTCATTTTTGTACAGTTCATCATATAATCTCTACATTTTTTTAATATACCTCATTCTAATTAATAAAAAAATATTTTCATATATTATAGCACTTAAATTTTTTTTTATTAAAATCGCATAGTACTCTACATTTATAACAAAAATAATAAATTAGCACATTTAATGTTTCAATTTCTTATACTCTTATTCTTGAATCATTCTTGAATCATTCTTTTTATCTTTCACAATTAATGACATCCTTATCTTTTTGTTGCTTCTGATGATGCTCAAAATAGCAAAGCGAGAGGTGGGCCCGGAATATGAGGGTCAAACAAGATCAAAGGGACCCCCGAGGATGATCCTGGGGCCCATAACCATACCTACCTTTTATTTTAACAAAGTTCCTACCCCACGAGGTCCCCCCGAGACCTTGGAGCAAGGTCCCCCCGAGACCTCGGAGCGAGGTTTCGACCTCGTAACCGACTCTACTAGCGCCCGCCCACCATGACCACTCAGCGAACGCCACTCCGCGGGCCAATCACCGACTGCCTCGCCTCTAGGCCAATCAGAGCCCTTGATCTCGGGCGTCCCACATCGGACAATGACCAAAATTCGACTTCCAATCCTCTATAAATAGAGGAGAATCTCATATGGAAAAGGGGTCGAAAAACATCTTGAACTCAAGAACTATCTTGCTCGTTGAAGATCGACGTGATCGAAACATCGTAAAAAGGCCTCGCTATAGACAAGTGAAGTTCACAAAAAGACTTCAAGTCTCACAAAGTTTCAGCTCACACCAAAGATCTCGCTACATCATCTTACGAGCCGCCTACACCTCGCTCTCATTCACAACAAAGACTTCGCTGCCCGATCTCGCAAGTCGTCAACACCATTCCGCTAGACCAATCTCGCTCCAAAGGCCAAACAAGCCATACTTAGAATTGTCTAGCAATTAGGAGATCTCGAACATTGTTAGGTCGAGATCTCGGATAATCGTAAGAGATCTAGGGTGTAAATCTCAAGTGTTTGTTGGCCTCGTTGACTGGTAACCTCGTTGTAAAGAAAATCATAAATAAAGAAGCAAGTGTTCGCACAATCGAATATAATAATCCCGTTTCTTGTCCTTTAGCGAGTTGTTTATTTCGGGTTTCATCATTGGCGCCGTCTGTGGGAACTTCTTCATCCTAAGTTGTTCCTCGATTCGTGCAAACCTTAGCTCCGATCCCCTCAAAATGGCTTGCCCAAACAATTTCTTCCCTCAACACCCCGACAACATGCCAGAAACTACGCAATGGACAGCCGCGGGACCTCTGGGCTGCCCGTTCGTGGTCCCTCCGGGATGGACGTATGCCGCCCCGCAAAATCCATTCGCATTCCAAGGCTTCGAACAGGGCGGCGCGCCCCCGAACCCATATCCCTACCCGGCTTATGGGCCATACCAGCAGGGCTTCGCCCCTTCGTACGTCCCCTATCCCCCCCGGGTGAACCGCACTCCGAGTACGTCCCCGCGTACGTCCGTAGGCGTGCGCCGGAGCCCGAGTCCTCCACCAACGGCTCGTCAACAGAAAGGCCTCCCCGAGATCCCATGCAGATCTCGCGATCTCGATCGCGACAGTCGAGGCTGCAGGAGCCAGAGTTGTCCGAAACAGCGGGGAGCGTGATGCACTGCCCGAGGTCTCGATCGCACAACTCGAGGCCGCCGCCTCAAAATCAGGAGGAGGCCGCCACCTCCCTGTTCATGGACGCGATCCGGAACGCACCCATGCCCAAGGACTTTTTAAGGCCGCAAATGGGACTTTATGACGGCTCGGCGGACCTTGAGGAGCACGTAAAACACTTCGCGGTCCAGATGAACGTCAATGCCTACAATGACGCCATATTCTGCCGGGTTTTCCCAACCACCCTGGAAAAGGCCGCGCTGACATGGTTCTCAAGTAAGAAGGTCGGCTCCGTTACCTCGTTCGCCCAGCTGTGTGATTCCTTCGTCACGCACTTCAGCGGCTCCAGGAAGCGCAAGAAGAACATGCGAGATCTCTGCGGTATCGAGCAGGGGGAGAGCGAGTCCTTAGGCGCCTTCTTCACAAGGTTCACAAACGCGGTGGCGGAGATCGCGCACGTCGACGAGTCGTCGGTGCGCGACACCCTCATGGGCAACCTGCGCATCGGGGATTTCAAAAACCGCATTTTCTTGAAGAATCCGGAGACGTACGAAAGCCTGTGCGCCCGGATCACGGCCCAAGTATACGCCGAGGATGCCGCCAACCAGAGCTCGCGACCGCGAACTGACAAAGAGATCGTCGCCGAGGCCAAGGGAAAGGCAAAGGTGGCCGCACCGGCTGCGCGCGATGCGTATGTGACGCAGGCACATAACCCCAACAACAACAACAACAACAACAACAACAACAGAAACAACAAAGCCAACAGAAACAACAACAATAACCAGAACAACAACAACAACAACAACAACCGAAACAACAACCGCGGTGGCGGTGGCGGAGGTTGGAACTGCTTTGGCGGGAGACCGCGGGGTTACCGAGGCAAGGGAGGTCCCGCGCACGACCCGAATGAAAAGGGCCGCGCCAACCCCGCGTCAGGAGCCAACCTCGAGCCGCAAGGCCCAAGTCGGACCCAGGGTTGTTGGACTTTCAAAATCTCTCTCAAAGATAAAAACTTCGGGTTTTAAGTCCAAACCTCGCTTCCCGCGTGGTGTTGGAGAATCTTGTTAAGTCCAAACCTCGCCTCCCGCGTGGTGTTGGAGAATCTCGTTAAGTCCAAACCTCGCCTCCCGCGTGGTGTTGGAGAATCTCGTTAAGTCCAAACCTCGCCTCCCGCGTGGTGTTGGAGAATCTCGTTAAGTCCATCCCTCGCTTCCCGCTTGGGGTTGGAGATTTTCGTTAAGTCCAAACCCCGCTTCCCGCGTGGTGTTGGAGAATCTCGTTAAGTCCAAACCTCGCTTCCCGCGTGGTGTTGGAGAATCTCGTTAAGTCCAAACCTCGCTTCCTGCGTGGTGTTGGAGAATCTCGTTAAGTCCATCCCTCTCTTCCCGGTTGGGGTTGGAGATTTTCGTTAAGTCCAAACCCCTCTTCCCGCGTGGTGTTGGAGATTCTCGTTAAGTCCAAACCTCGCTTCCCGCGTGGTGTTGGAGAATCTCGTTAAGTCCAAACCTTGCTTCCCGCGCGGTGTTGGAGAATCTCGTTAAGCCCAAACCCCGCTTCACGCGTGATGTTGGAGAATCTCGTTAAATCCACCCCTCGCTTCCCGCTTGGGGTTAGAGATTTTCGTTAAGTCCAAACCTCGCTTCCCGCGTGGTGTTGGAGAATCTCGTTAAGTCCATCCCTAGCTTCCCGCTTGGGGTTGGAGATTTTCGTTAAGTCCAAACCTCGCTTCCCGCGTGGTGTTGGAGAATCTCGTTAAGTCCATCCCTCGCTTCCCGCTTGGGGTTGGAGATTTTCGTTAAGTCCAAACCCCGCTTCCCGCGTGGTGTTGGAGAATCTCGTTAAGTCCATCCCTCGCTTCCCGCTTGGGGTTGGAGATTTTCATTAAGTCCAAACCCCGCTTCCCGCGTGGTGTTGGAGAATCTCGTTAAGTCCATCCCTCGCTTCCCGCTTGGGGTTGGAGATTTTCGTTAAGTCCAAACCTCGCTTCCCGCGCGGTGTTGGAGATTCTCGTTACGTCCAAACCTCGCTTCCCGCTTGGGGTTGGAGATTCTCGTTAAGTCCATCCCTCGCTTCCCGCTTGGGGTTGGAGATTTTCGTTAAGTCCAAACCTCGCTTCCCGTTTGGTGTTGGAGAAACTCGAACAAAATGCGCGAGGTCCGAGCAGGGCTCGTGGCCTCGACATAGTCGTTGTGCGAAGTCCGAAAAAGGCTCGGAACCTCGGCGAATTCTTGTAAAGATCCGAGCAAAGCTCGAAATCTCGATGCAGAATTAGAAACACCCGATGTGATCCGAATACCACAATAGTTGTGACACACGGACCATGGGGTTGGGTAGATATGTGCGAGCATATACGAGAAAGCTAGAACAAACAAGCAATCATGAGGTAAGGGAAATAACATAAAAAGCTGGGGCACGTGTGCCTAGATGTTTAATTACAAGCCCCGCAGGGCCACCAGCAAAACAACAAAAAAAAAACAGAAGCAGACATCGACATCCTTTACATCTTCGAGGCTTCGGCGGCAGGGTCGGAGGATCTTCAGGGGCTTGAGCAGTAGGTCCTTGGGGAGTCTCCAGGGCAGGGGCGGAGATGGCAGAAGGTTGGGAGCTTGGCGCATCTTCCCGAGCGATGGCTGCCGAGGTAGGCGCCTCGCTTGCCACAGTTCTATCCTCGTTGAGAAAAAACTCGCACTCTCCCTCAGGCTCTTCCCCGTCAAGTTCCCCCATAGTCTCCTGGTAGTTGGGGATGAAGAACTTGATGCGGGGGTCGATGTGCCCATACTTCGCGACCGCCTGCTTGACCCCCATCCTGACGGACTGGTGGAACATCTTCCTCACACTCTCCACCATCTCAGCCTGAAAGGCCTCGGACTTCACATACCTGGGCCCCTCGGCGTCCAGCTCCTTGCTAAGCTCAACAACACGCCGTTGGAGCCTGGTAATCTCCTCCTCAGCTTTCCGAAGCTCCGCCTCCTTCTCTCTGAAAAATTGGTGCTCCTCGGATAGCTGGCCTTTGAGCTTTGCGACCTCGTCCTTGAAATCCCCGTTCTCGTCCTTCAAATCCTTGTTCTCCTCCTTCGCCTTCCTCAGCTCCTCCTTGACCCTCGAGGCGGCCTTGGCCTCGTCCGCTTCCGCGATCTCCGCGGCGCGAACGCGTTTCTCGGCCTCTGCGAGGCTCTTTCCCCTCTTCTCGATCTCGTCGTCCCGCTCTTTAAGCCTCGCCTCCATCCTATCCATATTCCTATGGAGGAGGACGACGCGGCCGCAGTTGTAGTTCGCGAAGAAGGTATTCTGAAGCAATAGAAGAGCACGTTAAAACAAGAACAGAAATAATAAAGCCAATCAAAAAAATGAACAAGAAAGAGCAAGACATACCATCGCGGAGTAGCGGAGGATCTCATCGTTGAGGGCTGCCTCCGAGAGGTTGTTGGCCCATGCAACCTCATCGGTCCAAGCTGACCTATCCCAGTCTTCGGACACGCCCCGGGAAGGACCAGGGCAGTGGAACTTCTCGGCAGGAGGCCCGGTGGCCGAGATGACTCGGCTCAGTGCCCCAGGGCGCTCGATTTTCTCGCCCCCCGGGGTTTTCCCCTGCCCATCCCCTTTTCGTTTCTTCCTTTTCTCCCCCCGGGGAGACCCCTCTTCCTTCCTTTTGGACCCGTCCTTATTTCCGGATCCTCGGGAGATTTGGGAGGACGTCCTCGCAGCGTCCCCCTTGGACGCCACCCCCCTGCTCGTCTTCACCTCCGACGCCTTCGACGTCGGGGCTGTCGTCTTACTTTGCGGGGCGGGAGGCCTCGCTTGCGATGTCGGTTCATTAATAGCGACCCCCTTATGACCTCTGGGAACGGGAGCCGTAGAAGAAGAAGTCACACGCCTTTTGCCCTGCGACTTCGAGGTAAGAGCGCCAAGTAGGTCCACTGTCAAGACAGAAGGAGTATGAAAGTTAGATAGGAAAAGCAAAAAACAAGTTAGCAAGGTTTAAACCCTCGCAGCTCAATGACAGTAATAAGACAAAATAGGCCGGCGAGGTTATAAACCTCGCTCCTCAACAACAAGAAGAAAAATCAGGAAAGAGATTGAATACCCTCTTTACCCTCGCTAGGAGGGAGGCTGAGACTCAGACCAGCCCACTCAAGCTGGTCCTGAGAAAGGTACACCTGGTGCGGTGCCTGGCTCGCCGTGGCGTATCGGGCCCTGACCGCCTTAAGCTCATCAACCGTCAGCGGGGTTACGCACCGAACGAATTTGCCCGGCGCCACCGGAAAATTGAGATATCTCCCGGTGGGGTCGCGAACCAAGAACCAATTCGGCTTCCACGACCCGACATTCGAAGGGGCCGTGGTGATCTTGATGTTCGGCGTGCTAAGATTGATGAGGCTTGGGGACCGAGTGTCTCTCCTCGCTAGGAATACAGCCGACAGGAAATCGAGTCTCGGCCCGTCCCCAAGTTCGCGACTGCGAATCGTGTAGGCGCACAACAGCCGCCAAGCATTCGGGAACAATTGCGCGGGGCAGATCTTCATGGCCCACAAATAATCAACGATATGCTGGGCCAAGGGCAGCCTGAAGCCCGCTTGAAGGCTGAAGAGGTGCACGACCACACACCTCTCGTAGGACGCCAAGGGCCGGCCCCCCTCTTCGGGAAGTGCCAGCTCAATCCCCTCGGGCCAGGCGAAGTCTTTGGCAATCTTCACGAGATCGTCACGCTTGAGTTCGGTGGCCATTCCCTCGGACAAATACTCCTCAGGGGTGCCCGGGGTCATGAGAATCCGCTCTTCGAGGACAGGCGGAATGCGAGACACGACGTCAATAATATACGCCGCAGGGAAGCTCGGGGCACGTAGGGAGGCGGCGCCGAGGTCGTTCCCACGTCCGGCCGTACCTCAACCTCACCAACAACCTCATCTGGGGTGGAAGATGAAGCCATTTCAACGCCCGACGACGTTCGAAGATGGGAGAAGCGCGAATTGATGGAAACCTCGGAGTCGCTCGAGGAAGGCTCGTTGAAAACCAGCGAAAGGGACCTCGGGTTCTGAGAGTCGCTGAGTTCTACGCTTCCCGCGGACTCCGAAACCTCCTCGTAAAAACCCTCTTGGACTCTGAAAGCGAAGCCGGGCGGAGGGCTCGCAGAGGCTCTCCTAGGCATGAAAAGAACGATGTCCAGGCCGCGGAAGGCTAGCACCTGGAAAAGAAAGAAGCGTTGAGACGTCGGGCACTATAACCAAGGAAAAACAATGCGAGGTCATAACCTCGGAAGAAAAAGAACGAGATCATAACCTCGTAAGAAAGAGAAATTCTGGATCATAAAGAGGCGATGAGCCACATGGCGCCCTAGGGGCTACTCTGACAAGATAGGACGGCGAGGGAGAAAACGAAGCGCCAAAAAGGGAGAAGTCGAAGCGCCAGAAAGAGGAAAGAGAAGGTGAAATGGAAGCCAACGGTGGAAAAACGGCGGTGGAGACTCTAACGTCCCATCAATCAGCCGTCAGGACGTTTGGTTTTCCAAGAACTTCAAAATTCAAAACCGCCGAAAAAGAAAAAGAGACGACCGTCGGTTGGAGGGTGAGAGGTTCAAGTGCATGGCGTTCGCCACCCTGACCCCACCATCCCGCCACCATGGCACCGGTGCAAAACACCAAGAGACAACCACTGCCCGCTAGGGCGCAAGGCCGAACGAAAAGAAAAGAAAGAGAAAAGGGCAAAAGAAAAAAACGGCGAGGAAAAGCATGCGGAAACTCACGCCGACCTCACCACCGCCGTTTCGCCACCAAGACACCGGCGCGAAACACCAGGCGACCCACTATCGCCTCCCCAAAACCACAAAACAAAAAGCAAGCAGGGGAGAATCGAAAGCGAACAAAAGACGGGAGAAGAAAAGTCGAAGACTTACTTGTTCAGAATCGGCAAGGAGGAAGCGGTGGTGCAACCGGAAGGTGGCTGAGGCTCGCCGGAAACCGTCTGGAGAAACCGCTCGCAGGAAGCCGAATAGACATAAAGAGAGGAGGCGAAAATGTTGGAAGAAGAAGTAAATGGGGAGGCGTGTGAAGTGCGCATTTATAAAGAGCAGGCTCGGGCCTCCCCTGCCCAGGAAGGCTTATTGGGCCTACCCCTCCCGAGCGGCCCATTAAGCAAAATACGAAGGACAAGCCCAGAATAGCTTTACCCTTGCCAACCAAAGAAAAGCTAAGTGTAGAACCTCGCAAAAAGGGGGCTTCGCAAGATGCCCCCCATGAACCTCGGAAACCCTTGAAGCCTCGCAAAATGCCTACCCACCTCTCAGAGCCTCGCACCCCGCGATCTTTGAGAACTTATGCCATGCGGCCCTCGGGGCGAGGTCCCCAGGCCATGGGGTTGTGATCATGCTCAAAATAGCAAAGCGAGAGGTGGGCCAGGAGTATGAGGGTCAAACAAGATCAAAGGGACCCCCGAGGATGATCCTGGGGCCCACAACCATACCCACCTTTTATTTTAACAAAGTTCCTACCCCACGAGGTCCCCCCGAGACCTCGGAGCGAGGTCCCCCCGAGACCTCGGAGCGAGGTCTCGACCTCGTAACCGACTCTACTAGCGCCCACCCACCATGACCACTCAACGAACGCCGCTCCGCGGGCCAATCACCGACTGCCTCGCCTCTAGGCCAATCAGAGCCCTCTAGACCAAAGATCTCGCTACATCATCTTACGAGCCGCCTACACCTCGCTCTCATTCACAACAAAGACTTCGCTGCCCGATCTCGCAAGTCGTCAACACCATTCCGCTAGACCAATCTCGCTCCAAAGGCCAAACAAGCCATACTTAGAATTGTCTAGCAATTAGGAGATCTCGAACATTGTTAGGTCGAGATCTCGGATAATCGTAGGAGATCTAGGGTGTAAATCTCAAGTGTTTGTTGGCCTCGTTGGCTGGTAACCTCGTTGTAAAGAAAATCATAAATAAAGAAGCAAGTGTTCGCACAATCGAATATAATAATCCCGTTTCTTGTCCTTTAGCGAGTTGTTTATTTCTGGTTTCATCATCTTCTTAATTAAAAAAAGGTCAAAAGTATTTAATTAGGAATCCAAAGTGATATTCCTATATATTTTTCTTTCTTCTTAAATCAAATGGAAAAAAAAATTCAACTTCATACAAACAAAAAAAACATTGAAGCTTATTTAATTATGAATCTAAAGTGGCAAATTAACACGTTTAGTGGCTAATATGGTTCAACTTGAAGACAATTTTATTCTTAATAAGGTTGAATGTCCATCTTGAAGGGTATTTTCGTTACCCCTTTCAACTCACTACTTTTGATGATATTGTTTGAAATGAAATTAAATTTCTAATTGGTAAGTTAGGCTATTTTATAATATTCAATGCATTCTATGAATATATATATATGTCCATCCTTAATTCCTACACTATTAATGTTCACATGTCATATGAAATGTTACCAAGGAGTCAAAGCATGTTGATTTCTACCTTATGAAGGAAGGGTAAACATTTGCCTGGAAATTCTCCAAAATCTCAAATTTATTATGTACTCCCTTTAATCCTTAAAGAGTGTCGTTAAACAAAAAGACTCTTTTATTAAAAACCGTTTAATTATTAGACAAAACTCAATCACATACATATATACCATTTAAAACATTCAGTAATTGCCCATATGCATGCGGATGGCAATAATTAATGCCACCCTTTCTGATCTTCCACATTCTTCTTGCTTTATTAACATGTCAACATTTAAATTTCAAAGACAAAACAAGAAACACTAAAGTTGTAGAAAATAAGGGAAAGGTTTCCAATGACAAATAATCATTGTAGAGAAGAATTTGAAACAGTGCACGTCACCTAATTTAGATCAAAGTCTAAAGGCTTGAATGACATTTTTTAAGGATCGGAGGGGGTAGCATTTCTCTACTTTGTTTTATTTTCTCAGCCTATTTATTCACTCCAAAATCCATGCAAGAGAATGATAAAATATTGTTTAAACCATGATAAAATATTTTTGAAACATAATATCCGGCATAACCAAAACATAAAAACATAAGAACATTGTAAGCAAGACTATTGACCCGTGTGAAACACGGGCATAACCTTCTAGTTAGGGGTAATTTTGTATCTTCAGTAAATTGAAGAAAGAACCCTAAAACCAAAAATTATAACACACAGCAAACGCCGGATTCTGATAAAGCATAGTGAGAAGCTAGGATTGTCATTTGGGTTGCTGAGTACTAATGCCTCCACCATTGATTTTCGAAGCCGCATCAAAGCTGAGATCTCCAAAAGCCTTCTTCCCCTTCACAATTATGAGAGAAATCAGATCTACGAACAGAAACCTTACGGAAATCTCCAATCACGGACAAATAAAATTCATGGATTTGAATAAATTTCTGTTAACATATCTCTCTCTCCGACCTACACCATTGTTGCCTAGCAAGAAGATCCAAAAACACCTGCTTGTCGGCGGAGACGACCACAACTACATCACCTTTCAGTAGCAAATGTCTTCAATCCCGCGCCTCAATTTCTCACCAAGGGGAAGCTTTGTTGTTGATTCTAGATCCACGAAAATCACCATCGCCGACCACCACCACGTCGTTGTTACGCCTCCCATCCGCATGATTCCAGATCTAAGCCATCACAGTGTATCAGGGGTTACAAAATAAAGGGCAACTTGGTAAATTTAGTTCTTGATTTAACGGGGCATAAACGAAAGTTGGATATGGGTGGTGTTTGGATAACTTTTCTATTTTACGGGTGGTATTGTATAATTAATGTTTTTGAGGGTGGTTTTGTGAACAACACTATAATTCACGGGTAGTTTCTTGAAATTCACCCTAAATCTTAACTTGAAAGCTTAAACAAATATCATAAATTAAATAACATAGATATAGATGAATATGATATACTAAGTCTTATTTTCGTTAAAAATTTCGACCAACTTATTATGTGTCTGTCGGAATTGCATTTTCGACCAAAAAATTCACAAGTTGTACACTCATTGTGGAGACTAGTGGTGATTAGTAAAACTTATGTCAATTTTCTACAAATAAGCTAAAAGTGTGGTCCAAAAGTGTAATGTCTACAATGGGTATTTAAACCCAGCTCTTTTCAATGAAACAGTGTCCTAGCATCAATTTCAGGAAAGATGAGCTAGTACCACTTTATCCAAATGATTCACAAAAGTTGCTAACTTCACAAAATTCCATAAACAATTTCATGGTATCAGAGCCATGGGCTCAAATCCAGATGATGAATTAAGGATTCTTCATGAGCAACAGATGCAACAAGAACGGGAAAGGCAGAGTAGAGAGCGTAGAGAGTTGGACCTAGGAGATGAACTTTTTCTCCACCATTTAGATCATCCGAGTTACAAACTCTCCACCAGCTTGCTCAATTATCAGAATTAAACATTGGAAGATGATATGAAATTCTAATTCCATATCCGAAGCGGCCAGTAGAAGTTTCTCTCATGGCTAAAAACAACTTACGGGTTGTTCTAGGTACATGTTTGAGACCAACTACAAATCCATATCTGTCAACTCAATGGGACCATTGCAATAGCATGATCATCTCGTGGATATTGCATTTAGTCAAAAAGGATATTGCAAAATTTGTAATCTATTGTAAGACAGCATCTCAGATTTGGAAAGAACTTGCTTTTCGATTTGCCAAGTCAAACAGAACAAGGGTGTTTCAGATACAACGAGAACTTGCTCAAACTTCACACGGGAACTCATCTATTACCACCTATTTTATATAAATGAAACGCTTATGGGATGAACTCATATGAAAACCCAGCGGAAAATTAAAAGCCATAGAAACAAGGCGATCCGCAACGCAATTCACAACTCAGTTCGGGGCAGTTTTTCCTTTTATCGACTTTACTAAACCTCGAACGGCTTTGTTGCTTATTTTAGATGTTGATGTGGAGTCTGTTTCGGGCCTTTCCCCTATATGATTTTGCAATAATAAGTTATGGGCTGAAGCCCTCTTCTTGCTGACCCTAAACTAAAAAACAAAACAGAGAAAAAGAAGATAAACTAATCAAACCCTCTTCCTTGTTGTATGGACCACTAATTCATGAGACTCCATTCAATTTTTTTTATCAAAGAAACAACATCCTCAATTAAAGATTAAAAAAAATCAAAATCTTGATTTGGCAACACTCTAAACGCAGAAAAAAGAGGACAAACTTTGCAAAAATGTATGCGTCTGGACTCTGGAAGCACATATTAGAGGATAGAGTTATTTTGTATATTCTTTATATCTTTCCTTATGTAAATGTGTTATCTTTTATCTTTGGATAAGATCTTCCATGTACTTGTATATATTGTGCCCCTTGAGGCTTAATACACATTAGAAAATTCTTCCAAAATTCTATCGTTTCATGGTATCTGAGTAGGTTCCTTTTCTACCCTAATTTTTTTTTTCCGGCCGCCTCCTGTGCTCCCCGATCTAGTTCGGCTGACTCCTAGCCATGTCAGATTCGGAAGAAGAAACTGTCAACCCCACCGCAACCCAAGCCTCGTCGTCTTCCAAATGAGCCGCTCTCGATCCCACCAATCCGTTTTACTTGCACCCGTCAGATCACCCGGGTCTTAAGATTTGTCATGTTTCTTTGAAGGGAGATAATTTTCATGAATGGAGCACTGCTATGAAGAATGCTTTCCCAGCCAAGCGCAAGATGGGCTTTCTTGATGGTCATACTCTCCAACCGGACGACTCGTTTGATGATATCGACGATTGGTGGAGTGTTAACGCTATGATGATCGGTTGGATTTTTCAATCCATCGATCCCACCCTTCGCTCTTCCATCACTGTTTCCGAGACTGTTCGAGCCCTTTGGGATGAACTTCATCAACGTTTTCACGTTGGGAATGCTCCTCGGACTCTCCAAATTCGGTCGTCTATCGCTACTTGCACACAGAAAGGTCAGTTTGTTGCCTCTTACTATGGCGTTTTGAAGCAATTATGGGACGAGCTATCCGCCTCTGATCCGCCCCGAAGTTGCACGTGTGGCAAATGCACATGTGATTTGTCTTCCTATTTGATTTCCAAGCAAGATGAAGAGCATATGCATCAATTTCTCATCGGCTTGGATGATTCCGTCTTCAGCACTTTTCGCTCTAATATGATGGCCAAGGACCCCATTCCTTCCTTACGCCGTGTGTATGCTCTCGCTGTCCAAGAGGAGCGTCAACACACAATTGTCAAGGATCGTGAGTCTAAAGCGGTCGACTCCATGGCTCTTGCCGCTCAACAACGTCGCTCCACTGCTGACGTCAAAATGTCCGAAAAGCCGACGTGTACTCACTGCGGCGTTATCGCGCATGAGGTGTCGAAGTGTTATCGTCTTATTGGCTATCCTGAAGGCTTTATTTTCTACAATGGCGATGTCATGCGAAACGGTGTTCGGGTCAGCTCTTCTGACGCCACCCGCGAGCGCGGGTCGCCACCCACGAACACGGGTCGTGGCCGCGGCCGCGATCGCGGCCGGGGCACCGCGAACGCGGCACAACAGCCCCTCGCCAATTCTGGCCGCGGTTCGTCTTCTCTTACAACTGATGATCGCGCGGCTGTTGGATCTACAGTTTCTCAGGAGCAGTGGAATACGGTTTTATCCGTTTTTAATTCTTTGAATTCTAAACCACCATCGGATTCGTCAGGTAAGTCTTCTTGGATCCTTGACACCGGGGCTTCTTTTCATATGACCGGGGACAAGTCGTTACTTCATAATCCGATTGAAATCAGTCTTGTTTCGATTAAATTGCTTGATAATCGTATTGTTCAAGCTGTCACTAAGGGCTCCCTGATTTTGTCCTCTCATCTGACATTGCATCATGTTCTATTTATTCCGATTATTCATTGCAATCTGATTTCTATTGGCCAACTTACTCTGGAAGCAAATTGTGTTGTGACGTTGACTGCTAAATTGTGCTTGATACAGGAACGTACTTCGAGGACGCTGATTGGTCTGGGTGAGCAAAGGGGTGGAGTGTACTGGCTGTGCAACCTGGGGTCGGCTGCTGCTGTTTCAAAGACGTCGTCAGATTCCGCGTTATGGCCTTCATGGCTCGGACATCCATCTTCTGCTGCATTATCTAAGCTTCCGTTTTTTGCTAGTAATTCTTATATGAAATCAGATTGCAATCGTTGTGATGTATGTTTTCGTGCTAAACAAACTCGCAGTGTTTTTCCGTCAAGTACTAATAAAGCTGATGATTTGTTCAAATTGATTCACTGTGATATTTGGGGCCCGTACAGGCGCCCGTCTTCTACTGGAGCATCCTATTTCTTGACTGTAGTGGACGATTTTTCTAGGGCTACTTGGGTATTTCTGATTCAGTCCAAATCTGAAGTTGCTAAATTGATTCCTCAGTTTTGTGCTATGGTTCAAAAACAGTTTCATAAACATGTGGCTCGACTTCGATCCGACAATGGTGCTGAGTTCATATCTTTACATGATTTTTTTGCTTCTACCGGCATTTTGTTTGAGACATCATGTGTTTATACTCCTCAACAAAATGGTCGTATAGAGCGCAAACACAGGCACATTCTGAATGTCGCTCGAGCACTCCATCTTACTGCCTGCTACCTCATTAATCGGACTCCATCTGTTTTGCTTGATCATAAGACGTCGTTTGAGTTATTACATGGCCACTCTCCTATTTATGATCACATTAAGGTCTTCAGATGTTTATGTTATGCATCCGCTGCTCCTAAACTGAGAGACAAATTTCAATCACGTAGTGTCAAATGTGTCTTCCTCGGGTATCCAACAGGGAAACGGGGTTGGCGCGTTCATGATTTGGAGTCTGGCCGCACATTCAGATCCAGAGATGTTGTTTTTTACGAGACAAAGTTTCCGTTTCACTCTCCGACACCATCTTCGGCAATTGTACAACCCGACGACAACTCACGAAGTCCGGCTATTTTTTATGACCCCTTGCTTCTCGACAAGGGGAGCTCACTGCCGGCTTCGACTCCTGCTGCGACACCTCCACCGCCGCTTTCACCTGCTGTCGAGCCTCCTGTCGAGCCTCTTGTCGAGCCACAACCACTTCGCCGCAGTTCTCGACCTTGTCAACTGTCGACTCGGCTGAAGGATTTTATTTGTCACACGGTTTGCAGCTCCGACACCCCCCCTTCTGCATCTTCATCACTCATGTCCAACTCGTCCTCAGGTTCGTTCTATCCTATTGCCTCTTATGTTTCTTCGGTTAACTTTTCCGATAAACATGCTCGTTTTCTAGCTTCCGTTACGGCAGGTCACGAGCCTAATTCTTTTCGAGAGGCTAATTCTTTTATTCATTAGCGAGAGGCTATGGCCTCTAAGCTCGCTGCTCTTGCACGAAATCGGACTTGGACTCTTACGTCTTTACCACCGGGTAAGAAACCTATAGGCTGCAAATGGGTTTACCAAATTAAATATCGTTCTACTGGTGAAATTGTGCGCTATAAGGCCAGGCTTGTTGTTTTGGGCAACCGGCAAGTTGAGGGTGTTGATTTTCATGAGACTTTTGCACCGGTTGCCAAAATGGTATCTGTTCGTCTTTTTCTTTCAGTTGCTGTTATTCAGAATTGGGAGTTACATCAGATGGATGTTCACAATGCCTTCTTACATGGTGATCTCGATGAGACTGTTTATATGTTACCACCTCCGGGACTTCATGGTGTTCTTCCCGGGCAGGTCTGTAAGCTGCAAAAGTCTCTCTACGGTTTACGTCAGGCTCCCCGACAATGGTTTTCGAAGTTGGCAGCAGCTCTACGAGCATTTGGGTTCTCACAGAGTCGTGCCGACTACTCTCTTTTCTCTCTGTCCCGTAATGGAAATGTTCTTCACGTTCTTGTTTATGTGGACGATCTTATTATTACCGGGAACAATGCTTCCGTCATTGCATCTTTTAAATCTTATCTCAGTAGTTGTTTTCATATGAAGGATCTCGGGGTTCTCAAATATTTTTTGGGGCTTGAAATTGCTCGTGGTCCGATGGGCATTTTCCTTTCTCAACGGAAGTATGCTCTTGAGATTCTTTCTGATTCCGGCACGTTGGGTTCCAAGCCGTGTGACTCACCAATGGATCCCAATCATCATTTGGCCGAGGCTTCTGGTGACTCCTTCTCTGATCCCGAGAGCTATCGTCGTCTTATTGGTCGCCTCATTTATCTCACTATTACTCGGCCAGATTTGTGCTATTCTGTTCACGTGCTCTCTCAGTTTATGGAAAATCCAAAAGTTGCTCATTGGCAAGCTGCAATGCGTGTTCTGCGTTATCTCAAGAGTCATCCCGGCCAAGGTCTATGACTCTCTAAGGACAGTGCCTTGTGTCTAACTGATACGCCGCATCAGGCGGATCCGGCGCCAGCAGGGCGCCCCGTTCGGAATCGCAGGGCTCCGGCCCGGTTTGGGGATTATCAGTATTATTAATTATTTTATTATTTTTAAATTAATGTATTTTTAAACAGAGTGAAATAAACTCCTTCTCGGGTTTTCTTTACGGTTCTTTCCCGGGACGCCTTTATTGAACCGTTAGGGCTTAGTATAAATATCTCTATATATGTTATCAGAATTGAGAATTAATGAGAAAATAATACTTCTGCCCTAATCTCCCTCTCTCTTCTCTCTCTCACGTCCTTCTCCTCCTTCCTCTGGCTTAATTCGGCCGATCTTTCCTCTTCTC
Source organism: Fallopia convolvulus (assembly GCA_964016875.1). Lineage (NCBI taxonomy): Eukaryota > Viridiplantae > Streptophyta > Magnoliopsida > Caryophyllales > Polygonaceae > Fallopia > Fallopia convolvulus. Next base: position 19,160,762 of record OZ024729.1, on the reverse strand, counting down.
CCTCTTCTGTGTTACTTTGGTACAATTCCCGTCGGGTTGTATCACTAACTGCTTGGTGTGATTCTGATTGGGCGGCATGTCCTTTAACTCGTCGATCTGTTTCTGGCTACTTTGTTATGCTTGGTACATCACCCATTTCTTGGAAGACCAAGAAACAACCTACTGTCTCTCGGTCTTCGGCTGAAGCAGAATATCGTTCCATGGCTTCCGCTTGCTGCGAGCTAGTTTGGCTCAAATCGTTGCTTCGATATCTTGGCTTTGCTCATTCCTCTCCGATTCGCCTTCATTGTGACAGCCAGGCCGCACTGCACATTTCTTCCAATCCGGTTTTTCACGAACGGACTAAACATATTGAGATTGATTGTCATTTTGTACGTGATTTGGTTCTAAATAGGACGATTGCTATGTCTCATATTTCTACAGCTCATCAACCGGCGGATTTGTTCACCAAGGCTTTGGAGCGTACTCAGTTTTCATATTTGTCTTTCAAGTTGGGCATTGTTGATCCACATGCTCCAACTTGAGGGGGGAGTATTAGAGGATAGAGTTATTTTGTATATTCTTTATATCTTTCCTTATGTAAATGTGTTATCTTTTATCTTTGGATAAGATCTTCCATGTAATTGTATATATTATACCCCTTGAGGCTTAATACACATCAGAAAATTCTCCCAAAATTCTATCGTTTCAGCACACTCCCTCCCATCCTCGTTGCACAGACCACTACATGCATAATCCATGATTTTAATTATATGGTCCAAATTAGTAATACTACTGAAGAGTTAAGGTATGGAGGATATCTGGATATAGATTTAATTGTGTATGGAGGTCATTCATATACATATCTTAAACTTATTAAATTGAGCTAGGAGAGGGAAAGAGGTGTGTGAAAATGTAGTTGGATCCAAATACTGTATATATTAACAGTACGTTTTTATAGCTAGGACGAAAATGACGTGTGGTTTCTTATAATAAAAATCACACTGAATGTAGGAATTAATTTTGGTAGGTGTAGTGTAGTTAGACACTTAGACATATCACATATGTGGGTGGCATTACCAACTCGATCATAGAATTCATAATGATGACTCTCATTCTCATATGATGGAAAAAATTGGAAGGTCGAGTAGATACTAGCTAGCAAATGCGTGACAGACACACACATGAAATTTTGTATAAATTAGGTTTAAACGTAAGGTACACGTAATAAAATATTCCACATTGATCGTCTCCACTTGGAAAATTCGGAACAACGCGCGCGGTGTTTGTCATAACTATTCATATACGAAACCATGCTTTGGCAACTGCATAACATTCTGTATTCTCTATATATATCTCAATGATGTTGGATACTTGGATATCAGTTAGCCTGATACGTACAGATAGATTTATGCTACGTTTATTTATTGATACAAAATATATATATGCATAATTCTTTAATTTGATATTCAGATTGTATTTTTCATAACTAAAGTATCGCACATTACCTTGATATATATTTAAAACCAGTGTTTTCAAATAGCTAGATTCTAAAGTTTTTAAAATATGAATATGTCTACTTGGAAGTTGGGACTTTTGATTGTACCAAAAATGATGAAATAAGGCGATCCTGATAAATCTTGGGTCACTGACTCACTGTATTAAAATTTTAATCAGCTCCCTCCTACTGTACTTATAAAAGAAGGTAATCGTATATATTATAATAATACTAGCTTTCAATATTCTCATTGTTTAAATCAAACTTCGAATTTTTTAAAGCTACGTACTCATTGTTTAAGATTTCGTATTCATATAAATATAATAAAAATCGTACTGTGTCAGTCAACACCGGTCTAAGTCGTTTTATATGACTGGTTAAACATAATGTACGTTTTTCAAACCACGAATTGCACTACATTGCTTAAAATAAATGAAGTTTAAAGCTTTACGATTTGAACTGCATACTAAAACACCGGGCCTTATATCAGCTGACCCAATTAAATAAGATAGCTAGTCACGATAACTTATCATTTTATAAAATCATACCGATCGATTACGTAATTGAGTACGTAAAATCAAATGAATCAATCGAAAATTAAAGCACAAGTAAATAAGTAATCAATGGATATTTATTCACCGTACGCGCGTAACTCTGATACGATTTAAACATATTCTCGATTACCCACTTTGACACTTGTCCTTAATTGGTCTCACAAATTGTATGATTAAGCATTTTGGATCACATTTCATCAACTTTGAGCATTCATAAGATAATTAATCCAAGACATATATATATACTTCATAACTGCTATCTAGAAACCAATTTTGTGATGAATAGGTTTTCTATATATTAATCAAATTGGACAAAGAGGATAATATATTAGGGTATTTTTAAATTGGTGTATGATGATGATACAGTGTATATGTATTGATCTTGAAACGTCATTGATTTCGGCATAGCTAGCTAGCAATACGCTGGCATTATAACTTCATCCAGTAATGCAATTTAATTATGACTGACAAATTTAGAAGAAAACCAGAGCAGTTGAGCATTTTTCCTTGGGTGCAAATGCGAACCGGTGCATTTATTGATACATACGTAGCTAGCTTCTAAATCTGTTCATATATTGGGCCATTGTGCGAAATTCGGTTGTCCTAACAGTTAATACGTTTGTTCATTCCGATTATATATATGCTCACCACTGTAAATAAACCGTCCATTGCTCTAATTCCAAAAATTACAAATCCAACTACAATTAATCATCATTAATTTGTGCAATACCGTTTGTAAAACAATTACCAAAATTCTTTCTTCTCGGTTAGCTGAAATTCTTCCGCTGATTATTCACCCCTTACAGGGTGCTTTTGTCAAAGGTCGTTTGATTCAAGATGTAGGATCGTTAGTACTTAAACGAGTCGGTGATTCCTGCGAAGTCGTTGACTTTGAGTAATAAAGCAGCGGAATAAATAAACACGAAAAGCAATCGTTACCAACTGTCAATGACAAGCGATGTATAGTGGAAACTCCTCGTAAACCAACTAGTTTACTTGGAGAAAAACCACTCTCTTCCAAGTTTCTCACTTGGTCGGATTTCAACAGTCCTTAGACTCGCTCTATTCATTTCTTGAGTGTTTACAAACCTCTCCCGTGTACAAGAATGAATCCCACACCCTTGAACCACGCTCTACCTTTGCACTCACACTCTCAATCTCACGCTATGCCTAAGATCTCTCGACACACCACTTGTACGAATCTCACACACAAGTTTACTCTTTCTTTCTTACACACAATGTAGAAATGACGCTCAAGTATCTTGCCACTATCCTAAACACAACAGTATTTAAGCTAAGGTAAGAGAGATCTCGTGTGTATCAACTCCCATTCGATTAGGGAAATGATACACACTCAATCTTTTACATATCTTTCCAAATATACATTAACGCATATAATGAAATATTCTAGGAGAATCAAATCGTCTTTATCTTGATTTTAGCATTCTTTTATGATGATCTTCTCCTAAAAAAGAACGACGCAACTGTCTCCAAATACACGCACACACGCTGTGCATTCCTTCCTTAAATAGATTGCTTCGCCAGCTGGTCATGTTAGTGACTTTGCCAAGTCGCCGACTCGACTTGCCAACTCGGAGTCACTGACTCTGGAACCATCAAAACTCTATCTTCTAACACAAGATAATATTCTACTTGCCCATAAGGTTTTCCATTCCTTTCATAAAAAGAAAAAAAGGTAAAGTGGGTTGGATGGCCTTAAAATTAGATATAGAAAAGGCTTATGACAAACTAGATTAGAACTTTATAAAACTCATTCTTCTAAAATTTGGATTCCATGCGAAATGGGTTAACCTTGTTATGGCTTGTATTTCGACGTCTTCAATGTCGGTTCTTGTCAATAATGAACCATGTTCAGAATTTAAGCCTTCATGTGGAATCTGTCAGGGTGATCCTATTTCATCTTTGTTATAGCAATGGAATATTTAGCAAGATCGTTGCAGTTTGAATCTTTACAAAGTAATCGCCGAGTTGGTATTCAACTTGTTAAAAGTGGGACTTGTCTTCCTTTTCTTTGTGGATGATACGTTGATCTTTGCAGATGATTCTATTACAAGTATGAATTTTATTAAAATACACCTTGCAAATTTTACCAAACTTTCATGTCTATCAATTAATTTTCAAAAAAACACTTTCCAAGTTTCTGCCAATGTTTCTCGTTCAGTTGCAGTTTCGCTTGCAAGCGTTTTTTATATTCAAATTAATACTTATATGGAGAAATATATTTGGGAATTCCAATCTTGCAAGGAAGAGTTCGGAATAATGTTTTTGTTGACACAATTTCTAATCTTAAAAAATAACTTTATCAGTGGAAGGCTAATTCAAGGAATAAAATTGACCATATTCTTCAAATTCGAATTCCAAATATTGTTTCTGAGGATCATCTTGTGTGGCATCCTGCGGTTGATGGGTGCTTCTCAGTTCAATTTGCTTCGACGATGACAAACTCTACTTCGATAAGATTAATACTTTTATATGAAAATCTTTTTCTGATTGCCTCCCTACGACTGATCATTTAAATAGATTTTTTAATAGTGTTTCGAACTGGTATTCGTTGTGCCAAATGGAGAATGAAACTGTGAATCACTTGTTTTTATGACGTCCGTTTACTCAAAAAATGATTTCTAATTTAGAAAAGAAGATAAATCATTCTTTTCAATTAAAAACATCTGGTCCATTCCTAGATAATTTGACCTCTACATTGACAAGTAATGTTTCTTTTAATTTATTATGTTTTTATGGTGGTATATTTGGTGTCATTGGAATGCGATTATTTTTAATCCTTCTAGGATTTCATCAAATCGTCTTCCAAATGACTTTGCATTCTTGTAACATCTTCAATGGAATTTTGATTCATCAAAACAACAAAATTCTTCTACTTTTGTAAGTTTCTTTGCTCGAGATCACAACAGTAAGATCCTTGGTTTGGATAGGAAGGTTTTGCCTTCTATGAGCGTCTTACAAGCTGAAATGTTTTCTCTTTTTTTTGGTCTTCAATTTGTTTTGTTGTCTAAATTTTCTCATCTTATTATAGAGATAATCTTTCTCTTATAAATTCCTTGGGAAATTCATTCAATAGTCCTTGATATTAAAGCTTTACTTTCTTCTATTCCTCATGTTCAAGTTTTTCATTGTTACATGGAATGTAATAATGCAGTTGATTTCTTAGCAAGATGATACGTCTCCATGCCTCTTATTCAACATCGGCTAAATCCTCGCAAGATTTTACTTTTCGTAATGAGAGTTCTTCAATTCACTTAAGCTCAAATGTTAGTCACCGTCCTATTGTTTTGGAATTCTTCAAGCTCATCCGCAGTGATGATTTTGGTTGGCCTTGTAATTTATGGATAACCTAATGTTTGCCTTGTATTATAAAAAAAATTTGTTCATATATCCAATCCAAGCAATAATATATAATTTTTTGAGTAGGAAAAGATTCAGTTTACTGTACAAATCTAGTAAAACCGAGAGGTCGTGGAAGCGGCAGCCGACAAATCGTTTAACAAGACAGAAGCAAGCCAAAGCCGAACAAATTGTAAGTACAACTCACGAAAAAAGGAACTAGCACTAATTGTGTAGTAGGGAGAGTGAAGGGTTGAAAAAACAACGTCTTCGACATTCGGGTCAAAACGGACAAATTAGGAAAGAGGTGTGGACTACTGATGTTGCCTCCACCTAGATGAAGGATCTTTAGCAGTCACAAAATGTCTATGCGACCTCGCCAATCACAGACACACCACACCCAATCCCAGAACCAAATCTCAAAGTGTACTCACCGAGCTTGAGCCTAGACCAACGGAAAGCAACAAGCTCAAAAAACCACCTGCCAAAAGAACACAAAAGAAAAAACAAAGACACAAAATCCCACCAGAAGAAAGGGACCAAGCCCAAAACAAGAGAGCTCAAACAACCACAAGAAAAAGATCTAGAGGAAAACCATCCACGTAGGCTAAATAGTAGGAAGGCTTAGGACTAGTACATGGAAAGTATCTCCGACGACCAACACTGCATGAAACCGGAGAGTCGAAATGGGGCTCACTCATCGTGGATCAAAACCCATACACTCTCAATCTAAAAGGAAGGGCTCGACACATAAGTGTCAAAATCAACTCGACAATTCCGACGAGGAATGGGCGAAGGTAGGGTGGCTGGACATCACAAGTCTGAAACTGATCGTCATTGATCACCTACATACCACATAAACATTTTCCATCAAATTGGAATTGCATTTTTTCATATAACAAATTAAAGCGAAACCGAAACAAAGAGGAATTCTGAATAAAAAACATAATCAAATCAAAATCTCAAAGAACAACTTTTATTAAATGATAGAGGGCTTTTTCTCCCATCATCATTATAAACTAAGTGATTTCATCAATGGGACCACAACAAGGTCACTTCCAAATCCGAAGGTAAGGGATGAAAACCCTACTGATCCCAAAAGGCAAATGAGCTTTTGATACAAAGAGGAAGCAAGATTCTTGAGAATTTATTTCTAAATTTGAAAGGAACTTTTCTCACTTATACCAAAGATTAAGCTTCCATAGGTATGGCTTTCTCAGCCTATATGACTTTGGAAAAAAAATATCTCGTCAATACACACGAATACAATGACTTCTCACCGAAAACATAGCTATGGCTTTTTGGGTGATGTTAGTCTATCCAACCAATAATATTGTTACATACTTTCAACCAAAAAACAATATTATTACATACTTTTTTTTGTGAGATAATATTGTTACATAATTATTGATATTATTGTATTTCTAATGCTGTATTTTTAGGAGCATATTATTACCCTTTTTTGTCAAAATATTATTATTAATATTTTATAAAGTGTCCTAACTCTTAAGGACACATTATAAAAGTGTTTGATTTAGAAACTAAACTTTTAAAAAATGATAACTTTCAGAAAAATGTCTTGTATAATCTTACAAAATTATAACTAATTAATCAAATCTTTCTAATTAAAAATCCATTCATTAGGACAAATTATAGAAAATAGTATTATTATTTTGTTATCTTCATACCACATATTATCTTTAGAAAATAATCTCTTTATATTTTATGATAATTTATTGTATTTTTTCTTTATTAGATAACTTTCTTATATAAGATTATGTTGGATCAGTGTTAGGAGCTAACACTAGAGCAACGAGTCTCTCCGTTGATTTTGATGATAACAAACACCATCAGGAATTAAACCTTTATCTAAGAGTTTCAAGAAAAATAAAATCTTATAGGAACAATGAGGGAAACAACACACCAATGACATGGAATCATCTCCCACATAAGTGGCATATCAGAAGGGAAAAAGAGTGTTTGCAAAACTGACTTGGGCGATAAGTGAAAAAGGATAGAAGTGTATTAAAGAGCAAATATCTCCCAAGGCTACGCTAGTCATTAAGAGCTATGTCTTGCGCCCCAAGTAAAAAAGGACAGAAGAGTAATTCAAAGGAATTTACCCCTATAAGAGGAGAGCGATCAAGCTAGGTCAAATTAGATCACTCACCGAATGGACAGTACTCACCTGAAAGCAATGAGAGCCTGTTGATAGGGTTTCTTGACAGCAAATAAATTTATAATCAAGACCCCGCTGTGTATAGCGAAGTCAGGTTCGTCCACATGAGAAAGTCAGTATCAAGTTTTGTTCTTACTTAGAGCGCAAGTAATCAACAAAGATTGGGTTTTTATCAAGTAGAGAGAGAAAATCTAAGGTTTTGGTATTCCCACAACAATAATTATGCATGCAAACGATAATGAAACACAAAGATCATGCCTTTATCACATAAAGTTGCTAACTTTCGTCAACTAAGCAAGTAAATCAATCAACTTTCGCAAAATTGATTAACTTGTTCTATCTATCTCTTCTATTTCAACTAGGATTGATCCGCTTTCGCTTCAAAACCCTAATTGACTTATTCTGATCCAAAGTTTCTGCTTTCGCTTCAACTATGAACGAGAAATTCCTTATCAACTTTCGTTTCAAGGATTAAGAACAAGAGAATAGATTCATGCAATAAAAACAATCAAAACATGATAAAAAATCAAGCATACATAACCATTCTTGGGTTTAACCCCAACCTTAGAGAGAGAGAGAGAGACTACTCACAATTCATGATTAAAAATAACTAAATTAATTAAATAAAAGCTTACAACCAAATCCAAGACAAAACTTGTTCTCCAAGCAACTCCAAAACTCGTCTCTCTTCTCTATCTCACGCCTCCTCTCTCTAAATTCTACCCTAAAGCTAACTTGAATGATAAGAAAACTTAAACTAGGACAAGAGTATTTATAGAGAAAACTAACCTATCTATAAGAAAATAAATCTTCTAAAAGATATAATGAATCTCTAAAAGATATATCCCCTTAAGGAAACTAATAAAAGGGATAAAAATTCATTTTAATTCCGCTGACTCTGATGTTCCTACCGACACAGGACCCTTGGTACCGACCCTGTCAGGCTCGGTAGGATTTTCTACTGAATTCTCGACTTTCTTCTTCCTGAGCACCTCGGTACCGACCCTCACTGTCTTGTAATTTGGCTCGTTATTGCTTCGATAGAGGGGTCGCTACCCTTCCTTTTACCTTGATTCTTCTTCCTTAAGCTCGGTAATGGTCTCCAAAACTTCCTTCATGGCTTTAACTTGATCTTCATCTCTTTCTTGAGTGCTTTTCACCGGTTTCTCATCATCTCCTAAAATATGGTCCAAATGATGTCCATATTTTTAGCATAGTTTTAGTATATTTTTCTAGGTGTTTTAGTATATTTTTCTAGGTGTTTTAGTCTAGTTTAGTTGTGTTTTTGTGAGTGTTTTGTGTCTTTCTAGTATAGTTTGCATATTTGTGAAAAGTATGGAAACTACGCTATTTGTGTGTTTTTGTGCAGGTTTTGAGGCGGATTTGGATGCATTCAAAGGACATTAGAAGAGAGGATCAAGCTAGGAAGAAAGAAGGAAGAAAACTATGGAAGAAACCCCCGCAAAATCCAAAGGAAGAAGGAAGAAATATGAGAAATCAAGTCAACACCAACCTCCATATTGACCCTCTGGGGGTCGATGTCGACCCACTCAGCCTAGCTGCCCAAAATTAAAAGCCCATTAATTGCTTTTATTCCACAATCTTTTATCTTTAGTAGATTTTGTTTTTATGGAAACTTTTTAAGAGGGATATTCTAGTATAAATACCCTTGTTTAGACTCAATCCTCTCTCTCTCCCACGTTAAAATTAAAGGAGACGTCTCTTAGGGTTTAGTTTACATGTTATTTTGGATATTTGGAAGACAAGTGTTGCTTGGAGCATAAGCAAGAAGATTGTGGGAGATTTTCTTGTGTTCTAAGTGTGTTCTAAGACTAGTTTGAAGTTTTAATTCAAGAAAGCCTTTAGTTTTAATTCAATTATGTTCTCTTTCAATTGTTTTGCTTGTTTTTCTCCAATCATGAGTGAGTAGTCTTCGTTTCTAAGGTTGGGGTTAGAAACCCAACATGATTGTGTATGAATGGTGATGTGATGAATGAATTGAATGCCTTTTACCTATTCTTCTACTTGTTTGTGCAAAAGCTTTGATGAAAGTTGAAGTATTTCATGTTCTTAACTTGATTGAAAGAGAAAGTTGTGAATTTGAATACGAGATAAAGTTTGAGACGAAAGTTGAGAACTTTAGATCAAAGCAAGTAGATTAAGTGAATTGATTTGTGAAAATTGATTGATTTGCTTGACTAAATATACAAAAGTTGATAACTTTATGTTAAAGGCATAATATTTATGATTTATGTTATTTAAAATTGCATGATTGTGTTGTGTTGAACCCCTATCCTAGAGTTTTTTCCTTATTTGAGTTAACTTTTCAAACCCAGGTACCTCAATATCGACCCTGCCCAGGTCGATACCGACCTGCGATTTTCCCCTTTCTTCTTGCTGTTTAATTAGTTTTTCTGCTGCATTCATACCTCGATATCGACCCTGCTCAGGTCGATACTGACCCCTTCCAGTGCATTTATTTAGTTGTTTTGCTTTGTTCTTTGCTTTGTTTTGCCTTCTCTTTTGCTTTTTAGTTTAGTAATCAAACATAACCTTGCTTCCCGTGGACGATCCTGACCTCCCTATACACAGTGGAGTCTTGACTACAAATTTATTTATTGTCGGGAAACCCTATCAACAAATTGGCGCCGTTGTCGGGGAAGCAACAGTGTTGTGTTTGATTACTTTTTGGGTTTGGGAATAGCCCATCCCTGTGTTTATTTCTGATTTGTTTTCTTTTGTTTGTCTTTTCAGGTTTTATACAATGGTTTCTTTTGAGGATATTGCTCAATAGATGGCTGCTCTCCGCAGACAGATGGAGGCGTTACAAGCTGATCGAGACGTTGCTGATGCTGCTGCTGAACGTGAACAAGTAAACGCTGAACGTGAACGAGTAAATAATACTCGTTTACAAGAGAAATTGAATGCTATCCCAAGGAATGCCAAACAATATATGCATTCGGAACTGAGGGTGCAAGAATCAGCAATAGTGCTTCCTGAGATAGCAAGGGCTTTTGAGATTAAATCTCAGTTTATATCCTTAATTAAGAAGGCTCAGTTTGAGGGAAAACCAACTGAGTGCCCTATGGAGCATATTCCTAAGTTTGTTGATTTATGTGACACCATTGCTGCTGATGGTGTTTCTCTTGAATATGTCCAACTAAAAGGTTTTAAATGGTCTCTTGCAAGTAAGGCCCTGAGCTGGCTAGAAAGCTTACCTCCTAGGTCGATAAGGACGTGGAGAACCTTGAATGACTTATTCATGACTAAGTTCTTCCCTCCTTCCAAGACTACAGAGTTAAGGAAGCATATTACTTATTATCACCAGCTGCCTAACGAGAGATTTGTGGAGACATGGGAGCGATTCAAGGAGATGTTGAGGCAATGCCCCACTCATGGACAACCGCAATACGTTCTGCAAGAGATATTCTTTCAGGGTATAAACGTTGAGATAAAGAACCGCCTCAACTTGCATATTGCTTGCGGTTTTATAGAGATGGAGTCTGACGTTGCATGGGAATGGCTAGATAAATTGACCAATTATGATGCAATGTATGGGACCCAGTAGCCGCCTCAGCCTAAAAAACGGCTCTATGTTCTAAACAAAGACGAATTTGATCCAGATGTTCAAAATCAATTCTTACGTGATGAGGTCAACCGTCTAAAGAAACATGTAAGTTTTCTGAAAACCTCTCAACATTGTCAAGAATGTGGCTCTCAAGCCCATAGTACTTCTGCCTGCACTAACATTGAGCAGGTTAGAGCCGCTGAGACATATGCTGAAATGAATTATATGAGAGAGAAATACAGAAACCCGCCTAACCATTATGATAGGCCAAACAATTATCCCAGCTGGGGAGGTTACAACCAAAGTCAAAATCAAGCACCTCCACCACAAGAAAGGAAGGCTCCTCCTTATAGACCACCAGAATTTACAGAGCCACCTTCATGGGTACAAGGGCTACAAGAGGGCATCCATAGCAAGATTGATGAAGTCCACAAAAAACTCAATGACGTACGTAGCAAGATTGATGGAGTCCAAACCAACTTTAACAATCGGATGGGAGAGTTCGAAACATGGAGAAAAAGTGTAAATTCACAATTAGGCAACCTGGCTGCACAGATTCCAAGACCTCAAGGGCAACTCCCAGGCTGCCCCGAAGAGAACCCAAAAGGCCAAATTGCAGCAGTCCACCTCCGAAGCGGAAAGACACTACCGGACCGTGCTGAGGCCAAGGAGAAAGAGCCCGGTAACGAGGACGACGGCCCTAACAGGGTCGATATCGACCCCCTGGGGGTCGATATCGAGCCCCAACAGGTCGATACCGACCTCAACTCAGGTAAGTCTTCACCTCCAGACCACTCTCTTAATCCTAGGCTCCATACCGACCCCATAAAGGTTGATACCGACCCTTCTGAAGCACCTCTCGAGCCCGTTTTGGTTTCGAGACCGGTGAAGACTCTTCCTTTTCCTTATAAGAAATCTAAAGATTCAACAGAAGGGAAGTTTAGGCATTTTGTTAAAATCCTTCAAGGCTTAAATATTTCCATCCCATTCGCTGAGGCCCTAAGCTAAATGCCAGCTTACACAAAATTCTTGAAAGATATTCTTAGCAGGAAGAGGTCTATGTCCGAGCTGACTGACGAGGTCCGATCTTGGAGCTCCCATAAAAATTAGGTGACCCAGGTAAGTTCAGTATTACTATTGGTATTGGAGCTTACCGGTTTAAAGCTTTATGTGACTTAGCAGCCAGTGCAAGTTTACTTCCATTATCAATCTGGTCCAAAGCCAACATGGGACCATTGGAACCTGTCAATATGAAGTTGTACATGGCGGACGGATCTTGTGTCAAACCTACGGCGGTTGTGGATGATTTTCCAGTTCAGGTGGGCAAATTCTTTGTCCCAAATGATTTCATTGTCATGGAGATGCCCGAGGACCCGGTGGTGCCTATCATTCTAGGGAGACCCTTCCTAGCCACAACTGGAGCCATCATTAATGTTAGGCGGTGACGCCTAACTTTTGAGATTGGAGATGAGGTGGTGGAATTCCGATTTAACCCCACCATGAAAGAGACCAATGAAGCCGAGGTCAAAATGCTCTACACCCGCACTGACTTCATTGAATGTGGAGACCCAATCGAGAGGTTGTTGGATTATGATGCATTCTCCGGCAGAAGGTGGGCGGAGATTGATCCCGCAGCGTCGATACCGACCCTAGAAGGGTCGTTACCAAAGCTTTTGGCGGGAAAAGATGAACAAATAAATTCTACAGCATCGATATCGGGCTCTTCTACCTCGGTACCGAGGCTACTGGCAGGCAAAATCAAGTCGATATCGACCCCCTCTGGGTCGGTACCGACCCCTGTGATAGAAGATGAAGAGCTTATGGCGATTGATTACCTTGAGGAAGTTCTAAAGACAGATCATGAAGAACCAATTCTTATCCCGGCTAAGCCTACTCCAACGCTTAAGCCCCTTCTAGACTCCCTCAGGTATGAATTTCTCGGTCCTAACTCTACCTTCCCCGTCATCATCAACGCCAAATTAAAAGATGAGGAAGTAGATAAGCTAATTTCTGTACTTAGGACCCATAGAAAAGCCATTGGCTACTCTTTGGATGACATAACTGGCATATCCCCTTCGTTATGCATGCATAGGATCTACATGGAGGATAATCACAAACCCACAATAGAGCATCAACGTAGATTAAATCCTAACATGAAAGATGTAGCTAAAAAGTAAATCTTAAAATTACTTGATGCTGGGATAATTTTTCCTATATCGGACAACCAATGGGTGAGTCCGGTCAATGTAGTCCCTAAAAAAGGGGGAATGACTGTTATAGAGAATGAAAAAGGTGAATTAATTCCCACTAGGACCATAACTAGTTGGAGAATGTGCATTGATTATAGGAAGATAAATAGTGCTACAAGAAAAGATCGTTTTCCGCTTCCTTTCATTGATCAAGTTTTAGAACGCTTGACCCAGCATGATTACTTTTGTTACCTAGATGGCTATAGCGGTTTTGGCAGATTCCCATTCATCCTGATGATCAGGAGAAAACAATTTTTACTTGTCCCTATGGGACTTTTGCATACCGAAGAATGCCATTTGGGCTTTGCAATGCCCCTGCAACTTTTCAAAGATGCATGATGGCTATCTTCTCTGACATGATAGAGGACATAGTAGAAGTTTTTATGGATGCTTTTTCTGTTTATGGTTCTTCATTTGATGTTTGTCTTGCTAATCTTACTCGTGTGCTTAAAAGATGTGAAGAAACCAACCTTGTTCTAAATTGGGAAAAATGCCATTTTATGGTCCAAGAGGGGATAGTGCTAGGACACCTCGTCTCTAAAAGAGGGATTGAAGTAGACAAAGCCAAAATTGAGCTTATTGAAAAACTACCTCCTCCCTCTTCTGTAAAATACATTAGGAGTTTCTTAGGACATGCTGGCTTCTATAGACGTTTTATTAAGGATTTTTCTAAGATAGCTAAACCTTTGACTAACCTATTAATGAAAGATGTAGTGTTTGAGCTGTCTATAGAATGTCTTGAGGCTTTTTATAGGTTGAGAGAAGCACTTGTCTCTGCTCCTATCATACAATCCCCGGATTGGACACTGCCATTCGAAATCATGTGCGATACCAGCGATTATGCAGTCGGTGCAATACTAGGTCAGCGGAAGGATAAAAAACTCCACGCCATTTATTATGCAAGTAAGACGCTTGATGAGGCGCACAGTAAGTATACCACGACGGAGAAGGAATTCCTCGCTGTAGTATTTTCATTTGAAAAATTCCGCTCTTATTTGGTTGGTTCTAAAGTGATTGTTTACACTGATCATGAAGTTGTAAGATATTTAATGGCTAAGAAGGATGCCAAACCTAGGCTACTTCGTTGGATGCTCTTGTTGCAGGAATTTGATCATGAAATCCGGGACAAGAAAGGAGCAGAAAACTTGGTGGCGGATCACCTATCTAGGTTTCCAGTTGAACACATCACGGATTCCAACAATACTGTACCAATCGACGATTCCAGACCGGATGAGCACCTCATGCTGAACGAGGTCGAAATCTGCCAAAGGCTCGTTACCGACCCTACAAGGATCGGTATCGATCCTTCATCTAAGAAGTTGGAGAACGCTGAGCACATCGGTACCGAGGTAGGACAACTCGATACCGAGGCAGGACAGCTCGATAACGAGCTCAGAGAGGTCGTTACCAAGGAGATTAAGGAAGTCAGAGGGTCGATATCGACCTTTGTAGGGTCGGTAACGACCCCCCCCCCCCCAGGTACGTTTTCTAACCTTATTTCCAATTCAGATCCGTCATCATCCCTTCTTTCTACTTGTCTTCATTCAATTCATGCTATAAGAGGGTCGAAAACCCCTTGGTTTGCGGATTTTGCTAACTACCTTGTAGGAGGCGTAATTCCCGAGGGCCTGACCCCACAAAAGAAGAAGAAGTTTTTACATGATGTCAAACAATACTATTGGGATTATCCTTACTTGTTTAAACAAGGAAGTGACCACCTCTTTAGGCGTTGTATTCCAGAAGAAGAGATAGAGAGCGTAATCTGTCAATGTCACACTCTCCCAACCGGTGGCCATGCAAAAGGTTTCAAAACCACGGCGAAGATTCTTCAAAGTGGTCTCTATTGGCCAACCATTTTCAGGGATGTACAAGATTATGTGACTTCATGTGATGAATGCCAACGCTCTGGAAACATCACTTGGAGGCATGAGAACCCGCTAACAGGGATCCTAGAGGTCGAGCTTTTCGACGTTTGGGGCATAGATTTTATGGGACCCTTCCCCTCATCGGGCCCTTATAAGTATATCCTTGTCGCGGTTGATTATGTATCCAAGTGGGTAGAAGTCGTCGCTACAAGAACCAATGACGCCAAAACTGTGGCCAAATTTATTAAGACTAACATTTTTCCCAGGTTTGGAGTACCACGCGTTCTCATTAGTGATGGTGGTTCACACTTCATAGAGAGAAGCTTTTAAGCTCTCTTGGCTAAGTATGGGGTATCACATCGGGTGGCAACACCATACCATCCCCAAACTAGCGGCCAAGTGGAAGTTTCAAACCGACAAATCAAGAGCATTCTAGAGAAGACGGTCTCCCGCTCAAGGAAAGATTGGGCATCCAGGCTTGATGACGCTCTGTGGGCTTATAGGACGGCATACAAAACACCCATTCGCACCAATCCATACAACCTAGTTTATGGCAAGGCGTGCCATTTGCCAGTCGAGTTGGAACATAAGGCTTTATGGGCTCTCAAGGAGCTTAACATGGATCTGGACAAGGCCGGAGCAAAACGATTCATGGACTTGCAAGAGCTAGAGGAGTTGAGGCTACGGGCGTATGAGAATGCCAAAATCTACAAGGAGTGCACCAAGCGATGGCATGATAAGAAGTTGGTGCCAAAAACCTATGAAGTTGGCGACAAGGTACTTCTCTTTAACTCTAGACTTCGCTTATTTCCAGGGAAATTAAGATCAAGATGGAGTGTTCGGGCCATTTGTCGTCTACAACATTTATCCCCATGGTGCAATCGATCTAGTAGACAATAATGGAGCCATCTTCAAGGTCAATGGGCATTGGTTGAAGAAATATTATGAGCAAACCGACCCGGGTGAGGAAATCCGAGCCACGTGGGCTCTAACATCCTCTGATTAAGCTAAGGTAAGTTCGTCGGGCTAACGACGTTAAAAATAGCGCTTATAGGAGGCAACCCGCTTTTATTTTATTTTATTTTTCATAGTACTTTTTGCTAGTTTTCTTTTCTTTTTTTGTTTTTAAGACTAGATAATAGATTTTCGGAATAGAATTGTTTTGCTAAGTCATGCAGGCGAGATTGGGCAAAATCAAAGCAGCACCGTGGCTCGTTAACGACCCCCACATGGTCGGTAACGACCCCTGCAGTAAATCCAAAAAATGTTCAGCCAATTACAGTTTCTTCCTTATTGAACCTCTCTCTCAAGTGTTTAAAGATGTTTTCAAAGCCGCTTCAAAATTTATCTTATGAGTTCGTTTCCTTTTCCCTACTTCTCAATTTTTACCTTGCTTTGTTATAACAGTGGGGACACTGTTAGGTTCAAGTATGGGGTAGGGAGGGAAAAGAAAACTCTAGTGTGTGTCTTTGTGTTTTGCATGTGTTTGTGTGTTTTGTCTTGCTTTGATGTCTAGTTGTTTCAAGTTGGTTTTAGTTGCTTTGCTTAAAAAGAAAAATAAAAAAAGTTTTGAAAAATTTGAAAAAACACAAATAGATTTTCAGGATTTGATAAGTACCCTTGTCTTATGGTTCTAGGATAGTAATTGCTTGCATAATCATATAAATACATTTAGCATGCCTTTGATGGTATAGCCCGAGTCTACCATGAAATTGTTTTTATGTGAATTTTTAGCTTGTGATGAAACTGAGCATGTATAACTTTTAGCATGAGTTTAATTGCAATCCAACAAAATGATCTACCTTGTGAGATATCTTTGGCCTTATAGGGAGAACATCAAAAATCCCTCTTCTCGTTTGTGTGTGATTTACTCTTTTATGTGCATATTATCTTTTGGAATTGTGATGGTTATCTATTTCTCGAAGCCTCTATAAGATTTTAGTTCATTACTTGTGAAATCATATGATAGAGAGCTTATTTTTCATTAGCCTTATTAATCCTTATCCACCCTTGCATTATCCCTCTTTTTGAAGCCAATTTCTTTGTGCCTTAAAGCCTATTTTTGTAGCTCCACAAAATAATTTTCCTAGCCGATATATGCTTCACCCTATCCGGGGATTAGGACTTAGTTGGTTGGATTTGTTTTGTGAGTTTGAGTGTTGGTTCAAATAAAAGGGATGGGATGGGTAGAATGGAAGTCTTTTTGTTCAAAAAGTTGTAAAGAAAGGATTCTTGGTTTAAAAAAAAGAATGCACAAGTAAGAAAAGAATGAAATTGCAGCCTCGTTATCGACCCCCCCCCCCCCCCCTCCTTCGAAAAAAAAATCAGAAAATCATTGAAAATTCAGAAAAAGGAGGAGAAGAAAAAAAAAAGTGAATAAATGCAAGCAAAGAAAAGAGAAGGCCAAGAATTCTTTTTGTATCTATATGAGACTTTCTAGGATAAATTTGGGTTGATGAAGTGAGTTGAGCATTGAAGTTTAAGAGAGTTTGGTAAGATGTTCTCAAAAAAGTTTGGTGAGTTGTGTTGAGAGTTTAGGAGTCTATATTCCCGGATTTTTAGCACCACAAACCAAAAATATTTCCACTCCTTATTGTCATTACCAAGCCCCGTTACAACCCGACCGAATGGAAGCTTCTATGAAATTTTCCATTGAGCCTAAGTTCTCTTGATGATTTTACTTGTTTTGACAATCTTTGGTAGAGAGATTGGTGATATAAGTTACAATTTCTATGAGTTTTTGCATGTTTGATTGAGTTGAGAGTTGTACTTATAAGCATAAACACATGAGAGTTGAGTGAAACACATATCCCTTGTGAGGTGGGATTGTGATTGCTTGTGTTCATTAGTTGCTCATATATGTGTGATGACGTTAAAGTCACTTGTCTAAATTTCACTTGTGTTGAAGTTGCTTTTAGATAAGAGCTATTACTTGATAGATGTGTTGATGGTTTTGATCTATGTTTGGTGATTGCTTGAGGACAAGCAAGCTTAAGTATGGGGTATTTTGATGTCCATGTTTTTAGCATAGTTTTAGTATGTTTTTCTAGGTGTTTTAGTCTAGTTTAGTTGTGTTTTTGTGAGTGTTTTGTGTCTTTCTAGTATAATTTGCATATTTGTGAAAAGTATGGAAACTACGCTATTTGTGTGTTTTTGTGTAGGTTTTGAGGCGGATTTGGATGCATTCAAAGGACATTAGAAGAGAGGATCAAGCTAGGAAGAAAGAAGGAAGAAAACTATGGAAGAAACTCCCGCAAAATCCAAAGGAAGAAGGAAGAAATATGAGAAATCAAGTCAAGACCAACCTCGATATCGACCCACTCAGCCCAGCCGCCCAAAATTAAAAGCCCATTAATTGCTTTTATTCCACAATCTTTTATCTTTAGTAGGTTTTGTTTTTATGGAAACTTTTTAAGAGGGATATTCTAGTATAAATACCCTTGTTTAGACTCAATCCTCTCTCTCCCACGTTAGAATTAAAGGAGACGCCTCTTAGGGTTTAGTTTACACGTTATTTTGGATTTTTGGAAGACAAGTGTTGCTTGGAGCATAAGCAAGAAGATTGTGGGAGATTTTCTTGTGTTCTAAGTGTGTTCTAAGACAAGTTTGAAGTTTTAATTCAAGTAAGCCTTTAGTTTTAATTCAATTATGTTCTCTTTCAATTGTTTTGCTTGTTTTTCTCCAATCATGAGTGAGTAGTCTTCTTTTCTAGGGTTGGGGTTAGAAACCCGACATGATTGTGTATAAATGGTGATGTGATGAATGAATTGAATGCCTTTTATCTATTCTTCTACTTGTTTGTGCAAAAGCTTTGACGAAAGTTGAAGTATTTCATGTTCTTAACTTGATTGAAAGAGAAAGTTGTGAATTTGAATACGAGATAAAGTTTGAGACGAAAGTTGAGAACTTTCGATCAAAGCAAGTAGATTAAGTGAATTGATTTGTGAAAATTGATTGATTTGCTTGATTAAATTAACAAAAGTTGATAACTTTATGTTAAAGGCATAATATTTATGATATATGTTATTTAAAATTGCATGATTGTGTTGTGGTGAACCCCTATCCTAGAGTTTTTCCCTTATTTGAGTTAAGTTTTCAAACCCAGGTACCTCGATATCGACCCTGCCCAGGTCGATACCTACCTTCAATTTTCCCCTTTTTTCTTGATGTTTACTTAGTTTTTCTGCTGCATTCATACCTCGATATTGACCCTGCTCAGGTCGATACCGACCCCTTCCAGTGCATTTATTTAGTTGTTTTGCTTTGTTCTTTGCTTTGTTTTGCCTTCTCTTTTGCTTTTTAGTTTAGTAATCAAACATAACCTTGCTTCCCGTGGATGATCCTGACCTCCCTATACACAGCGGGGTCTTGACTACAAATTTATTTGTTGTCGGGAAACCCTATCAACACCAAACAGCTCTAAAACCTATAAAAACACCACCAAAGCTTATGTAGACTCCATATCTTAAGGAAATACGAAAACCAACACAAATGACTCTAAAGAAAACACAAAACCAAAGAAAAAAGACTCAAACACACAAAAACACACCTAAAAACACAACTAAAAAGGCGAGACTTGCTTGTCCTCAAGCAATCAACAAGACATCAATCAAAACCAACATCACAATTTTCGAGTCAATGCCCTTATCAAAAACAACATCAGAGCACAAGTAGAAATAGATAGACAAGTGATTCTAACGTCATCACACATACATGAGCAATCTTAAGCAAAAGCAAATTAAAATCCAACCTCACAAAAGTTAATGTGTTTCACTCAACTCTCAAGTGTTTAGGCTCATAATAACAACTCTCAACTCAATCCAATATACAAAAACTCATAGTCATTGTTACTTATATCACCAAACTCTCCACTAGAGATGTCAAAACAAGTAAAATCATCAAGAGAACTTGGGCTAAATGAAAAACTTCAAAGAAGCTTCCATTCGGTCGGGTTGTAATGGGGCTTGGTAATAATAATAAGGCGTGGAAATATTTTGTCTTGTGGTGCTAAAAATCCAGGAATCAAGACTCCTAAACTTTCCAACACAACTAACCAAAAATATAAAAAGAATATACCAAACTCTCTCAACATTATGCATACTCTTTCCTTTTAAGCCCTTATACCACTAATCTTGCATAAAAATCAAGGAAGATTTGGCTCATGCACACTTTCACTATTCAACTCTTTTTTTCTGATATTTCTTTTCTGATTTTTCTCTGACTTTTCACTATTTTTTTTTGGAAAGGTCGGTACAGATCCTACTAGGGTCGGTAACAATGTCAATGTTCTGCTTTTTTCCTTTCTTTCTTTTATAGCAAGTGCATTCAAGGAACCAAACTCCTTTTACATATCAAACTGCAAGATTTTTTCTTTTACCCAACCCAAAATTACCCCACACATGAACCAACACATCTCACTCAACAAAACCAAGTCCTACCAACACTAAGTCCTAATCTCCGAATAGGGTCAAGCTAATATCGGCTAGGGAATATTTTTGTGGATCTTACAAATAAAAGGCTTCAAGGCTCAAATTGGCTTCAAAAAGAGGATAATGATAAGGTAGGTAAAAAGAGATGATAAAAAGTGGTTTAAAGAAATAAGTTCTCCATCATATGACATCACATGTAATGAACTAATATCTCATAAAGGTTTCAAGAAATAGATAACCATATCAATGACAAATGATAATATGCATAAGGAGAGTAAATCACACAAGAAAAGGAGAGGGATTCTTGATGTTCTCCCTATAAAGCAAAAAATAACTCACAAGGTAGCAATTTTTGTTGGATTTAAGTCACCTTTACCTAAGATCATATGGGCTCAATTTCATCACATGCTAAGTATCCACATAACAATAATTTTTTCAACATGATTCAAGCAAAGCTATTCAAACATGCCATAGGAATTACATGATCAAGCAAGTTAAAGCATTATCATAGGACGTCTAAGTGGAGCATTATCAATCCAAAAACAACAAAACACAAAAACACAAACAAAGACACAAAAACTGAGTTTCCTTTTCCCCCACCCCATACTTAAACCAAACAGTGTCCTCACTGTTTAAAAACATAAAAAGAATAGAGAGGATAAGGAAAGGGAACTCGAAAAATGAAACTGAAGTTGTCTGAAACCATTGATCACTTGAGAAGTTTGCATTGTTTCCGGGTTTTCTATAGAGGTCGGTACCGATCCTGTGGGGGGTCGTTACCGAAACTGATGCTTGTATACTGATTTCTTCATTGTTGCATTTGTGCCCGAGTGTCTTGAATTGTTTTTCTTTGATGTAGCGCTTCGTCTTCATCTTTGTACATGAGTCACTTCATAAAAACATCTATCCCGACTATACTAATCTTACCTAATAAAAACAAGTCAAAAGAAAGCTAGCAAAAAGATCTAAGAAACTAAAACAAAAAACGGGTTGTCTCCCGTAAGCACTATTTTTAACGTCGTTAGCCCGACGAACTTACCTTGGCTCTAAGGTGGCTTCTCTCCGGCTTTGTAGGGATCAAATAAACCCCATACTTATCTGGAAAAACATCAAAGCTTCTTTCTAAGAGATGTGGTCCTCTATCATCAACAAGTATGCTCGGAAGTCCTACATAAGGGTTAGAAAAGTCTGAAAACCAAGGGGGTTTCGACTCCTTCACAATATGTATAGTAGGATGGGATATGGACAAAGGATAGGAGAAAGGATCATGACCAAAATGAATTGGTTTAGAGCAAGAAGACTCACCGAGATCGATCAGATAAGAGGTCGTTACCGAGGTAGATGGGGTCGTTAACGACCCTATTGGGTTTGTCAGAGCTTCGGTAACGTGCAGGTCAAACTCGGTTACGGTGCGGGACTTGGTACCGACCCATGGTGGGTCGGTAGGCCTCTTGGTATGCGTCTTGTTCGTGGATATTCCTGCTTCCGCGCTCAGAGAAGGGTCGTTACCGAGCCATGGGGGTCGGTAGGCTCATTGATAGGCACATCTTCCTTGAATATGCTCATTTCTGGTCTCAGGAAAAGGTCGTTACCGACCCATGGTGGATCGGTAGGCTCTTCAGTACTGTTTTTAGCGACCTCGTTCACGGCAGGATTGAAGCGAAACTCGACCATCTCTTCTCCAATATCGAATGTTAGGAGCCCCTTTTTTACATCAACACTTGCACCTGCGGTGGTTAAGAATGGCCTCCCAAGAATGATAGGCACTATAGGGTCTTCAGGCATGTCTAGAACAATGAAGTCGTTTGGAACAAAGAATTTGCCGACTTGGAGAGGAACATCTTCAACGACTCCAGTTGCCTTCACACAAGATCTGTTTGCCATGTAGAGATTCATATTGAAAGGTTCTAGCCGTCCCATATTAGCTTTGGACCAAATAGAGAGTGGTAGCAGACTAGCACTGGCACCTAGATCACACAAAGCTTTAAACTGATAAGCTCCAATCCCAATTGTAATGGAAAACTTACCTGGATCGCCTAACTTCTCTGGGAGCTCTATGGACTGGACCTCATTCGTCAGTTCTGAAATAGATCGTTTCCTGCTCAAGATCTCTTTTAAGAATTTAGTGTACGCAGGCATTTCATTAAGGGCCTCAGTAAATGGTATAGAAATATTTAGGCCTTGAAGAATTTTAACAAAACGTCTAAACTTTCCTTTCGTTACATCATTAGCTTTCTTGGTTGGGAAAGGAAGAGTCTTTGACGGATTTGGAGCAAAAAGAGACCCGGATCGAGGTTCTACCGAGTCGACAAGAGGGTCGACCGGTGTAGAAGGAGGGTCGGTACCGACCCTGTGGGGGTCGGTAACGACTGCATGACTGAGAGAGAGGTTTGGTTTATAAGATTTACCTGGTCCGGCAGGCTCATTAACGACCCTGGGGGGTCAGTAATGAGGTCGACTAGGATTTCGTCTTCATTGTCGTGCTCTTTTTCCTTAGTCTCAGCACGTCCTGGCAATGTCTTTCCGCTCCTGAGGTGTATGGCTGCAATTTGTCCTCTAGGGTTCTCTTCGGGATGGCCCGGGAGTTGACCTTGCAGTCTTGGAATTTGTGTAGCTAGGTTGCCAAATTGGGAGTTTACGCTCTTTTTCCATGTCTCTAATTCTCCCAATTGAACATGTACACCTTTCATTTGATTATTTAAGTCGGCACGCACTCCATTTATTCCATCATGAATACCTTGTACCCAAGATGGAGGTTCTTTATAGCCTGGCGGCCTATAAGGCGGAACCCTTTGTTCTTGTTGAGGAGGTTGGCTCCCTTGGCCATGTGCATAATTGCCCCAGGTGGGTTGATTGTTATTCCTCCCTGCATAAGAATTATATACTTGGTTCCTATAGGGACCCCTCATGTAGTTAGCTTCTTCATATGCCTCAGCAGCACGAACCTGTTGCAAGTTAGTGCAGGCAAAAGTAGCATGGGCTTGAGACCCGCATTCTTGACAAGATGGAGATGATTTAAGATAACTTACCTGCTTTTCCAGGCGGTTGATTTCGTCTTGCAAGAACCGGTGCTTCACTTCGGGGTCTACCTCGTCCTTGTTCGGATTATAGAGCCTTCGTTGGGGCTGTTGGGCTTGCTGCATTCCGTACATTGCATTGTAGTTAGTCAACTTGTCGAGCAACGCCCAAGAATCCTCGGGATCCATCTCTATGAAACCGCAAGTAATATGTAGATTGATGTGGTTCTTTATTTCAGCATTGATCCCTTGGAAGAAGATATCTTGGAGCACATATTGTGGTTTCCCATGGGTAGGGCATTGTCTAAGCATCTCCTTGAATCTCTCCCATGTCTCCACAAATGTCACATTAGGCAGCTGGTGGTAGGAGGTGATACGTTTCCTTAACTCCGTAGTTTTGGCAGGAGGAAAGAACTTTGTCATGAATAAGTCATGCAGAGTTTCCCACTTCTTTATTGACTTGGGAGGTAGGCTCTCTAACCAGTTCAGGGCTTTTCCTGTAAGAGACCACTTGAAGGCTTTCAACAAAACATATTCTAAAGAGACACCGTTAGCAGCAATAGTGTCACATAAATCAAGGAAATTTCTAATATGTTCTATTAGGCATTCCATTAGTTTCCCTTCAAATTGAGATCTTTTAATTAAGGATATGAATCGAGATTTGATCTCAAAAGCTTTCTCTATCTCAGGGAGTACGATGGCTGATTCTGGCACCTTCAGTTCTGGGTGCATGTATTGCTTGGCATTCTTTGGAAAAGCATCCAACTACTCTCTTAGACGGGCAGTGTGCTCTCACTCACGTTCAACCTCAGCAGTTGCATTGTCTTTTTCAGCTTGCAATGCTTCCATCTGTTTGCGGAGGGCAACCATCTGTTGAGCCATCTCTTCAGTGGTTTCCATTGCTTTGTTTTCTCTTTATCTGCGGCAGAAGAATTGCTCGGGTTCAGGGTCCACTACTGAATTAGAGACAACTCAGTGTCCTTCAGCTGACATACATTGTAAGAAAAAACAAAAACAAAAACAGAAACAAAAATAAAAGCAAAATAGGTTCTCAAAGAGGGTCGGTATCGAGGCCCAAGGTGTCGGTAACGAGCTTGCAATGATCTCGTAAAAAAGAAAAAAGAAAAGTAAAAACTGGGTTTGTCGACAAGGTCGGTACCGACCTAGGTAAGGTCGTTACCGACTCGACATTGTTCCCGAAAACGTTAAAAGAACAAAACTTGGCACTATTGAAATCTCCCCAGCAACGGCGCCAATTAGTTGATAGGGTTTCTTGACAACAAATAAATTTATAATCAAGACCCCGCTGTGTATAGCGAAGTCAGGTTCGTCCACGGGAGAAAGTCAGTATCAAGTTTTGTTCTTACTTAGAGCGCAAGTAATCAACAAAGATAGGGTTTTTATCAAGTAGAGAGAGAAAATCTAAGGTTTTGGTATCCCCACACAATAATTATGCATGCAAACGCTAATGAAACACAAAGATCATGCCTTTATCACATAAAGTTGCTAACTTTCGTCAACTAAGCAAGTAAATCAATAAAGTTTCGCTAAATTAATAAACTTGTTCTATCAATCTCTTCTACTTCAACTAGGATTGATCCGCTTTCGCTTCAAAACCCTAATTAACTATTCTGATCCAAAGTTTCTGCTTTTGCTTCAACTATGAATGCAAAATTCCTTATCAACTTTCGTTTCAAGGATTAAGAACAAAAGAATAGATTCATGCAATAAAAAACAATCAAAACATGATCAAAAAGCAAGCATACATAACCATTGTTGGGTTTAACCCCAACCTTAGAGAGAGAGAGAGAGAGAGAGAGACTACTCACAATTCATGATTAAAACAACTAAATTAATTAAATAAAAGCTTACAACCGAATCCAAGACAAACTTGTTCTCCAAGCAACTCCAAAACTCGTCTCTCTTCTCTATCTCACGCCTCCTCTCTCTAACTTCTACCCTACAACTAACTTGAATGATAAGAAAACATAAATTAGAACAAGAGTATTTATAGAGAAAACTAACCTATCTCTAAGGAAATAAATCTTCTAAAAGATATAATGAATCTTTAAAAGATATATCCCCTTAAGGAAACTAATAAAAGGGATAAAAATTCATTTTAATTCCGCCGACTCTGATGTTCCTACCGACACGGGACCCTCGGTACTGACCCCGTCAAGGTCAGTAGGCTTTTTTGCTGAATTCTCGACTTTCTTCTTCCTGAGCACCTCGGTACAAACCTTGTGACCTCGGTACCAACCCTCACTGTCTTGTAATTTGGCTCGTTATTGCTTCGATAGAGGGGTCGTTAGCCTTCCTTTTGCCTTGATTCTTCTTCCTTAAGCTCGGTAACGGTCTCCAAAGCTTCCTTCATGGCTTTAACTTGATCTTCATGTCTTTCTTGAGTGCTTTTCACCGGTTTCTCATCATCTCCTAAAATATGCTCCAAACAGCTCCAAAACCTATAAAAAACACCACCAAAGCTTATGTAAACTCCATATCTTAAGGAAATACGAAAACCTACACAAACGACTCTAAAGAAAACACAAAACCAAAGAAAAAAAGACTCAAACACACAAAAACACACCCTAAAAACACAACTAAAAAGGCGGATATCAGAGCCCGAGAGTGATCCAAGAGCAACAAGGAAGAATGCAAGAAGAAGAAAGTCCAGAGCTGGTCGATGGCGAGTGCGTGAACTCGACAACAACGTAGAAGACAATTCAGGTGCTAAAGGGAACTGCACCAGGAAGTTGCAAGATTTGAGTACTTTGTTTAAACGTTATAATGACCTTAGGAACTAGATAGTGAGATTCGTTGGTATTGCTGGAATTTGGTGATTGCTAGTAATATAGAAGTTCAAATATGTATCTTGTAACTAAGGAACTATAGTTTAATAAATTTCTCATTCAAAATCATCCAAGGGAGGTAGATGTTTACCCATTCAACTTGTTGGTTGAAGTGGGGTTCCTCTATAAGGAATCGTGTCCTTTGTTATTGTGTATTTTACATTCTACTTTTGCTTTTTATGCTGTGTAAGAGAACTGTCTTTGGAACAATTTCTGCTTGTTCAAACTAACAACCTTCTATGATCCTACAATTGGTTTCAGAGCCTGGTGCTCTAGATTGTTTGTGTAGTTGCAAGATGTCGACGAAATTCAATGTGATCGGGCATGGGAACAACAAGCCACCTAGAATGATTGAAGGACACTTTGAACGATGGTAAGGATTGATGAAAGACTGGATGCACAGTCACGATTACTAGGCATGGATAGTAATTAAGAAACTGAAAAATGCCCATCTTGAGGAAAGAATCAAAGTTCTAGAGAATGGAACCAAAGGGAACAGAGACTACAATATTGGGAAAACCTCTCACCAAATCTATGTTAAGATTGCCAAGGAAAATGGTTCCAAATTAAAGTACTCTACAAAGTGACTATTGAGAGAAATCGAATTCAAAAACCCCATCATAAATATTACCTAGGGGAGTGCTACAAAACCTACTGGAGTTGTGGGAATCATGGACATTACAATGAATAGTGTCAAAAGGGTAAATCTAGTTCCAATGTGAATCACACGAAATGGAACAACATCAGATCTCATCATAGTGACTCTTTCTCATATGATTTGTCTAGGAACAATAGAATATGTGATGTGAATATTGCTGAATATGTGATCAACTACTATCCGTGTAAGGAACCGGGCAAGAAAAATCTTGTCTGGGTAATCAAACACTGTTTGTTTTGTAGGCGAAGGTGAGGGAGAATTGTATGTGGTTCATCGAAAATGCATGCTCAAACCAAATGATATGAAACTTAAACAATCTAACCTCTCTTAACACCCAAGTTGATGGAGAAAAGATTTCCTTCGACAACAAAAACAAAATAGCCATTCAAGGATTTGGAGAAGTCAAGCTCAACAAATCAATTAAAATAAACAATGTGAATCTTGTGACAGATCTGGGATATATACAATCTCTTGTGTGTGGCACAACTTTGCATTCAAGGAAACAATATTGTTTCCTTTGATTCAAATGAATGCTTGGTGGTAAACAAGGTGACCAACCATGTTTTTCTTATAGGGAAACGTTCAAACAATATCTGCGACCATGTGGTCGCTAAATTGTGGCGCCAAAATTTCTCGCGAGTATTTAGCGACCATGTGTTAAGTGGTCGCGAAATGTTTTTTTTTTTAAGTTTTTGCATTAGCGAGTGGTTGCAAATTAGCGATCATATTATGTAGTCGCTAAATCTGTAAAATGGTGCAGTGAGCGTGTGTTTCTCAAAACAAAGCTTACCATATTTATAGGAGAAGCTCGTTCTCTACCTTTATAGAGTCGACGACCCTCTCCCCTACTTAGCCTGCAGCAATCCGATATTCTATCCATTCGTAGATAGAATATCTTTCTTTCCAAATACAGTAGCAATTAAATAAGATAATAATTCTATCTTATGTACTTAATATATCAAAGATATCATAAAAGAGCACAAAAATATTATCCATAAATAATATAGCTCTTAGCACAAAGATATTAAAAATATAAATATACTAAAGGGACAAATAAATATATATATAATAATAATTAAAAAATAGCGAATACTTAATTACCGCAAAATATACACACATTAATCTTTTCCAAATAAAAATCTCCACAAATCCGGCGCAATCAGATATAAAAGAGCATCTCCAACAACTTCCCCATATTATTGGAAAGTGTGTATTTGGAGAATTTGGTACAAGTTTTTGCTCCAACGGTTTCTCCATCACATTCCCCATAATAGAGAATGATGAGATAAAGGGAGGCATCTTCCCTACATTTGGGGAATTCTCCAAAAATATTTAGGGAATGTATTAATTACATATACTATCATGGCAACTTTCAATTGGTTATATTATATTTTATAATATTTTGATAAATATATATATACATAATAAATATGGGATTCTCTATTTGTTGGAGTTGAAGTAAAATTATTTTGAAGAATATAGCATTTGGTTCTCTATTTCATGTTCTAAAATCTTAAATCAAATTGATATTAGATCCAATAATTCTCTCTCTTTTATCACTCACATTTGTTAGTTTTATTGTACAAGATGAAGAACCCCACACAGATACGTACTGTATTAAAGATTAATGTTGAAAATCAAAATAAGTCTACAATTATTGTGATTTCATTATTGATGTCAAGTTGGTGGAGAGAGCAAAGAAATTGAAGGGAAGGACAATGACTTAGGAATTTCTATAGACAATGAAACAACACATTTCTACATGGATGATATTTGTTTCTCCTTGATACATTTTTAGACTTCCAAAAAAAAAAAACCAATGTAGGCATGCATGTTGAGTAGTTATTCTAATTCAAGTAAGATGTTCTCTTAAGATTTTATGAGCTTACACAAACGTATCATCATCTAAAGTGTGATTTTCATTGCTTTCTAGAAATTCTTAAGATAGAAAAGAATGTCTATCATATTTAAGTTTAGATTGACAGCCGGGTGTATTGGTGAAATGTTAAATGTGTCCGTATAAAAACAAAGGTTATAAATGCAGCTCTCCTAATTCACAGAGAGAGAGAGAGAGACCGACCTATCATAAATTAGAATGCTGACCTGTTAGGTGCACAACAATTAATTACTGATAAAAATATCATGCTGAATTAATCTAACCATATCCCTACCGTCCAATCATGGAGATGGAAACACATGGAGATCCAACGGCCAGAAAATCTCCTCAGCAATGGATTCTCCCTCACGAAAACACTCCCTTCCTTCTCTATATAACCTGCTGCAGCAAAGAGAGAGTAAGAGCAAAAATTGAAGACTTTTCTGCACCTGGAATAATGTCGAAAAACGCCGCGTTTTGGGTGACGCTATTGGCGGCCGTTGCCTTGGTGGTGGAGGCGGTTACAGTGGAGGAGCTGAAGCGGCTGGCGGTGGAGGACAAAATCAGTTGCATTTTGGTGTTCGGAGACTCGAGCGTTGACCCCGGAAATAACAACTGGATTCCGACGACGGTGAAGAGCAACTTCCCCCCGTACGGGAAAGACTTCATCAACGGCAAGGCCACGGGGCGCTTCTCCGATGGACGCCTTGCCACCGATTTTGTTGGTAACTAACTAACCACACAAGTGAATGAAAATAACTCCTGTTTATTTTTCGTAACTTACCAAGCACTAATATAGCGTAAGTTCGTAGCGGTAGCACTATTGTTGGTGAAACATTTTGCGATAAATTTGTTCGTTAATACTTGTAAACAAAATATTAATCGTACGTTCAACTTTTATTAAGCTATTTTAGCTCACGGGTGATTATATTAGGTCACCTTAAATTTGTCAAGAACGAATAAAAAAATTTTCCCATACGCTTCTGAAGATAGTGTGTTGGAAATACTTCTTTAGTTTATTGAAGCTTGAAAATTTTTACATAAGGAAAGAGGTTTCTTATTTTAGAAAGATAGAATTTTTTGAAAGTTTTATGGATAGGTGTAGTTTTTTGGATATTTATGTGAAATCTCCCAAATAATTGGTGAGTAAATGTAAGATTTTTTTTTTGGTAAGCTCTTACATAAAGTTTACCATAACATATGAAAAAAAAAACTAAATTTATTACATATTATAGATATTAAAAGAAAAAATGCTTAGATCTCCATATAATCCAAGGTTAGGTTTGAACTTTGAAACACTCCCTGCAAAACTCCACAAACCTCTGCCGATTTATAGAAATGCCTTTGCTTTATACGGAGTAAGACTTTGTTTCGGAAAAATCATTTTAATTTGTACTTTGTATATTAAAAATAAGTTTGGTGGAAAGGCATCTCAATAAGGATTTATATTTGAATTTGAATGAAAACAAGGTTTAATTTTGAGAGAATTTTTTCACATATCTCTCTGGACTAATTTTATTTTTCTTGCAAAAACTGTCATTATCAATTAAACTGTACTTAAAAAGACATTTACCCAACACAGCCTATGTTGTAATCACTTGAACCATGTGTCACATATTATAGAATAAATGATAGTATATTAAGAGAGGCTGCAAATAGGACAGATGAATAGAGGATCTATCATCTAACATAACGCTTTAAAAATGATGTAGATGGGCTATTATTACTCATATGTGACGAAACAGAGTTTATCATGATTAACGAGATTTTTTCTTTACTGTACCTAGATATATAGAACTCTAAAATAGATGCCCAGCCGGAGAGTTTACTCATTGACGAAATGTCCCGGAGAATTAATTGTATGATTAGATGTCCAAAGACCATTATCAGGATTTCAGTTTACTCAAAACATTTTCTTGTAAATACATTATTATTATTATTATTATTATTATTATTATTATTATTATTATAACTTTCTAAATTAATCCCCTATATAAATTGTGTAACTTGTAAAAATGCAATAGCGGAGGCCATGGGGAAAACAAAGGTATTGTCAGGATTTCTGGACCCAACTCTGAAGAAGGAAGATCTTGTGAAGGGGGTGAGCTTTGCCTCCGCTGGATCTGGCTACGATGATCTAACTGCTAACCTCTCCGTAAGCACATTACTAATTAATTAACTTTGTCTATATTTATTGTTACAAAAGTATGGTTAATTAATTGTTTCTGATCCACGTGAAATGACTTGAAAATAGACTCACTACAACCCTGAGTGAAGCATATTTTTCTTTACTTTACCTATATATAACTCTTAACTCAAATTAATTCAACTTATACTGACTAAAAAGTACGTACGTGTAATGTCTACCTTAATAAGTATATATACTACTCTCTCCGTCCTATTATTTCGTTCTCACTTCTCTTTGTGCACAATAATTAAGAAATTGTATTGGAAAATGTTAAAGAAGGTACAAAGTATTAGAAAGTGTGAGAAAAGTGTTGAAAAGTGGGAAGAAAGTATTGGAAAGTGTGAAAAATATTAAAAAATGATAAAGTGGGTAAAAGGAGTGAGTATTGGGGTAATTTGCGTAAAAAGTAAGGGTATAAGAATAATTTTCCTATATCCTAAAATGAAAAGATTTAGAAGTAAGAAGATTATTTTGGGACGCTTTAAAAGAAAGGTGGGAAGGAAAAAGTGGGACAGGGAGTATCAGTTTCCCAAAATATATTTGTTTTTAAAATCACAGAAACAGGAAACAAAATATGTTTCATTCCAATGCCATCAGTTTCCCAAACAGGAACCTATACAAACTTTTGAGCTCTTAATTTTCCCAAATTAACTAAGCATGACTAGCTAGCTTCTAACATCCTCTACACTACTGTCGCTCGTAAATTTCTGCACTTAGCTAGCTAGACAAAGAAACTGTCAGATCCCTATCTAGACAATCTAGTAGCTAGCAAGATAGCTTGGCATTAAAACTAAGCTACATGATATTGAATTATTGATACATCTATTACTAATAACTAAAGCCGAAGCAATTTCTGTCACCACGTTGCGCCACATCACCCTTTTATTAAAATAATAATTTTAAATAGTTAATTATGTAAAAAAAAAGTTATCTAAAAACTAAACATAAAGATAAAATACTATTTGTAAAAATTTATCCCCAAATAAATATAAAGATAAAATAATATTAGTAGATTTGACCAAAATAAAAAAAAAAAAAAGTACATTATATTTATTAGATTTGTAAAAGATACATTAAAAAAAGATAAAAAAAAAATATGTACACGTGATCACATATATATCTTTGAAATAAAACAATCATATCTATCTATGACTATATATTAAAGTTGTAAATTTTCTATCCACCACATTAATTCTGGTCTCATCTTATATTAAAAAAATTATTTATGTTATTTTTTTTCCTATTAAATTCCTTTCTATTTATTCATGTGGAAAAAAATTAATTCGAAGATAAATTATTTATATAATTACTTGCCTAAATTAAATTTTTATAAAAAAATTATGTTATATTTTGATTATTTTCCTAAATTTCCTTTTTGTATTTTTATGTAAATATGGAAGATAAATTATATCTATGACTTGATATTTTATTAGATATATTTTAAAAAAGATATTAATAAAAAAATTTAATATAAAATTTAATTTAAGTAATTTATTGCCTATAATATGTACAAAAATTATTTTATTTTTGAAATCAAATAAAACAAATTAAATCTAGATTATTAAGTTTAAAATTGAAGATAAACATTGATTATTAAGATAAAATAATCTATATTGCTCTTTTTCCTTGACAATATTTCATAAACAGGTTTAACTCATTATATTCGTTGGGCCGTTCACGACTATATGGATTTAATATTTAATTTATTTAATGAATAGTATTTTAATTCATTATAAAAAATAAAAATAATGTATTTATTAGAAAAATCATTAATGTGAGCCAATCTACAAATAAGAATGATAACTTTTAAATTTTCCATCTATAAATATTTTGTATTTTATTTATTAATTTTTTATCTATAAATATGATAGTTAAATGCAATATTGTCATCAAATTTTATTGTCTCAATCACCATATTTTTAGTTAGTAATTTTTTATAATAATATTTATATTCATAAATATGACAAGTTTTTTAATTAATATGGACCATGTTTTTAATTGTAGATTTTATATTAAATTTATATTTTCTTATATTAATTTTTTGTTCAGAAGTATGATAACTTTTTGAATTTTCTATCCATAAACATGTTGATTTTTTATACTAACTTTCTATTAATAAGTATGACAATTTTTTAATTAATTCGGTATGGATATGTTGTGTTTTATAATATATTAAATTTCTATTCATAAGTATGTTAATTTTTTATATTACAAATATGTAAATAAATAAATAAAAATTATTGATCCTTTACTGTTAAACCGATTAATCGGGTCAGTTCAATTGAGTTTAGGTTCAGTCATTTCGGATTCGTGTTGAGTACGAGTTCATGTCGTTAAAATTTATGGATTCATTGAGTCAATTCATTGTGCTTTTTGTGCGTGTTCGAGTGAACCCTATGAGTTAAGATCATCAACTTTTTTTTATAATTATTACATAAATATTGCAAATAACATTTTAAAAAATAAGATATTATTGGTATACATTTTGCGTATCCCTTAATAAATAAGTAAAAAATTATTAGTCTATTAATGTTAAAACAATTAATCGAGTAGATTCAGTTAAGTTCGGATTCGAGTTCAGTTTTGCTTCATGGCATTAAAATTTACAGATAAATTGAGTCAATTAGTTGTGGTTTTTATGCAGGTTTGAGTCGTCCTAACAGATCGAGAGCATCTGCTTTTAATGATTATCAAAATAGCATTATATCAAAATAATATCTTGATAATAAAACAATATTATTTTTACTATATCATATGTAAATTAATATATTAGTACTTTTTATTTGAAAAAGCCCCGAGCAAGGCCCGGGTCATAAACTAGTTTATATCTAACTTACCGACCAAATTTATATCTAGGTCAATTGGTGCGTGCAAAAGCACGTGCTAGGCAGCGTTATGGAATTAATGTGTTTGACCCCCTCTACGCTTCTCTCTAGAACTCACATGATGAATACAGCATTAAATTTCTTCTAGTAGCAGAATTTATATCTCCTACTTTGTGGGTGCGTGAATGAATGACAATGGGTTTCTAGTAAGTAGAGTATACTCCTATAGTATAATGTGTTCGTGGGTGATGAATAAGCAGGAGGTGCTGACAATATCAAGGCAGCTGGAGTACATGAGGCACTACAAGCTGCACCTGGGAGGTGTGCTGGGGAAGACCAAGGCAGAAGATCACGTGAGGAAGGCCACCTTCATACTGAGCTTGGGCTCCAACGACTTGCTTCAAAACTACTTCCTCGAGCCCACTCGCTCCAAGCAGTTCACCCTCGCAGCCTATCAGAACTTCCTCGTCTCGTCCCTCCGCTCCTACATTCAGGTTTAAATGTTTATTATACACTGGGTCCTCAGGAATACTTTTCAACAATATATGCCTCGACGAATCACAACAAACTCTTATGTTATGTCCATTCATTACTTAATTAATAATTATTGTGCCGATATAATAGCTGTCTATTAATTGATCGACTTATCCAATACAGTAGTACTCACTAAATGCGCGCATGTCCCATCAATTAGCAGATCGACCAACCACTCAGTACTCTTGAAATAAATCTAATACTATAATTTTCGAATTGGTCAGGGAATGCACAAACTGGGTGCGAGAAGAGTAGTCGTAGTCGGCGTGCCTAACCTCGGGTGCATGCCTATCGCAAGAACGTTGGCCGGCTCCGACACCGAATGTGCCGAAACTTACAACAACGCCGCCGCTTCTCTCAACTCGAAGATCCAAAAAACCCTGTCAACCCTACAAACCACTCTTAATATGAAAACCGTCTTCATCGACGTCTACAAGATCATCGAGCGGGCCATAACCAACCCTAAAGACTATGGTTACACGGAGACATCAAAAGGATGCTGCGGGACGGGGGCATTCGAGTATGGGGACACGTGCAAAGGGCTAACCACGTGCCAGGATCCAACCAAGTACGTTTTCTGGGATGCGGTTCATCCCTCCGAGAGGACTTATGAGATACTGGCCCATGAGATTTTAGACTCTCTTAACTATGATTTCTTACTCTAGCCAATTACTTGGATCTTTTATGCGCGCCCAAAGGACGTCGGTCCTCGGATTCTCTAGCTTCTTTCTGGCCGATCATCAAAGATGATAACTTTAATTGTTTAATTTGGTGCTTTTATGAAAATGTACGTAGTACAATTAATTGATTGTACGTGCTTTGTTAAGTATTATTTTGCCAAGTAAATGATCTTGTTCGTGCATATATCAGTATCACATATAACATGAGTCTTTCGTATATGTGGCTTATTATGTTTTACCATGCTGTGTTGGCATTGATACAAATGCAAACTTAAACTTAAACATGATTGTTATTAGGATCTTTAATCATACTCTTAATTATAAAGACATAAATACATACCAATAGGCATCGCGATCAAGAGAGAACGAAGATGATGAGACTTGGTATGTTGGAACAAAAACGCAGTCTTGGAATTCACCTTCTCTCTTAGCATCTCTTTTAATTTCATGTATTATGAAATCATAACCTAAATTCGGATTATTTATATAGACAGAGAGGGAGGACCGAAGTGATATAATCTCAACTGTTCGTCAAAGTTGATCATAAAAGATAGTATCTTTATATTTATTGAAAATTATAGCTTCTCATTATAATCTTATCTTATCAAATCAATTATTTCATAAATAAACCTAATGTTATATGGGCATATAATGAGATGTTCGAAATACCCACAAGCTCATACTTATTGGGTTATTAATATATTACATTCTCCCACTTGGTCCATATGGCAAATGCTTTAATGGTCATATAGGAACAAACATTAGGCACACATGGATATTGAATTGATATTCATAATAGGTTTATCTTAATTTCCCTCTTTTGATCGGAATCATCAATCAGGATCATAGTGGTTTTACATTAATTAAAGAACGCAGTCCCTTCCATGCACCACTAACTGACAATCAACATCTAATTAAGTCTTTAAAAATAGAAGTAAACATAGCGGTCCACATTAATGTCTTGAAGAAAGACTAGTTCTTTTATCATGCATTATTTTAAAATGTACATAGATAATCCATAATATGAAACAGAAAATTTTCAAAAGTTGCAATAATGAATATTCGAAAACAATGTTCTAATAAAAGTACTTAGCAATCCATAAATTCATGAAAAGGAAAAGCTACATTATTAGTCACCGTAAAGACCCATTGCTTCAACATGCTACATAAATGTCTTAGGTGGTAACCCCTTAGCTAATGGATTTGCTATATTAGCACGAATGTTGATATGCTCAATCGACACTCTTTTCTTCCGAACTTTATCCTAGATTGGTAAGTATCTCATCTTCATGTGCTTTATACCCTCAGAATACTTATCATTATTAGAAAACACTACACCATTCTGCAGATTTAGCGACCATATTTTAGCGACCACGAAATATGGTCGCTATTTAGCGACCATATGGTCGCCAATGGTCGCAATTCTGGACGTCAAAACGGGGGAAAAAATAAAACCAAATTTGCGACCACGTGGTCGCTAAAATGGGCGACCATATGGTCGCTAGGCCTTTATAGTCGCAACAAGGGCGCGGGCTAATTTCCCGCTAGCATGTAGCGACCATATGGTCGCTGAAGGTTGCGACCATATGGTCGCAACGAGTACAGCAGATCTGAGCGACCATATGGTCGCAACTGTCAGCGACCATATGGTCGCGAACGAACTAGCGATCATATGGTCGCAACCTTAGCGACCATGTGGTCGCTGACTTGGTCAGATGTTTTGGCGCGGCACATCTATTTTGGCGGGTAATATCCCGCGTTTGTGGCGACCACTTGGTCGCTAAAAACAGTAATTCGTAAAATTTCCGCCATTTCAACATATATTGCATTCTCATTCCGCTAAAAAAATGCATTCTCATTCCGCTTCAACACAACTTCACTCTCATTCCGCTCTCTTCCAAAATATTCACAAAAGAGAGAAAATTCAACCACAACTTCACTCTGTAGGAAGAAATTCCATCAAATTTTACCGACATCCTAACTAAAGGTATGTATTTAAATCTTATTTCCAATTTATCATTCCGTCATTATATTGTTTGAGTGTAATATTGACGGTAGAAAGCTTTCGTTTATATATTTATAAGAGATTGTGTTACAGAATTTTACCGCAAATAGCAACTATTGTTTTAAATGTCTGTTATACTGTTTTGAAGTTGGAGACCATATGGACGCTAATTAGCGACCATATGGTCGCCAAATGCATATCAGCGACCATATGGTCGCTAATTAGCGTCCATATGGTCGCTAAATTCAGTTGAATTAATTTAATTGTTGTTGTTGTTGTTGTTGTTGTTGTTGTTGTTGTTGTTGTTGTTGTTGTTGTTGTTGTTGTTGTTGTTGTTGTTGTTGTTGTTGTTGTTGTTGTTGTTGTTGTTGTTGTTGTTGTTGTTGTTGTTGTTGTTGTTGTTGTTGTTGTTGTTGTTGTTGTTGTTGTTGTTGTTGTTGTTGTTGTTGTTGTTGTTGTTGTTGTTGTTGTTGTTGTTGTTGTTGTTGTTGTTGTTGTTGTTGTTGTTGTTGTTGTTGTTGTTGTTGTTGTTGTTGTTGTTGTTGTTGTTGTTGTTGTTGTTGTTGTTGTTGTTGTTGTTGTTGTTGTTGTTGTTGTTGTTGTTGTTGTTGTTGTTGTTGTTGTTGTTGTTGTTGTTGTTGTTGTTGTTGTTGTTGTTGTTGTTGTTGTTGTTGTTGTTGTTGTTGTTGTTGTTGTTGTTGTTGTTGTTGTTGTTGTTGTTGTTGTTGTTGTTGTTGTTGTTGTTGTTGTTGTTGTTGTTGTTGTTGTTGTTGTTGTTGTTGTTGTTGTTGTTGTTGTTGTTGTTGTTGTTGTTGTTGTTGTTGTTGTTGTTGTTGTTGTTGTTGTTGTTGTTGTTGTTGTTGTTGTTGTTGTTGTTGTTGTTGTTGTTGTTGTTGTTGTTGTTGTTGTTGTTGTTGTTGTTGTTGTTGTTGTTGTTGTTGTTGTTGTTGTTGTTGTTGTTGTTGTTGTTGTTGTTGTTGTTGTTGTTGTTGTTGTTGTTGTTGTTGTTGTTGTTGTTGTTGTTGTTGTTGTTGTTGTTGTTGTTGTTGTTGTTGTTGTTGTTGTTGTTGTTGTTGTTGTTGTTGTTGTTGTTGTTGTTGTTGTTGTTGTTGTTGTTGTTGTTGTTGTTGTTGTTGTCCACCCAGAGGTCGGTGGAAACGGGCACCCCGCCGTCCTTCCAGGACCAGTGTGATGCCTTTCTTACGGCCGCTGGGGGGGTGGGCCCGGGAGGTGTCGTCTTCGGCCTTGGCAACGCCACCCATGAGTTTTACGGCGACCGATTGACGGCGCCGCGTCGTCCACCTCCTCGTGTGGCGGAATTATCGTAGGAAAACATCAGCCTTAGGCAAGATGTGGACGAGCTCAAGAGTAAGTTCTCGATGTTCGAGGAGTGGATGCGCCGGTCCCAAGGGGGTGAGGGAACGTCCCGCCGATCCGGTCCCGACGGCTCCGGCGACGACGGCTCCGCCGGAACCGTATAGATTAGCGTAGTTTTATTATATTATTGTAAATTATTTGAATTTATGTAAATTAATGAATTTATGTATGTAAATTATTTGAATTTATGTAAATTAATGAATTTATGTATGTAAATTATTTGAATTTATGTAAATTAATGAATTTATGTAAATTAATGAATCATTAAATATTAACTATTTATATTAATTAGTAATTATTTATAATATTTCGTAATTATTTTTTTTTAAATTAAAAACAATTAGCGACCATATGGTCGCTAATTTACAACAGGATCGTGCACGATCGTGCGCCTTTAAACCAGAGAAAGGCGTCCCCCGTGCGTTTTTTTGGTGCTTTTAGCGACCATATGGTCGCTACTTTTAGCGACCACCTGGTCGTTGTGGTCGCCAGATTGGTCGCTGCATTGGTGGCGACCAACGGCGACCGTGGTCGCTAAATAGCGACCATATGGTCGCTGATTGTAGCGACCATATGGTCGCAATGGTCGCTAATTTTAGCGACCATATGGTCGCCAAGTGGTTAGCGACCGGCCTTTTAGCGACCATTTTTAGCGACCACAATATGGTCGCTAAATGCATTTAGCGACCATATTTTGCATTTAGCGACCATAAATATGGTCGCTAAATCCGCTTTTTTTTGTAGTGAAATAATACAATTGTGGTGTTATCACAATGGATTTTCAATGGCCTAGTAATAGAATCCATGACTGTAAGCCCTAAACGGAAATTCCACAACCATAATGCTTGAATCTTAGCCTCAAAGCATGATACAAACTCGGCTCCATAGAGTGGATGATACAATATAATGATGGATGACGAGCACTTTTATGTCGCTGTAAAAGCACTGTCAAAGAAATACCTAACTTCCTAACCTAAGTATAGTAGAAGCAAGGGCCGAACTCATAAGGACTCAGATTATTCGTATTTAAATAATATTACCAAGTGAAAAGGGTGATTTTATGATTTCGAGCTAAAAATCTAAGCAATTAAAACAAAGCAAATAAAACGATTAAAGATTCAAATATGGAGAAAAGCGTTCAACTAGCTTCGTATCCATTGCATACATGAGTTTTGATCATAGATTATCCTTATTTCGATTTCCCTTGACTAATCTATTGTGAATTTATGAAATTCAAGCTTAAAATGGTTATTAATATACACCGTCTTTAACAACCTTTTAATCAATTAACCTAGAAAACCTTCTATGTCAAGTTGATCATGCAAATAAGTTCAAAACATTCAATAGAAACAAAGTTCATGAATTCCACCGTCTATTCATGAAGTTCTGTGATTAAATTCTCCACCTTTGATTAATCTTATTCCACCGTCTATAAGTTTAATCAAAGGATTCATCCATGAATAACCAAATTCCATCGTCTATTTAGTTATTCTAGTTATAATTCAACCTAGAAAAAGAATAGGTGACCAAGCTATTATAATCCTAAGCGAATTTAATCAATCAAGCATGGAGAGATTCAATCTAGTCAAGGCAAATAGAAATAATTCAAATCTCACAAACAATCATGCATACAATTTCAACTAACTAGTTGGACATGAGAAAATTAGCTAGAAATTGACATTAAAGAAAAATTATACTTACAAGAGTTAGATTTCTCTTCAATACTGCAAAATAGGGTTTGGTCTCCCAAAATTCTCTCTAAATTGAAATTAACGTAAAACAAAAGCAATAGAGTAATAGATAGCATAATGATCCAAAAAAACCCTAGGAAAAGTATTTATAACATAGCTAAAAATATCCAAAAATACTACTAAAGTCGGCCCACAAGATAACACTGAGGCCCGAGTCAGCGTCGGATCAACGCGCCGAAGCACGGTCAAGGCCCTCAAAGCGCGGTCGCGGAATGGCCTACCCTCCCCGCGCTTTGGCTGCAACAAGTCTAGTGACACATTAGAGGCTGTTTTAACCCCCTTCGAGTTGGAATTTGGACTCGGAGTAAAAATATGAATTGTAGATCTTCGAGTTAGCTTTCCAGTGATACCAAATTCAGCTTCATCCGACTACTATAGCTCCCAAACCAAGCATTCCAAAATAGAGGTGTCAAAACAAGACTTCAATGCATGACCCGAATTTAAGCGTTTTTATCCCTTAAGCTCTTGGGTCTTGGTTCTTCCAATCTTCACTTGTATCACTCAAAACTTCCTCAAACTCCACCATAATCCGCTAGGATCCATCCCGTCCATGCTTGTTTACCTAAAGATCTGCAAAACCGAACAAAACAAGCGCAAAACCCGAATTTCCTAGAAAACCTAAAAAACCTAAGAACTACACTAAACTAAGCTAAAACCATGCAAAATAAACATAAATATGCATCCTAAACTATACCTAAATGCAAGCTATCAATGGAGTGCTTGGAACTTCTCCAAGAAACAACACCACCAGCTAACATGAACACATAGCCAAAAGTGAAACCTTACGGTCTCTTGAGTAATCTCGTGATCATGTTCATGCGCAGGCATCGAACTAGATAGTTTGATCATGATTTCTCTCTGCAAATGTGCGCTCATCTCCTGAATGCACAACCTGCGGATTGACGGTCTCTTGAGTAATCTCGTGATCCTCTGGACCATCGGAGTGATTGTTGTTGTCGGCCATACTTCACGAAGTGAAACCTTATGGTGCTCAATTAACTTTTCTTTGCTAAGGGCCCACGGTGGGCGCCAATTGTTTTGGCTAGAATAAACACATAAACGCGTTATCTGCTATAATGAGAGAACCTTAGTCAAACAATCAGTTTAAACACGTTAACACATTAGCAACAATAGAATTACAAGAAAATAAGGAATAAAAACGATGTAAACAGAATGAAAGTATTGTGATTAGATGATTCGTAATTCTGAGCCTGGATAATACAACTTGACTTCGAGATTTATAACCAATGCAAGAACAACAAATGTAATTGAAGATGGATGAAGTATTCTGATTGATTATAGAGATTATGTGAGAGCTAGTACGTGTGTATTCATATTGTCCACTTCCTTTCTCCTCGCCTATTTATAACTTCTAGAGAGGTTGCATAACTGGCCTCCGTATCTCGGGGATATCATAACCGCCTTTAATGCGTTAGCCGGTGTGGGCGTCTTCTATGGTCGTCGTTAATGACTGGATCAGAGTTCTTGGGATGGGCTTCGATCCTTGTTACGCTGGCCCAAAATCACTCGGCCCAACACCCATCATCAAAAGTATGATTAAAGGCCAAATCCGTCCTTTGCACTACAGCATAAAAAATAAAGGGAGCTTGCTTCCCTCTATTTGAGTAGATAACAATGTTCTGAAGAAAAAAAAAAGAATTGAATACAAGATAATGATACTTGGGGACGATCAGGAAATATTAGTGTGGGCAAAAGCGTCGATGGAGGGTCGAAGGCTAAGAAAGAGATAGAAGTAAGAGCGGTCAGTGGGGTGAATGGCATCCCAAAACATGTACTTGGACCGATCTTCACATAATGGCGTATCATCATTGCACATTATCCCTTCTTCAAACAACCCAGTTCCACAACATCCTCGATCAACCACTTCAAACCCTGCAATTAAACTCAATTAATTAAATTTCCTTTCAAAATTCAATTAATTACTGTAGTATACTAACAATGATTACCATAGTTTTGGGGACGGATGGCCTGGTCAAATAGGGAGGTGTAAATGTCAAAGTAGAGGACTTGGCGGGGGCGCATGGTAGAGAGTAGTCGCTGGAGCATGCGATTGTAGCCCATGGCAATAGAGGACGGGGGGCCCACGCAGGAACGGCCCATAAACGCGGAGTTGAGAGTAATAACTGATGGCAGGCACCCAATTGGTGGCAGCCCAGCTACTGCCACCTTTTGGGCCCCATGGCCCAATAACACCTACAATATTATACAGATTCAATGCTTGTCCTTGTCATTCGGTGACATTAATAACTTGTTAAATCAAATCTTTTTTAGGAATATTGAAATTTATTATTATGATGATTTTTAACTACTACTTCAAAATTTGAATTTTTCAGACAATTGACCCATATCATGTGTAGTTACTAGTTATGGATGACTGATGATTTTTTTAATCGTGTAGAAGAATATCACTATATTTATGAGGGTAGGTTGTGCATTGATATGGATTGATCATTGACTATAAGATGGCGGTTAATTTTTCTTTCTTTCAAAATTAAATCGTGTTCCAAGGGTACTATCATATACTACTACTATATAAAAACTCTATTTATGAAGACATGTGTTTGGATAAATTAGGCTTTCCACTTCCTACTTTTCTATTCCACAAACACCAACTGTGAAGCAATTACCAGATTAGTTATCCTAAAATATACTGTATAAGCTTTCATACTTGATTCAGGTATACACAAAGACAGAAACAAAAAAGTGTATTTGGTTTGTATACTTAATTCATAACAACTTAACATGGACTTGTTAATTAAGTAGCTAGGCTCGTCAAAGCTTGCCCAGCTGAAAATTTTAAAGGCTGGAGTAAGAGAATCTTTCAACTTGTTCACAAATAATCTGAGCTAAAGATACATGATTCAAGTTGAAATCCATGTACCATAAATTTGTTCATATATATAATTTCCATAAGAAATTAATTACCTGGATGAATTGCTTAGATAATCTAAGCATATAGAGTTGATATCCATAGTCATTATCTGCAAGTGGCCGAGACTGAATAAAATCATTGGTACCACAACTGATTATGTAGACAGCCTCGTTGATTATCCGCATCGCTCTCTTAACTCCTATCATGTCTATTAATCTTCCTTTGTACTCTGCAAAGTATTCCATCTGCTTCGACATGCTAATTACACCCTGCAAATTAAAGTATATGTTTACATTCTTGGTGAGTGTAAAAGTTACGGTAAATACCAACTTGGATACATTAACAGTTAGTAATTGGAAATTAAGTTTATTAATAAGCATGCATCAAATATGTTGATTTTGGTGTTAATAGCTAGACATTTAGGTAGAAGAGGAGAGAGAGACATTGGTTTTGGACGTGAGAGGATCATAACCCGAACCCGCCGATGCAAAGCTAACTCCCGTCATCAAATCTTCTACGCTCAAACTCGGATCCAAATACGGAGGGATATACGGTTTGATCCCCAGATACGAAGCTGCGCGCATTTAATCCCAAATCAAAATTATAAGATCGATGCAACAACAAAATCATCTGTACGTAGGAAGCCCTAATTAATTAATCCCATGCCCATGCATGAAAATAGACAGACTTACCCACAAAGTCGGTAGGAAGCCGTCCATTGGAGAATCGTCCCGTGGGAATAGACTCGTAGAAATCGAGACCATAAGGCGCGAAATTACTCTTGAATATCGTCCTATAAAAGTTGTTGTTTCCCGGATCCACTGTCGAGTCTCCGAACACAATAACGGCTGGAATCGTGGAGTGGTTGCGCCGAGTCGACCCTGCCTGAGCTTCCCCTTGGACCGCGAAATGCAAGAGGACAAAGGGGATGAACAAGGCCTGCAGGCCAAGTAGTTGAAGGAAAGAGCACATTCTGGATCAACTATATTGCTTGTATTTTTAGGTTTTTCTATATGTTCACATATTTTGGATGAACGTACGTACTAGCTAGCTAGCTAGCAACCTAGTTAGGAAGAGTAAATATATGTGTACGTTTGTTAGCTAGCTAGCTTTAATTTCTTGCAATCTGCACTGCATGCATATTAATACTGTAGTATTAACAAAGGCTGTGAGGTATCTATCTATCTGTGCTCAATATATATGTTATTTAATGGAAATGGACACCTCACCTAAAGCTGCTGCTCTATAAATACTTGTCTAGTTTTTTA
Source organism: Fallopia convolvulus (assembly GCA_964016875.1). Lineage (NCBI taxonomy): Eukaryota > Viridiplantae > Streptophyta > Magnoliopsida > Caryophyllales > Polygonaceae > Fallopia > Fallopia convolvulus. Next base: position 19,116,160 of record OZ024729.1, on the reverse strand, counting down.
CTTTATATATAGGACAAGGATTAGGGTCGCTACAAGTACTACTAGTTTGGACTTGCCTAGAGCATCCATTAAGAATGAAAACTGGTTACTAAACCGATTCTAAAAGATTCTAAAGAGGAAAGGACAAACTGTCGCCCACGAGATTCAAAATGCTGACCTTGGGATACTACCCCAAAGTCTTAATCACCTGACATTTGGCAAATACTTGTGTAGTTTATTGTTGGTGATGGCAAAATATAAAAGTTCTTTTAATAAAAAAAATCACGTGGTATATACAATCTGTCAACTTAAATTATACATACTGCAAACAAAGAAACAACGCTATTAACTCACATACATTCAACAAATATTATACACAAATAATTACGAATTGACAAAGACTTGGCTTAATTTTAGTCGAGCAACATTGGGGTATTATTAACAAATTATATATGTATTAATGTATGGTTGTATCAAAGGCCCTCTTCTTGCCGCCCTATTAATTTAGGAGATTTTCTAACTACCTGTTTTCGATCGACCTTGTCGATCATACGGCTTTTCAAGAGTTGAAGAAGCTCTAATCGATTACGAAGCCCAAGGTAAAGAAGATGTCTAATACTCCAATTCTTTGTTCTCTATCATAAAGCACGTCTCAGGTTATTCAACCATTCCTTAGATGCCGATTTTAAAACAATATACGAGTCAATTTAATGAAGAATCGGACCTTAATTATCACCATGATTACTTTCAAATAAGTCTAAAAAATAAGCCAACTGACGGGACTAGGAGAAGGTCGTACATCGGCCTCCCAAGCCCAGTTTATGCATTGCGTCTTAAGTTTCATCTAGATCATCTTCGTCAAGGTAATCGCTCACATGAAGAGTTGTATTTTGAGATGTGTAAACTAATGTAGAGAAAATATATTCGCTATCTAGATAAGATCATTCTCTCTAAATTCATTTCTAGTCTTAAAAATTAATATTATTTTTATTGTGTCATATAAGACATATTTATTTTGTGATATTTATTATCCTTTTTTTAAAGGATATTCATTATCCTAGATACATATATTTTGTTATGGATATTGTTATATTGTTAAAAAGTAGTTATGGCTATTTGGATAGAAATTGTTTATGGGAAGCAATGATTCTATCTTTGTTCGTAAGATAAGAATCTCGCCTTGCTTGGAGTGCAAGACACCTATTGGGCTCTGAATTTCTAAGCACTCTGTAACACCCCGTCTTTACACAAGGCGCTACTTTGTAGGCATGGACATTCGGGCGAGCCGGCCAAGCCCGGCCCAGCCCGCAGTTCTGGGCCAAAAGGGCCCGGTCCGGCCTACCCACGGGCCAACTGGGCTACGGGTCGGGCCCGGACCAACCCAGCCCGGGATTTTTTAGTTAAATTTTAAACAAAACAAAAGAACGGGCTTTGCTGAAGCGGCCCGGCCCGGGGCCCAGTCCGCTTTAGCCCGGTGGTATACCGGGCCGATCCCGGGTCCGGATTCCCTGGCCCGGCCCAGTGTTGGCCCGGTTCCATGCCTACTACTTGGTGGTAGACCTCTCCGCGTACTACCCAGGTTAGCTTGACTACAAAATTACTTGGATCTTGTAACACAAGCATGATGAGAAAACTAATAAACCATCCAAATTTTAATTAAAAAAATCTAAAAGTACAAGTTATGCATGTATGCCTAGGTTCATGTAAGCAACTGAAAAATAAACCATTCTATAAATTCATACCATTCTAATAGCATGTCATCTAAACTAATGAAAAGGCAATTCAACGTAAACTAACATTCATGGAATAACATAAAAGCACCCAATAACCCAAAACTAATGATGCGCACACCAATGATCCGTTCCACCATCCAGCCTAGGTTACTGCACGGTTCCCTGATTCATACCTGATAAATCCACGATATAAAATGCGAAAATTGTAAAATGTTTTGAAACATTTTCTATAGTCAGCAAACAAAATACCTAAGTTTAGTCAATCAATCACTCACCTATACCACACACAACACACACATTCACACACAATTATGGAAATGCAACCACTCCACTGTGGGATTCCGATCCTATGGCGCTCACACCCCGCGTAGAGTGTAGAGGCAGGCCCTCTCACTCCTCACATCAAACCATCCTTCTAACCCCTGGTCAAGCCTCCACTGGAGCACTTGCCAAAAACAAAAATAACATTTTCTTTTGAAGGGGCACTTTTCCGTGTCACACGGACCATACATAAATAACACTTCCTCTTCCTCTCCGTTAGCTACGCACGTGGTTTGTCCGACACGGTACCAACATAGAGAAAATGTTTAAAAACATTAGACGATATAATGCTTTAAACCAAGTTCGCACACAACAAGTCAACAACACAAGCAAGTCCAAAATAGTTCAAAAAAATATTCGGGACTAATTCCCAATACCAATCGTACAATTACGACACAAAACCTAACAAAAATAGAAAAGAATTGAGCAAGTCGCAGAACGACTTGCCTATTTTCAAAGGCTTTTAGCAACTGAGTAGAATTAGTAAAACTGGTCGCGGGGTATAGACAACGATATGCAGTGTATCTCAAAGATCTTGAATTTAGTTTTTACTTCTTTAAATAAAAAATAAAAAATTGTTTCAATTTCGTCTAGAGTTTTACTTACCTTCCACAACGAAATTACTAGAATTTCCTGGCTTTGCTTTCAATGAAAGAGAACAAATTGGACCCGGATTTGGATTCAGTACGTTTGTTGCATGGCAATTGGCACAAGCTATTTGAATAGTCATAAACCCATCCACCTGCCCAGATTAATAAAAGCATGTCTTGTAATCACATGTACAAATTCTCAGATTGGAAGATTCAAAAAGCATGTCATTTGGAAAAACTTCGCCTTAGAAACCAACCTTATCAATTAATTTTGATCTACTAATTCCAATTAATTAGGAAAAAAAATTTGGGTGTTCCTGAGTTTAAAGTATTCTGATTGGTATCCCAAATTTAAATCTTAACCAATTGGTGTTCTTGAGGTTTTGGGTTATTGGGTTAGTACTCCTCTTTTGTTCAAATTAACTAAATTCATGTTCACCCTTGTGTTTCTCACTCTCAAATTAAAAGGATTCTCACTCTCAAATTAAAAGAATTCAGCTCTTAAAAATCCCAAATTCATAATCAAATCATCCCAATTTGGAGCTTTAAACAATTCTCCAAGTTTAAGGATTTTTAGAGTACTCGAAACCAAATTTAAAGCCTTCGTTCGCCAAGTTCACACCGCCTTTTTCCGTCAGACTGTCGACCAGTGCTTCCCTGAAATATCATGAGTCGAGCCACACCCAAGCTGCACCTAAACGAGATGCATGTTCGAGCGTTACAAAGACCCCTTCCCATGGACGGACCCAATTTTTGGGGGTCGATGCCCCCACTTCCGTCTGGACTATAATTGAGTTACAACTATCTAAGTACTGCTATTCTTTTGGAAAAAAAAAGAATAGCAGTACTTAGATAGTTGTAACTCAATTGAGTATTTACTATATACATTATGGTCTTATTAGAGGAAAGTTTATTTAGAGTTTGATTATACGGGTCGGGTCTTAGTTTTGCATTTGTTCAGTCCGCCATTTTGGATATGGGCTTTTAAATTTTATTTTCAAAATTTTAATCTAGTTAGTTTTGTGTTTCTTTTATCAGAAGAACAAAATTTCTTTCCTGTTCCACTAGTTTCTTTGTAGGACTTTTAATATTGATTTATAAATACTACTAGATATATCTTGGTTCGTCAAGTTATAGTAAGTACAATAATTTTTTTCAATCAAGGCTACAACATCGATGTGAAATTCCAAAACGGTGTCATTTTGATAAAAAAAATGTTAACTTCGGATGTGTTGAATATAAAAAATGATAGAACCTCAAACGAATTTACGATCAAAGGAGCAAATTGTGCTACTTATATTAGACTCCACGCTTTAAGCCTTTGCACCATCGACCTTGTTTACTTATACCCCACTTAAATTAATTTCTTGCATCTCTCTACCTCTCTCTCCAACCAAAGTTGTAACTAGGGGTGTCAATCGGGCGGGTCGGGTCGGGTTTGGGTCGGGTCAATTCAATTTCGGGTAAGTTCGGATTTTCGGATGGTTTCGGGTCGGGTAACTTCGGATTTTCGGATGACTTCGGGTCGGGTAGCATCGGATATCGGGTTGCATCAAGCTTAGTCCATTCGGGTATAATCGGGTTTGGGTTAATCTCGAGTTCGGGTTTTTTCGGATTCAGGTTAAATCAGTTTGGGTCAAACATGTCTCGGGTATAAAACTTTTTATCTTTTTCTCGGGTCGGGTCGGGTCGGGTTCAGAGTCGGGCGGGTCGGGCGGGTTTCTCGGGTCGGGTCAAATTTTGACAGCCCTAGTTGTAAGTCATGTGATCACTGCTCCACTATTTGTGATCCATGTTGTTTTGGAAAATGAAGATCTTACAAAATTAAAAACTGATGAAAAACAATCAATACCAGCCATGTGAGCCATGGATGAATTGTTTGAACTTCCAACAAAAGTCTTCTGGAAAAGAGACATGAGTTGCGAGTATTAAACACTAGTCAAACCATGAATAGTAGAGTTTGTTTGTGTAACGTCTTCATTTTCAAAATTAAACAGGGTGAGCATTAGCCTGATTGCTCTTTAATTTATGTGGATAACTAATGATCGAGATTCGAGAGTGTAGCATCTTTCAATAGAATGATTAGTCTTTTTGTAGCGAGTGCAAAAAATTGTATGTCTTCCTCTAACAATGGTGGAAGAACTTGAATTTGAGTTAACATCAACATTCAGAGTCGATGAATCAATCACCAATTTGCTAGTAGCATTAATATACCTATGTTTCTCTTGTTGTATTTGATGAAACCCGAAATAAACCGTTCGCTAAAAGACAAGAGATGGGATTATTATATTCGATTGTGCGAACACTTGCTTCTTTATTTATGATATTCTTTACAACGAGGTTACAAGGAAACGAGGTTGCAAACCAGCGAGATTACAAGCCAACGAGACCTACAGACACTTGAGATTAACACCCTAGACCCCCTACGGGTGTTCGAGATCTCGATCTAACAATGCTCGAGATCTCCTAGTTGCTAGATGATCTTATACCCCTAAGTATCAATTGCTTGACCCTTGCGAGAGGTTGATCCCAAAAAGCGGTGTTGACGACTTGTGAGATTGGGTAGCGAGGTCCTTGATGTGAATGGGATTTCTGAGCGACTTGAAGTCTTTTTGTGGACTTCACTTGTCTGTAGCGAGGTCTTTTGACGATGTTTCGATCACGTCGATCTTCAACGAGCAAGATAGTTCTTGAGTTCAAGATGTTTTTCAACCCCTTTTCCATACGAGGTCCCCCTCTATTTATAGAGGATTGGAGAGTTGAGTTTTTATCATTGTCCGATGTGGGACGCCCGAGATCAAGGGCTCTGATTGGTCTAGAGGCGAGGCAGCTGGTGATTGGCTTGGGGGAGTGGCGCTAGCTGAGTGGTTCTGGTGTGCGGGCGTGTCAGTAGAGTCGGTTACGAGGTTTAGACCTCGTTCCAAGGTTTCGGAGGACCTCGCGGGGGTAGGAATTTTGTTAAAATAAAAGGTGGGTGCGGTTGTGGGCCCCAAGATCATCCTTGGGAGGCCCGTCGAGTCTGTATGTTCTTCGTACCCCGGGCCCACTTCTTACTTTACTATTTTGGGCATCATCACAACCCCATGGCCTGGGGGTCTCGCCCCGAGGGCCGCAGGGCATAAGTTCCCAAAGATCACGGGGTACGAGGTTTTGAGAGGTGGGTAGGCATTTTGCGAGGTTTCGAGGGTTCCGAGGTTCATGGCGGGCATCTTGCGAAGCCCTCTCTTTGCGAGGCTCTACACTTAGCTTTTTTCATTGTTTGCAGGGGTGGAGCTTTTCTGGGCTTGCTCTTCATGTCTTGCTTAATGGGCCGTTCAGGCAGGACGGGCCCAATAAGCCTCTCTGGGCAGGGGAGGCCCAAGCCTGCTCTTTATAAGGGCGTATCTCACACGCTTCCCCTCCATCTTCTCTCTCAACATTTTCGCCCTCTCTCTTTTCGCCTTTTCGGTTTCTTGCTAGCGATTCTCCAGACGGTTGTTCACGAACCTCCGCCGCCTTCCAGTTGTGCCACTACTCCTTCTACGCCGATTCTAAGCAAGTAAGTGCTCGTTCCTCTTCCTCTCACTTTTGGGTGTTCTTTGCTTTTGATTTTCTCTTTTCTGTTCTGTGTCTTGGAGGGGCGATGGCGTATCGCCTGGCGTTTCGCTCCGGCGTCACGATGGCGAAACAGTGGTGGTGATGTCGGCGTGAGTCTCTGCGCGCTTCCCTCGCCATTTTTCTTTGCTCTTTTTTTTTGGCTTGGCTTTGTGCCCTAGCGGGCAATGGTCGTTTCTTGGTGTTTTGCGCCAGCGTCATGGTGGTGGGACGGTGGGGTGAGGGTGGCGACCGCCATGCTCTCGAACCCTTCGCCCCCCCAACCGACGGTTGGGTCTCTTGGAAACCCAAACGTCTTGACGGCTGATTGATGGGACGTTAGGGTCTCCGCCGCTGCTTTCCACCGCTGGCCTCCATTTCACCTTCTCTTTTCTCTTTTTGGCGCTTCAACTTCTCCTCTTTTTGGCGCTTCAACTTCTCTACTGCCGTCCTATCTTGTCAGAGTAGCCCCTAGGGCACCACATGGCTCTTCGAATTCTCTCTCTTCCGGACGATGTTATGACCTCGCCTTGTTCTCCCTTTTGTTGTTGTGGCCTCGCGTTCTCTTCCCTTCGAGGTTATGACCTCGCATTTGCTTTTCCTTGGTTATTTCGCCCGATGTCTCAACACTTCTTTCTTTTCCAGGTGTTAGCCTTCCGCGGTCTGGACGTCGTTCTTTTCATGCCTAGGAGAGCCTCTGTGAGCCCCCCGCCAGGCTTCGCTTTCAAAGTTCAAGAGGGTTTTTACGAGGAGGTTTCGGAGTCCGTGAGAAGCGTAGAACCTAGCGATTCTCAAAACCCGAGGTCCCCTTCGCTGGTTTTCAGCGACCCTTCTTCAAGCGACTCCGAGGTTTCCATCAATTCGCACTTCTCCCGACTTCGAACGTCGTCGGGTGTTGAAATGGCTTCGTCTTCCACCCCAGATGAGGTTGTTACTGATTTGGTGGTGAGTTCAGGCGTGGACACGGCCTCGGCTCCCACCCCCTATGTGCCCTCGAGCTTTCCTGCGGCGTACATTACCGATGTCATGTCTTGCGTCCCGCCTGTCCTAGAAGAACGGATTCCCAAGACCCCGGGTTCTCCCAAGGCCTATCTGTCCGGGGGAGTGGCCACCGAGCTCAAGCGTGAAGACCTTGTAAAGATTGCCAAGGACTTCGCTTGGCCCGAGGGAGTTGAGTTGGCCCTTCCCGAAGAGGGGGGCTGCTCCTTGGCGTCCTACGAAAGGTGCGCGGTCGTGCACCTCTTCAGTCTTCAAGCGGGTTTCAGGCTACCTCTGGCCCAGCATATTGTCGACTATCTGTGGGCCATGCAGATATGTCCCCCGCAGTTGTTCCCGAATGCTTGGCGGTTGTTGTGTGCCTACACGATTCGCAGTCGTGAACTTGAGGACGGGCCGAATCTTGATAACTTGTCGGCTTTATTCCTAGCGAGGAGGGAACCTCGGCCCTGCCTCATCAATCTTAGCACGCCGAACATCAAAATCACCACGGCCCCTTCGAACATCGGGCCGTGGAAGCCGAATTGGTTTTTGGTCCGAGACCCCACCGGGAGATATCTCAATTTTCCCGTGGCGTCGGGCACCTTTGTTCGGTGCGTGTGCCCGCATACGGTTGACGAGCTTAAGGCACTCAAGGCCCGATACGCTACAGCGAGTCAGGCACCGTACCAGGTGTACCTCTCTCAGGACCGGCTTGAGCGGGCCGGCCTGAGTCTCAGCCTCCCCCCTAGCGAGGGCAAAGAGGGTATTCAACCTCTTTCCTGATTGTTTTTCTTTTTGTTGTTGGGTAGCGAGGTTATAAACCTCGCCGGCCTGTTTTGTTTTATCGTTGTCTCTAAGCCACGAGGGTATAAACCTTGCTGATTCCTTTTTGTTTCTTTCTTTTTGACGTGGACTTATTTGACGCTCTCACCACGAAGTCGCAGGGCAAAAGGCATGTGACTTCTTCCTCCAACGCTCCGAGACCCCAAAGCCAACAGGGGGTTGTCATAAAGGAGCCGACCTCGCAAGCGAGGCCGCCCACCCCTCAACCGACGTCAATACCCCCGCCACCTAAAACGTCCGGGGGGAAGACCTCTGAGGGGGCCCTGCCGAAGGGGGACGTTTCGAGGACGTTCGGGGAGAAAACCTCCGAGGTGCCCCCACCCAAGAGGGACGTCGCAAAGACGTCGTCCCAGACTTCGCGGGGGTCCGGCGACAGAGCCGGGCATAAGAGGAAGGGTGTGGAGTCCCCTCGGGGGGAGAAGAAGAAGAAACACCGGGCGGACGGACAGCGAGGTTCGTCGGTGGGGGATGTCATCCCCTACTTTAATTTCGAGGGGCGGGTTATGGACGCCGCTGGTCCTTCGCCCGCCAAGTTTCATTGCCCCGGCTCGGTTAGGGGCGCTCCGGTGAAGTGGGGCCGGGAGGAGTGGAAGGAGGAGGTCGCGTGGGCCATTAACCTCACAGACGCGACCCTTGACGACGAGGCTGCTAGGTATTCGGCTATGGTAAGTTTTACTTTTACGAACTTTGTTTCTGTTTTGGGTTCCGTGCCCATATTCATACTTCTCACTCTCTTCAATCATTTTTGCGAACTCGCAGCATACCTTCTTCGATAATTACAACCGCAGTCGCATCAACCTCGCCCATACGAGGATGGAAAAGATGGAGGCGGCACTTAAAGCCCGCGTGGAGGAATGCGAGAAGCAAGCGAGGGAGCTTGCTGCGGCTGAGAAGCGGGTTAGAGTCGCGGAGGTCGCGGTGAGGGACGAGGTCAAGGCGACTGCGAAGGCGAAGGAGGGGTAGGCAAAGGCAAGGGAGGGGGAAAGCAAGGCGAAGGAGGTGGCGAGCAAGGCGAAGGAGGTGGCTGAGACCTTGCAGAGCGAGAATGAGGAGCTTCGGGCTAAGCTCTCCGCTGAGCATCAATTCTTCAAGGAGAAGGAAGCGGAGCTCTCGAAGGCCGAGGATGAGATCACCAACCTTCGACATCGTGTCGTCGAGCTCAACGAGGAGGTGGAGGCTGCGGGTCCCAAGTACGTGGACTCGGAGGAGTACAAGGCGACGATGGTGGAAAGCGTAAGGAAGATGTTCCACCAGGCCGTTCGCATGGGCCTTAAGCAGGCGGTGGCCAAGTATAGGCACATCGATCCTCGCATTGTCTTCTTCAACCCCAACTACGAGGAGACTATGGGGGAAGAGACCGGGGAGGAGCCCGAGGGGGAATGTGAGTTCTTTCTCAATACGGACAGGACCGTCGTAAGCGAGGTTCCTTCCGTGGTGAACCTCGTCGAGGAAGACCCGGAGGTTGTTGTTACGGGCCCTCTGCCCACGGCGGACGCACCTCGCTCCCAGCCATCTGCCACTTCAGCCCCTGTCCCGGAGGCTCCCAAAGCGCTCGTCGACTCCGTCGTCGAGGCCTCGAAGTATTAAAGTTGCTGGTGAATAATAAAAAAAATTTGTTTTGCTGGTGGCCCTACGGGGCTTGTAATTTGAACATCTGGTGGCCCTGCGGGGCTTGTAATTTGAACTTCTTGGCCCTCGTGGCCTTTGTTTTATGCTCATATCGGCCCTTGGGGCTTTCGTTTTATATTGCCTTTCTTATTTCATGATTGTTTGCTTGTTTGTGTTTTCTTGCTTTGATCTGCTTGTATTCGTTTATCCACATCCATCCAACCCCATGGGTTGAGTGTTACAGCTATTGTGACACTCAGGCCACGGCGGGTGTTTACTTCCACATGGAGACTATGCTGAGATTTCGAGCCTTGTTTGGACCTCGTGCAACGATTAACATGGCGAGGTCACGAGCTTTGCTCCGACCTCATGTGCATTTATTGAGGTTTCCCAACCTCAAGCGGGGAGCGAGGGGCGGGCTCTTCTCCTAAACGATATTCTCCAACCCCAAGCAGGAAGCGAGGGGCGGGCTCTTCTCCTAAACGAGATTTTCCAACCCCAAGCGGGAAGCGAGGGGTGGATTCAACGAGATTCTCCAACCCCAAGCGGGAAGCGAGGGGTGGACTCAGCGAGATTCTCCAACACCAAGCGGGAAGCGAGGTTTGGACTTAACGAGATTCTCCAACCCCAAGCGGGAAGCGAGGGGTGGACTCAACGAGATTCTCCAACACCAAGCGGGAAGCGAGATTTGGACTTAACGAAATTCTCCAACCCCAAGCGGGAAGCGAGGGGTGGACTCAACGAGATTCTCCAACGCCAAGCGGGAAGCGAGGTTTGGACTTAACGAGATTCTCCAACACCAAGCGGGAAGCGAGGTTTGGACTTAACGAGATTCTCCAACCCCAAGCGTGAAGCGAGGGGTGGACTCAACGAGATTCTCCAACCCCAAGCGGGAAGAGAGGGGTGGACTCAACGAGATTCTCCAACACCAAGCGGGAAGCGAGGTTTGGACTTAACGAGATTCTCCAACACCAAGCGGGAAGCGAGGTTTGGACTTAACGAGATTCTCCAACCCCAAGCGGGAAGCGAGGGGTGGACTCAATGAGATTCTCCAACCCCAAGCGGGAAGCGAGGGGTGGACTCAACGAGATTCTCCAACACCAAGCGGGAAGCGAGGTTTGGACTTAACGAGATTATCCAACCCCAAGCGGGAAGCGAGGGGTGGACTCAACGAGATTCTCCAACACCAAGCGGGAAGCGAGATTTGGACTTAATGAAATTCTCCAACCCCAAGCGGGAAGCGAGGGGTGGACTCAACGAGATTCTCCAACACCAAGCGGGAAGCGAGGTTTGGACTTAACGAGATTCTCCAACACCAACCGGGAAGCGAGGTTTGGACTAACGAGATTCTACAACCCCAAGCGGGAAGCGAGGGGTGGACTCAACGAGATTCTCCAACACCAAGCGGGAAGCGAGGTTTGGACTTAACGAGATTCTCCAACACCAAGCGGGAAGCGAGGTTTGGATTTAAAACACGAGGTTTTTATTTTTGAGAGAGATTTTGAAAGTTCCACAACCCTTTATTAACAAAAATTGCAAGAAGTAACAGGGTTCAGAGAGTTTACACAAAATACTTTTTCAGTCGGTCGACGTTCCATGTCTTGCTCAGGGTACGCCCCTCGTTGTCTTTGAGTTTGAAAGCTCCGAGAGCGACCTCCTCGCCGAGGATGTATGGCCCCTCCCAGTTGGGGTCCAGTTTTCCACCTTCGGTTCGCCTCAAGACGAGGTTACTTGTGGCCAGGAATCGAGGTCTCACCTTTTTATCATGGTAGACAGCCACGCGGCGCTTGTATTCCCTGGAGCGAAGGTCGGCTACCTCGCGCAGCTCTTCACGGAAGAGCAACTCGATTCTGAGGTTGGCCTCATTCTCCTTTTCATCGAAATCAAACACTCTCGCCGACGGGACCACGGTCTCTACTGGGACTAGGGCCTCCGCCCCGTGGGTTAGAGTGAAAGGCGTTTCTCCGGTTGCGCGGCGCGCGGTGGTGCAGTACGTCCATAGGACGAGCGGGAGGAGCTCTGCCCAACGACCTTGGGCCATGCCCAGCCGTTTCTTCAGATCGGACAGGATGCGGGCATTAACGTTCTCTACCTGGCCGTTGGACTGAGGATGGGCCACGGAGGAGAACTTGAGGGTTATGCCCAGGTCTGAGCAGAATGTGTAACACCCCTATTTTACAACATTGGGTATTACCGCCAGTGATCTCAGACTTTACCGTCCAAAGTCACCCAAGGCTTTTAGAATGATATAGAACAATTTAAAATGCGAAATGAAACATAATACATAATGAGAAAGGTGCTCCCGAGGGAGACTTAGTTCCTACAAAACATCTTACATTGTTTGCAAATATAAAGTTGTTCGGAATTGAAATGCAAAACCTGATTGTCCTTGAAACGTAATGAAACTAAAGCAAAATGATAGAAAGGTACATCTTGAAATCCTTGTTCTTCCTTCGTCTTCACTTCAGTTCACGCCTTGCTGGGGTTCCTAGATTCTGACATAATTCGCGAGGGGCGATAGAATGCCAGGCAAAAATGCGGAAAAGAAGAATTAGTCTAAGAGACTAAGCAAGCGAGAAGGGAACTTCCCGAGGGTCTTTCGGTAATTTCAATTATTGTCGAAATAGATATTAGGGTTGTGTTTACGATGGGCTATATAGTAAAACTTGTTTATGTGGAGCTTTGAGGGTTCGAAGGAGAGTATATCTTTAGATCAAGATAACTCGATGAGCAATAGAAGAACTACTAGATTGTAGACTTCTTTAGGATTTCGAAAGAATGTTGGGAACGTTCATTAATTCATACAAGTGAAAACCTCTCGTGCCCTGAGCGGACCGAGAGCCGGATCGATCATTTGAGACCGGTTCGGTTTTGGTGTCTTAAGTGTGCATTCGCACTTATCTTATATAGTGAAGAAAAATATTCGACTTTGTTAATGATTTTTAATAGAGAGTGGTGGGACACGGATATTCCGAGCCACCCGAAGGAGAACTTCAATTCTCCGGCACTTAGCTAGAGTGCCGCACAATCCCTCCTTGCAATCGGAGCGGATGGAGATCATGATCCCGAAAGTCGTATGGACGTACGACTTAGTAAGGTTATATAGAGGTGTCGGCTAACCCGCACCCCTTTCTAGTTTATTCAAGGTAAATCTCTGAACGAGATTGTAATCAATCAAGATAACAAACATACTAGCATATATAATCCTAACAAAGGAATATAAAGCATACTACGCTAATAATTGTCGTTATTTCTAGAAATCAATATTTCCTAGATTCATTTTTATTTAAGCATACAAATTGTTCCCAACATCAAGGATTTTCACGAAATGGAATGTAAAGGTTGCAAGGGGAAATTCCACTTGCCTTAGCATAACGAGTTCTAGCAAACGAGCCTTGACGAAACTTATGCGATTCCCTACTACGAGCGAGGATTTCGACCTATTGATACGGAAATTTACGAAAAGGCTCAAAATCATGATTTTCTTTCTAAGATTTGGATTATCTCTTATGATTTTCTTTCTAAGATTTGGATTATCTCTTATAATATTTTCCTTAAAATAATAATATTCCTTTATTATTATTTTGGATTTGTAATATCCTTACTATTCCGTAAAATCTTTATTAAAAATAATTAGTAAAATAATTATTAAAAATTATCCTTTTTACTTATTTATGATAATAAACTATTACTTTTAATTTTCCAATTATTCTTGGATGGACCTTATAATATTGACTACCTTATCTAAAATACTTTATTAATAATATTTTCTTAATAGGAAAGTATTTACCTACATAATCCTCTTTAAATAAAGTTGTCATGTATGTAATCTCTTTACAAGAAAGTTTCCATAAATAGAAGTTTCTACTTTTCCTTATAAGGTAACTTGCCTAAAATTCTCTAAATTTAGATTAATCTTATTTATTCTATTACTATAACCCTTTTATATCATAAGGCTTATAAAATATCTTTGATCATCTTTATATATCATGATATTGTAATTTGTCACATAGAATCTTTTCTATATTTAAAATGATTTCTTTCCAAGTAAGTCAACTTTATGCTATATAAAATCCTAGATTTAATATAATATCATACTTAATATATTTAACCTAAAGTTTATGTCTTGTGACAAATCTCTACACTTAGGGGTTATATAAAAAAAATCCTAACTTTCTTATAAATGACTTTAGTGATATTTTCATTAATAATATCATATTTTCATAAATATATGTCTAAGGTTAAGTATGGTCTACGTCTACAAGTGTTACATAAAAATATTTTTATAAAGTTTCTCTATAATTTTAATACTATGATATGTCATCTAATATCTAAGACATGCAACAACTTTTATTAACTAGAAACTTTGTTATTATTTTTGTATAGGGATGATAATGGTACCTATATTTCACTAGGTAATGACTCATTTAATAATTTTATTATTATTAAGATCATATAATATGATATCATCTTTTAGTTTAAGGCATGCACAATAACTTTAAAATTCCTATTTGGTCAAAGATGACAATAATAATTATTATTTTGTATACTATATGTATTTTATAAAAACCACTATTTATATTATGAAAGAGGCATGCATGTAATAATTATTATTTTGTATACTATATGTATTTTATAAAAACCACTATTATTTTGTATACCAAGGTAAATTAGTTTTGTTTCTAGCTTTTAACTAACAAGATCTTACTAACATATTTTTATTTCTTATTTTCCTAAAATAATTTCTAATAGCTAATAACTTTATAAATTTATAAAAGCATAATTTAAATAAATAGGATTTAAGATAGAATTTTTTTATACTTTGGTATTCTGTTCTTTACAGAACACTGGAGGAAGGCAGAGGAAGAGGGCCGGCGGGCAGGGGCGGCACGGCCAGGGTCCGGCGAGGTCAGGCGGCGGCGCAGGAAGGGCGGCGGCGCGGCGGTGGTGCACCGGTGAGGTGGTGGTGGTCCGGCGGCTCCAAGGAGAAGAGAAGGAGGAAATTTAATGGTGTTTTGTGGTGTGTTTATGGACTTTGAATGGAGGTTTTAGGACTTGTAAATGCTGATTTTTGGAAGATTGAGGGTGCTCTTGCTAGTAGAGAGAGTAAAGGTTTGAATGAGAGCTTGGGAGAGGGCTTTTATAGACAACTTGGTGAGCTTGCTTCAATCCATGTCCAATGGTATGGACCAATGGAGGAAGAAGAGAGGTCCATGCATTGGTCAAATTTGTGTTTTCTAGAGGATGATGGAGGGGTGATGCAACAATGGAGGTCAACAAGCAAGATGGAGGTGGAGAAGGCATGCATTGGCCTCCATCAATTCAACGTACAATCAATCAGACTATTGTCTGATGTTGTCTTTTGGAGGAGGAGGAGTTTATTTGATATAAGGGGAAAAGATTGGGCTAAGTGAACAAGAAATTGCAATGGTCTAGCGGGGTTTGGTGAGGGGCGTGTGAGGTTAGAGTGCAAGAGATCTCGGGTTCAAATCCCGGCTCTTTCATTCTTTTTGCAAGGCTTGTAAATTGTATTCCTAGGCCTTTGTATAATCTATTTTATGAAATAAATTAACTTTCTTATTTTTATCTAATGCTCTTTTTATTAATTAACCTCACTTATTAATCTATGTCCCTCGAGTTATTTTATTGCATTTTTATCTATTTTAATTTTCTTGATAAACTCTTTCAAAAGAAAAATAATAGAAGTTAATTTGATTTCCAGAAATTAGAGAAAAATAATCGATAATAAATATTATATAAAAAGAACTTGGAATATCGCGGATATTACAGAATGTCCGAGTCTCTTTGCAATCAAATTGGGGTCATGGTCAGTCATGATGGTCATGGGAACGCCGAAGCGGCAGACGAGGTTCTTCCACAGGAAGTCGCAGACCTTAGTCCTCGTGATCTTTGCCATTGCATGTGCCTCAACCCACTTCGTGAAATAGTCGACAATGACCAAGATATACCGTACCTGGCCAGGGGCCTTGGGGAAGGGGTCGAGGATGTCCATCCCCCATATAGCGAAGGGGCATGGCGCGTGTATGGAGCGACGCTGCGAGGTCGAGGCGTGCAGGAGGTTACCGTGCTTCTGACATCTGTCACATCGCTGAACATAGGACCTCGCGTCCTGCCGGAGGGTGGGCCAAAAGTACCCCAGGTGGGCAATCTTATACGAAAGGGTTCGCCACCCTGGGTGGCCGCCGCAGACCCCCTCATGGGCCTCATAGAGGATGTGCTCTGTAGCCTCGGTTGGTACGCACAACAGGTTGGGCTCGGCATAGCTGATGTGAACCCCGTTGAAGGATTCACGAAGGATCGATCGTTGGACTCGTAAATGGTCTTCTCACGTGTGTAACCGATAGATTTGAGACGAATTAACGCCTATACGGGGTTTGAGTGAGAATTGAAAGGATTGAGAAGGTGATCTCTTTTGAGGGAGATCGGAAGAATATGGGATAAGATGAGAAATTGGGTGACGCCTTTTAGAAGTAGTTCTGGAGTAATCTCGACAGCATAACGTTAGTTCATTCAAAGCGTGGGAAACAATGAGGGGGCGTGCCTCTTTTATAGAGAAGAAGGCACGCAAACCCTAGTTTTAACCTAGTGGCAAGGGCGGCTCAATGGGGAGGCACGCACGCGGCCCAAGACGCAAGCCCAAGCCCAAAACTCTAAAAATGGAAATGACATAAGTAGCAATGTTTCGGAATGGAAATAGTACTAAAAATAGTAAGGAGCATAAATGGTCACGGTGGCCTAGTCGCGAGTGTCGCGACAAGGTCGTGACAAGGCGTCGGTGCGCCAAGGACATGTCGCGACGCGAGGCGCGGCGTGACTTCGGCGTCGACGGGGCTGGTGCGCACTCGAACCTCAAATGTCGAGGCCGAGGCGCACCAGAACCTCAAGTTCCCACGTCGGGGTGGCCCGGCGTGGCATGGTGCTCGGCCTGCGTGGCTGGCACAGCACCGAGAATGAGGTTCTCGGTGCCGCGGTGCGTAGCATCGGCCTGTGGTGCCGGCGCGCCTTCGATGAAGGTGACGCACCGGGTGAGGGGCGCGGTAGTGGCTGCGCCATGGCTCGCAAGGACGCGCGTGACGAGGGACGAAGTGGCTCGGGCTATGGCACGAGTCCTGGCTCGAGTGATGGGTCCGTCGGAGCGCACGGACATGTCTTCCTCTTCTTGGCTCGCCGTCAATGTGGGGCTCACATCACCCTCCCCCCCTTGGGTGGGAAACGTCCCCGTTTCCTCGTCATGATACTCGGGAGCCATATATGGAGAGAGATCCGAGACATTGAAGGAAGCGGACACGCTGTATGAACCCGGGAGGTCGATGATGTAAGAGTTGTCGTTGATGCGCCGGAGGACCTTGAAGGGACCGTCCCCTCGTGGGTGTAGCTTCGTCTTCCGAGCAGCGGGAAAACGTTCTTTCCGAAGATGGACCCACACCAAATCTCCGGGCTCGAAGATCAAAGCGCGGCGTCCCTTGTTGCGTTGGGCCGCGTATTGATCCGAGCGTTTCAGCAGCTGGGCCTTGGTGTGCTCGTGTAGGCGTCGGATATGATCGGCGCGGTTGGCCGCGTCGACATACTCCTCGGGCTTGAAAGGCAAAGGCACCAAGTCCATCGGCGTGTAAGGGTTACGCCCATAGACCACCTCGAAGGGGGTCATCTTCGTCGCAGAGTGGTAGGACCTGTTATAAGCAAACTCAACATGGCAAAGTAAGTCCTCCCACCGACGTGGGTTTGCCTTGAGCATCGTCCGAAGAAGAGTGCTCAAGGTCCGATTGGTCACCTCAGTCTGGCCATCAGTCTGGGGGTGGTAAGCAGTAGAAAACAGGAGTCGTGTCCCTAACTTCCCCCAAAGTGTTCTCCAAAAGTGGCTGCAGAACTTGGTATCCCTATCACTAACGATAGTGCGAGGAATACCATGTAGCTTCACCACATGTTCGAAGAACAAATTAGCGATTTCCACCGCATTGGTTGTCCCCTTACATGCTATGAAGTGGGCCATTTTGCAAAACCGGTCCACGACTACAAAAATGGAATCTTTGCCACGTCTCGATAATGGAAGTCCCGTGATAAAATCCATAGAAAGATCTTCCCACGGAGCATCAGAAATTGGTAGAGGCGTGTAAAGTCCATGTGGTTCGGACCGAGACTTGGCTGTATGACACGGCACACAACTTTGACAGTACTTGTTAACATCTCGAGCCATGTGAAGCCAGAAGAAATGCTCACGAAGTGCTGCCAACGTTTTGGCTATGCCAAAGTGGCCTCGGCCATCATGAGCCTCTTGGAGCAATAAGTGTCTCACCGATGATGCCGGAATGCAAAGCTTCCCAGCACGATAAAGATACCCAGTGTCCAAGAAGAAGGACTCATGGATGCGAGAATGCTCGAGATCCTTAATGATTGAGGAAAAATACGGATCTGAGGCGTATAATTCCTTGATCATCGCAAATCCGAGCAATTTGGAATGAAGCTGGGTTAACAGAATGTACCTTCGTGAGAGGGCATCGGCGACGACGTTCTCTTTACCCTTTTTATGCGCAATGACGTATGGGAACGTCTCCATGTACTCAACCCAGCGTGCATGGCGCCTATTCAGAGTCGTTTGACTCTTAAGATAAGCCAAGGCCGCGTGATCCGTATGAATTACGAACTCGCTTGGCCATAGATAATGTTGCCACGTCTTAAGGACCCGAATAAGAGCGTAGAGCTCTTTATCATAGGTCGGATAGTTAAGAGTAGCCCCAGCTAGCTTCTCGCTAAAGTAAGCGATAGGCCGTTGCTCTTGAAGGAGTACGCCGCCAATACCATAGTCGGAAGCGTCGCACTCGATCTCGAAGCGCTTGGTGAAGTCCGGCAATTGCAGGACCGGGGCTCGACACAAAGCATCTTTCAAGGCCTCGAAGGCGGCCTCGTGATGCGGCATCCACTTTATTGTGGCTGCCTTCTTGGTCAAAGAATGGAGTGGCCCGGCGATAGAACTAAAGTCTTTGACGAATCGCCGATAGAAACCAGCTAGCCCCAAAAAAGAACGAACCATAGTCGGGGTCGTTGGGGTTGGCCACTCACGGATGGCCTGGATTTTGTCAGAATCCACTCGTAGGCCATCCTTGGATACGACGAAGCCAAGAAAATTCGTCGTATCCGAGCAAAACACACACTTGTCCAAATTTACATACAAAGAATGTTCGCGGAGGCAATCTAACACCTGCCTAAGGTGCCCCGCGTGAGAGTCCAAAGTTCTACTATAAACTAAAATGTCGTCAAAATACACGACGACGAAAAGTCCTAAAAATTTACGCAAAACAAAGTTCATCAGTCTCATAAAAGTAGAAGGAGCGTTAGTGAGGCCGAAGGGCATCACCAACCACTCATAAAGACCATGTTTGGTCTTAAAATCCGTCTTCCACTCGTCCCCTTCTTGCATCCGAATTTGATGGTAGCCGCTCCTCAAGTCAATCTTGGTAAACAGCACGGCACCATGCAACTCGTCTAGCATGTCGTCCAAGCGGGGAATCGGGTGGCGATACTTGATGGTGATTTGGTTGACGGCACGGCAGTCCACGCACATCCTCCAAGAACCATCCTTCTTCGGCACCAAAATAACCGGAACCGCACACGGGCTAAGGGACTCTCGAACATAACCCTTGTCCAAAAGAGATTGGACTTGGCGTTGTAGTTCTTGAGTTTCCTTAGGCGACGCCCGATATGCAGCCCGGTTCGGCAATGAAGCACCGGGAATGAGATCAATGCGATGCTCGATCCCCCGAATAGGTGGTAACCCGTCGAGGAGCTCGGCAGGCATAATATCCGAGAACTCCTGAAGCAAGGCAGAAATGGAGGGAGGTAATACATGTGTCTTAGCAATAGTAATATTAAGTAAAGGACACAATAAAAAACAAGTAATACTCCCCTCGATGTTTTTGACCACGTCGCGCCGACGGCATAGGAAGAGTCGATCTTGCACCGAGCCGAGAAGTGGGGGCTCGGCGTCCTCACTCGTCCGAGGTGCGCCATGGGCACCATGTGGCTGGCCAACAGGCCCCTGCCAGTGAGGAAGATTGGGACCAGGCGCGCCGCTGGAACTAAGCTGGTTCGAGCCAGCGCCGCCAGGCAACGACGCTGGCGCGGTGTGGCGCGCAACCGAGGACGTGTTCGGCGTCCGAGGCTTGTCCTTCACTTTTGCTCGGCGTTTCTGGTTCGAATCATCATGTCCACCAGAATGTTGGGTTTTGGAACCAGGAACGCTGCCAGAATGTTTGCCATGGCCAGGAGCGCCGTTTGTGGTGGAATTCGGCATAGGCGCGGTCGTGGCTTTGTCCCGAGCGTTTGCTTGTTGCCTTTCGGCTTCATCCTGTAACGCTTCACTCGGAGACATAGGTAAGATGGTCACGCGTTTACCATGGTAATTGAACATGTAAGTGTTCAACCAGCCATCGTAAATCACGTGACGGTCAAACTGCCATGGACGTCCAAGAAGGAGATGTGTGGCGTCCATGTCAGTGACATCAAACAAAACCGAATCTGAATAGACACCAATGGAAAATGAAAGGCTAACCTGTTTCGTGATCCAATGG
This sequence comes from Fallopia convolvulus, assembly GCA_964016875.1. Classification (NCBI taxonomy): domain Eukaryota; kingdom Viridiplantae; phylum Streptophyta; class Magnoliopsida; order Caryophyllales; family Polygonaceae; genus Fallopia; species Fallopia convolvulus. The sequence continues at coordinate 19,095,949 of OZ024729.1, read as the reverse complement.
TCTCCATCGTTTGAAATCCATGCAAGCTTGTACGGTTTTGGATGATCCGATTGAGGCAACTTGAAGTGGTTTACGACTTTTTTGGACAAAATATTGCCGCAGCTGCCCGAATCAATGATGACGCTAAGGGAGACGTTTTGCACCAAACATCGAGTACGGAAAATGTTTTCTCGTTGATCGGTGGGCATGGACTCCCTCAAGCTAAGCGCTCGGCGCGTCACTAGCAAAAGTTTGTCAACGCCGGCGCCGATGTCCGAGGGTGCGCAGTATGCACCGTCTTCAATTGGCTCGGCGTTGTCATCTTCCGACTCAGCCTCGTCTACGCTCTCGTAGGCCGCTGTTTGATCCGAAAACAAGACGCACTTCGTGATGGGGCAATCCCGTTTCAAGTGCCCTCACCCACCACATAAATAGCACTCGATGTCTCGAGTCCTTTGTGGGGGAGGTGCGGCCTTGTCACGATTTTGACCAACCGAAGTGCCCTTGGAATCCGTCGTTGTGGTACCTACCTCGGGTTTAGAATAAGAAGGAGTAGAAAACGATTTAGTACCCAAAGCGAAAGGACTAGGGTTAGAAGATCCATACCTTTGATAAGGGGACGTCTTTGGCCTCTTGAATTGCGTGTAAAGCTCCATGGCCGTGTGTATCAACCGTCCCAAATCCTTAATCGGCAAGACCACCAAACGATCGCGGATCCATTGGTGGAGTCCCGCCACAAAGCGAGACCGCAACACCCCCGGTGAAGCGCTTATGCCCGCCTTGAAGAATAAATCTTCGAGGTAAGCGAAGAACTCCTACGGAGTCATGGATCCTTGACGTGCGTCTTGGATCAAGATCCGAACCTTCTCCTTGTAGTCGGGTGGGATAAATTTCCTCTTCATGATGAAGACAAGTTGATGGCACACGGTTATGGGGGCTTTACCCTTTCGGGCTCGATCCGATTCGAATCGATTCCACCACATACGAGCGGCACCCTTGAAATGAAGGGTCACCACCTCGACTTTCTCGTGCTCCTCGTACTGACAATGCTTGAGCACGTGCTCGGTTCCCTGCAGCCAAGAAATAAACTCATCAGGGTTGTAATTACCAAAGAAATCCTCAAATTTTACCTTTACGTCTCGGCGTGATAAATGCGTCGGACGGTCATTATCGGCGCGCCGGTTGGCACGCGGAGGCGGTGTGCGTCGGCGTCGGGGGCCTCGGCCATGGCCTCGGCCGGGCCCGTCGCCATCATCGCTAGGCTCGTCTCCTCCATCGCGCCGAGGGCGCCGCTGGTCCTCGCGGTCTCGGTTTTGGCGACGCCGATCCCCAACGCGCCGAGGCCGTTCGCGGTTGTCACGGCGCTCTAGCCGATCATACGCCGCGCGGTTCTCGGGCAACTTGGGTCTCGGAATCCAATCCCGATCCCGATCTATCCACTCCTCCGAGTCATGGACCGGAGGGTGGTCAAATTCCTCCTCGGAATCCTCCTCGTACTCCGTTATAGAGAACTCGGAATCCGAAATTGGAGTTGTGGGACTTTGATAACCTCGATAATCATTGACATCGAAGTCATCGCGGTCTTTGTAGTGCTTTTTCTTAGGCATCGGCGTGACCGCCTTTTTCTTTTTCTTGGCGTGTTGACGTCGCCACTCCTCGGAGTCATACTCCTCCTCGGAATGAATGTCAACAACCTCCTCCACATGTTGAGCCTGATTAGTCGGGCGACTTTCCTTCATGGATTCCAACCTTTGGACTCCAATTGGGTTAGTCGCTTCAACCATCGGACCCTTAGCCTTCTCTTGCGCCGTAGCCCGCTGAACCGAGACGCCGTGTGGCGTTACGCTCGGCTGCGCGGGCTGCGTGTGGATTGTAACTGCGGGGGGCGCTTGTTGCTGCGCGAGGAACCTCGTAAGGACGCTTTCCAAGTTGGAAAAGCGCGCCTCAAGGGCCGCCAGGCCATCGGATGGCACGGCTCCGGTTAGCGTCGCGCCGGGCGTCTCGAGGAGACCCGGTTGGAGCGCCGGCACGATGGGTGGGTTGTTGTGTTGTTGTTGTGCGAGACCTTGCTGGTTTGAATGCTCATCCCCTTCCATGCTAACGTCTCCTATCTCAAGCATAGACATGAAAAGAGTCAAAAGTTCCCAAAACAAACAAGCAAAAGAAACGCCAAGATTTTGTAAGACTCACCATGCAAGTACCCTTAGTTTGCACGAAAAGTACTCGAAAGGTATGGGAGGCTTAGGATCTCGACTTTGCACAAGTATAGAACAACACAAAAGCACGAGCAAGCAATACAAACAAACAAGCAAAGAAGAAAGAGAGAAGAGTGTGCGTCGGCTAGGGCAAGCCTTGGCACGTAAGAGAGAAGGAGTAAGGAAAGGAACTCGGCCAATTAGGGTTAGGCGAGATTGTGTCTTCACAAAATAAGCAAGTAAGATATGCAATCACGAAAAGATATGCAGATCAAGGCAAGATATAATGTGATATAAGAGAGAGAAGATTGCCGAAAATTAAGTGAGATACTTGCCTTATTTTGGCTTGTGTATCTCACAAGATCTTTGTTTTTTTTTATTAATTGGATAAAGATTGCCTTATTTTGGCTTTGCTTTTCCAATAATATCTCTTTTTTTTTAATAAAAAAGGCAACTAACAAGATCTGGTGGATTTTATCCTCCAAGATTCTTGCTCCCAATAACAACCACGAGATCAGGCCAAATCGGACCAAATCTCGCACGACTCAACAAGATGCACGACTACACACAATCACTCGATTCAAACAATGCAAGATGAAGCATGCAAGACTCGAAAATACTCAAGTTGATGAACCGAAACAAGTGCAAGTCGGAAGGACACGGTTTTTTTTTTTTTTTGAATTTTTCGAAACAAAAACGATGGATCTAGTGGATGTTGGTAGAGATGGCGGAAGCTAATGATAACAATGGTGGAAAAGAAAATTTTTCATGCAAAAAACGAGAAAGCGAGAGAGAGACTTACGCAATCCGAGGCTCTGATGCCAGTTGATGTGAACCCCGTTGAAGGATTCACGAAGGATCAATCGTTGGACTCGTAAATGGTCTTCTCACGTGTGTAGCCGATAGATTTGAGACGAATTAACGCCTAGACGGGGTTTGAGTGAGAATTGAAAGGATTGAGAAGGTGATCTCTTTTGGGGGAGATCGGAAGAATATGGGATGAGATGAGAAATTGGGTGACGCCTTTTAGAAGTAGTTCTGGAGTAATCTCGACAGCATAACGTTAGTTCATTCAAAGCGTGGGAAACAATGAGGGGGCGTGCTTCTTTTATAGAGAAGAAGGCACGCAAACCCTAGTTTTAACCTAGTGGCAAGGGCGGCTCAAGGGGGAGGCACGCACGCGGCCCAAGACGCAAGCCCAAGCCCAAAACTCTAAAAATGGAAATGACATAAGTAGCAATGTTTCGGAATGGAAATAGTACTAAAAATAGTAAGGAGCATAAATGGTCACGGTGGCCTAGTCGCGAGTGTCGCGACAAGGTCGTGACAAGGCGTCGGTGCGCCAAGGACATGTCGCGACGCGAGGCGCGGCGTGACTTCGGCGTCGACGGGGCTGGTGCGCACTCGAACCTCGAATGTCGAGGCCGAGGCGCACCAGAACCTCAAGTTCCCACGGCGGGGTGGCCCGGCGTGGCATGGTGCTCGGCCTGCGTGGCTGGCACGGCACCGAGAATGAGATTCTCGGTGCCGCGGTGCGTAGCGTCGGCATGTGGTGCCGGCGCGCCTTCGATGAAGGTGACGCACCGGGTGAGGGGCGCGGCAGTGGCTGCGCCATGGCTCGCGAGGACGCGCGCGATGAGGGACGAAGTGGCTCGGGCTATGGCACGAGTCCTGGCTCGAGTGATGGGTCCGTCGGAGCGCACGGACATGTCTTCCTCTTCTTGGCTCGCCATCAATGTGGGGCTCACATCAATAGCCTCGGCGATAAAGGTAGCCTCCTACAACGCAATACCGCGCCGCCTGCATTTTCAGCTTCCTGGCCTGTGCGGGGTCCTCTAGGAGGACACCGCTCTCCACATACCGTGTTATCGGGATCCTCCAATCCCCTGTAGTGACAGATAGAACCTCGCTGTTCACACTCCGCGAGAGTTTTCTTTCCACCATCACGCGGTTCCCTACTTCAAGGGGGAGGGCGGATCCTAACCTCGCAAGAGCATCTGCTTTGGTGTTCGAGGTTCGCGGGATGGATTCAACCGCGAAGGTTTCCAGGCATGACACCAAGGCTTTGACCTTTTCTCGATACGCGGGCATGAACCCCGTTCTGGTGTCGTACTGACCGTTGAGTTGGCGTGCCACCAGCTCGGAGTCGGTGTAGACCCTGATTTTCCGGGCCCCACTGAGGAGCGCCATCTCGATCCCGGCGATCATGGCCTCATACTCGGCCTCGTTATTGGTGGCTTCGAAGGCGAAGTTAAGGGAATACTCCGTCTCGATCGAGGGCCCAGAGAGGAATACGCCAGCCCCGCCACCGGCATCACATCGTGAGCCGTCAACGAATACCTTCCATTCTTCCGAGCTTGTTTCTGTCTCAGGGAAGGTGACCTCCACCATGAAGTCAGCGAGGGCTTGCCCTTTCATGGCGGTCCTTGGGAGGTAGCTGATGTCGAACTCGGAGAGCTCGACTGCCCACTTCGTCATTCGCCCGGAGAGGGCGGGCTGGTGGAGGATTTGTCGAAGTGGGATGTCAGAAAGGACCTGGATGGGGTGCGCATAGAAGTAAGGGCGTAGACGCCTTGCGGCGGTCACAACTGCCAGCGCCATCTTCTCTGCCGGGGAATAGCGTTGCTCCGCGGGATGGAGCACGCGACTCACGAAGTAAACTGGGTGCGTGGCCTTTCTGGTTAGCACCGCGCTGACCGTCTCGGGGCTGACTGCCACATACAGTTGCAAGTCTTCACCCGCCATCGGGGGCGACAGTGTGGGGAGCTTCGACAGGAAGGCCTTTAGTTCAGAGAAAGCGAGCTCAAGCCTCTCATCCCATACAAACTTGTCATTCTGCTTGAGAGCTGCGAAAAAGGGCAGGGACCTCTCCGCCAAGCGGGAGCAAAACCTCCCCAAGTAGTTGACGGCACCGTTGAGCCGTTGCACCTCAGTGCGAGACCGTGGTGACCTCATTGAGAGGATCGACTCGACCTTGGCGGGGTTTACGTCAATGTCGCGCTCGCTAATCATAAAGCCTAAAAATTTTCCCGATGACACGCCGAAGACGCACTTCTCGGGGTTCAGGCTGAGACGGTTGTTCCTGAGAGTGGCGAAGACCTCAGCGAGGTCGACCAGATGCTCTTCAGGGGTCTTGCTCCGGACAACAATATTGTCGACATAAGCCGACACGTTCCGTCCGAGATGATTCTTAAAGACGCGATCGACGAGGCGTTGAAAGGTGGCCCCCGCGTTCTTTAGACCAAACGGCTTGACTTTGTAGCAATAAGTGCCTCGCTGGGTGATGAAAGATGTTTCCTCCTCTTCTCGCGGATTCATCATGACTTGATTGTACCCTGAGTATGCGTCGAGGAAGCTTAAAACCCCGTGACATGCGGTTGAGTCAACGAGCTCATCGATCAAGGGCAAGGGGTAACTGTCTTTGGGACAGGCTTTGTTGAGGTCCTTGAAATCGACGCACATCCTCCACTTCCCGATGGCTTTTTTGACAAGCACGACGTTGGACAACCACCGGGGGTATTGAACCTCGCGAATGAACCCCGCAGCCAGCAATTTTGCCACCTCGTCATTTGCGGCGTTCGCCCTTTCTTCATTCACTTTTCTTCGTCGCTGCACCACGGGGCGAGTGGTGACATCGACATTCAAAGAGTGTTGGGCCACGGTCCGCGGGACGCCTCGGAGGTCCTTTGCAGTCCAAGCGAACACGTCGCGGGACCCAGCGAGCAAGGCTTCTAGCGACGTCGCTGACGCCCCCGAGAGGCATTCTCCAAGGTAGATCTTCTCAGACTCGCTCTCGAAAGGGGATATCACCCTTCTTTCTAGCTCAGGAGTGGGGACCGTGAAATCCCGGACTTCAAGGTCGGCCTCGCCGGGGGATTCCACCATGAACACCGGGCATTTTTCTTTGTCGTTGGACGATGCTCGTGGCAGGGCGGCTCGCCGCCTTGTTTGTTTGTAGCTAGTTTTTCGTTTTGTAGTTCTTCCCAAAAGGTTGTGCCTTTTTTTACCAAAAAAAAAAGCAGGTGGTTGTTGACAATAAACAAGCTCTTTAAGATTGCCATTAAAAAAGGTAGGGTTGTCAAAATATAACCCAGCCTGAAAAATCCGCCCGACCCACTCGACTTCAAACCCGACCCGACTCGAGAAGAAAATAAAAAGTTTTATACCCGAGACATGTTTGACCCGAACTGATTTGATTTAAATCCGAAAAACCCAAACCCAAGATTAACCCAAAACCGATTATACCCGAATGGACTAGCTTGATGCAACTCGATATCCGATGCTACCCGATCCGAAGTCATCCGAAAATCCGAAGTTACCCGACCTGAAACCATTCGAAAATCCGAAATTACTCAATCCAAAACCATTCGAAAATTACATTATGTTTAAAATATTAATAATAGTGAATATTTATTTAGGCGAAATTAATTCAAATATTACAACCTTTGAGGGGGTGTGTAAACAGTGACACAACCTTTAGGGGTGTGAATTCAATATCATGACCTTAGTTAAAATAGTGAAAACGCTATCATATGCCCATTGTCGGTGCATAAATCGTATGACTTGGATATCGGAAAATGACATGGCATGTCTAGGTGGCATAAAAAGTCACGTGAGGGGTATATGATCATTTTATATTGTTTATTATGTTTTTCCCTTTTCTTTGTTCTCATCATTATTTATTATATTTATCCCTATTGCTTTTTAACATGATAAATTTAAAATTTTGAGCACTCTTTCTACCATTTTTATGCCTCATTCCAAGTTTTTTTTTAATTTTCAACTTAAGTATGACCTCGACAAAATAAAAAACAACACCCACTCATAAAACAAGTAATTAAGATATATATCCTGGGTAAAAATGAGTAACAGCAATATACAAAATGGATAATAGGATAATATAATATCATTAGAAAATAAAATCAAGAGCTACTTAAAACTAGTGTCGTGTTTAAAAGCATCATGAGCATGCTTTATGGACACAATTCTTACATGACTGGAATTCACAAAAACTGAACAAAATATCACCCCACATAGTCATAATAATAACCTAAACATAGACATATACTATACTATATTACTACATAATTGCAATAACGTATTATATCTAATCGAGTGGCAAAGGCATCCATCAACAATAATGTAAAGAAATACTTACTGGCAATGTCGATCGAATTGAAGGAGAAGGTTTTCTAGGGAGTTGTACTAGTTTAGCAAAGTAAAATAATATTGCCAAAAATATGTTTAAAAGACATATGCCCTTCACGTAACTTTTTATGCCACCTAGGCTTGCCATGTCATATCCCGATATCCAACTCATACGATTTGTACAACGGCGATGGCTTAAGATAGCGTTTTCACTCTTTTAACTAAGGTCATGATATTGAATTCACACCCCTAAAGGTTGTGTCACCGTTTGCACACGCCCTCAAAGGTTGTAATATTTGAATTAATTTCGCCTATTTATTATAATTATGTTTTTAATTTAAATGTTACATTAAATAATTAGACGATGGAGTAGTTAAACTACAAAATATCATCATTGGATATATGGTCTGAATCAAAATCCGGCTTACTCGAAATCAGATTGACAAGAAATTCAACCAAAGTCGAAATCCGATTTACCCAAAATCCGAAAAACCCGAAACCCGACTCACCTGAAATCCGACTAAATCCGAAATCTAACAAAACCCGAAACCGAACATATTCGAAATCAAGTTGGATCGAAAACCAAATGATCCGACCGAAATTGACCCGAAACCCGACTTTGCCCGATTAATTGAGCACCCGACACGAAATGATCCAACCCAATTAGACCCGATTTTCAAAATATCCAAATTTGACTAGAATTCGAACTTACCGGAAGTTGAATTGACCCGAACCAAACCCGACCCGACCCGCGCGATTGACACCTCCAAAAAAAGGCATTTTGGACATCTAGTTGATGGACTGGCAAAACAACTATCCCAATCTACGCTTCGACTTCTTACACTTACCCGACAGGCCGACACACCAAGAAGCTTGAGCATATTGTCAGTGACGTCAGGTGGTGACATGTTCTCTCCATCCTTGTTATCATCCGAAATATGAGTCAACCAAGCCAAGGCTTCAATGGCAGCGTCTCTCTTTGCAGTTTGCTTGTTCTTCTTTGGCTTCCCAACAAACTACATTCCCTTGAACTCGACCAGCAACCTAAACTGTTCGTTTTGAGGTGCTTTGTATTTTACTTAGGAGGGCAGTGCCCTGCTCTCATTAGTAGGATTCCCAATAGGCTCTTTAGGTTCGTCCTGTCCCTTGTGAATCGTTCTGCATTAAAGGCGTTCTACGGTTTTTCGCTCTCATGCCCGAATACGAACGGCCTTCACATTGGTCCCCGGAGACTAGCTCTTGTACGACCAACATAAGATACTTGCCTTTCTTGAGGATGTCGAGTGACGGATCTTGAAGTTGTGCCAACAAGGTGTCGTTTAGACTAAATTCATGTCACCCTTTGGGGGAAAGTAATTTTTTGATGAAAGTTGTTTTGCGTGTCTTGAAAAACGTAAAAACTACTCCTTCCGTCCCCAAAAGTTTTTCCAAAAGGACAACTTTCATAATTATTAAGAAAATGATAAAGAAGAAAAATCAACCAATTAAGAGAGGAGAGATGTTGTGATGGTGATGGGTAAAGATTGTAAAAAGGGAAGGAGAAAGAAAATTACCAAAAAGGTTATGAGAGTAAATTTTTTGTTGGATAAGAAGAGATTGAATAAAGGTAATATTGGAAGAAAACTTTGATATAAAAGGAAAGTTGAAAAGGTGGACAAACTTAATGGGACGTCCGAAAAGGAATACAAGACAAACTTTCGGGGACGGAGGGAGTAGTACTTTTTGCGTAAACTTAATGGGACGTCTGAAAAGGAATACAAGACAAACTTTCGGGGAAGGAGGGAGTAGTACTTTTTGCGTAAAAAGTGTTATGTATCTTGAAAAGTACTCCGTAGAAGAGATTCACGGATTTCTAGTGTGTTAAAAGTAGTTTTTGAGTAAAAAGTTGTTTTGCCCAACAAAGAGAACAAGGAACCCGTTCAAGAAAAATGTAGTATTAGCGTTCTAATAATTTATAAAAATAAAATACTGAATGAATTTAAAGGAATGCTTGAAAAGAGGTTTGCAAAAAGATTAAATTTTAGAATGACTTTATATACTCCCTTCTTTCTATTCTACCTGTCTTTTTAGATTTTTTTCACATATATTAAGAAACTCCCTTCTTTCTATTCTACCTGTCTTTTTAGATTTTTTTCACATATATTAAGAAACTCATTGAAAGTATAAAAAAACATTATAAATCCAAAATTTTCTAAACATAATCACCAATTAATTACCACATACCCTTTATAGTCAATAGATAGAGAAAAAAAAGTCAATATGAACACTTTCCAACATATTAATTAGATAAAAATCTTAAATGGACAATTTTGTTGAACAAAATTTTGAGGTTAGAAAAACAAGTAAAATAGAATGGAGGAATTACTATAATGAATTCATTAATGTTTGTGTCAAATGCTATCATGATGTCCATCTTATCTCATCTTAACAAGATATAAAGTTGTCCCTCTCATCTTAATAAATGTCCCATCAATTTTCGAAATTCTATTAAAAAATAATTTTTTTTGGCAACATAATTACCTCCATTAGTTGAAAATAACAGATAATATAAGAATTTTTGTCCAATAAATATTTTTGTTAAAGAGAGAAGTTTTAAAAAATTAATGAAAATTTATTTTGAAAATTTACTATATATTTTTACTAAAGAAAATTTGTGGTAAGATCTATAAATTTAAATATTGTAATTATAAAAAATTATAATGATTTTATAATTAAATATCTTAATGGCATCTTTTACTAATGTATAATTCAATTATATATTAGAAAAATAAAACAAATAAAATTCAAATTTATTTTCACTCGTACAGGTATGTATATTACAATAAAATTATTCTTGAAATTAAAATATTATTGTAATCTTCTTATCTAAATATTAATCCAAAAATTAAATATTTAATTAATTAAATCAAATTAATAAAAATCTTAATAAAGTTATTCATTATGATCAAATAAATGTGCTACCATTTTTGTATTAATTTTCACCATCGTTGAAATATAATAAGTATGTAAAGACTTATATGAAAGAAATTAAATTAAATATTTATAATTGGCTATTCATCTCATTTTAAAGACTTAATTTCATCATTCCAAATATAAATAATAAAAACTATATATCATATAGAAAGCATATGAAAGATAAAATATCCATAAAATATCATTATCGATTATTCACAATTTCATATGTATGAGAACCACATTAATTTGAATATGAAAACAAATCGTTGATAAGTTAAGCAAGAAAAATTAAAATAATACTTCAACTATCAAAATAAGATGAATAAGAAATTTCTATATCTTAAATTGATATGCACCGATTAGATGATCAAATAATTTATATAGTTACGATTTTTAGCATTTTGTTTTTTTATATTATAAATATTTATGGTATTTCATAATATAATTTAATTGGCTCTAATTTAGTATGATTTATCACATGTTTTAAATTTTAACAATCTAAATATTCAAATTATATAAATATTTATAACTATATATTAAAGTTGTCCCTTTTCGAGCCACCAGAACGATTCTGGCCCCACTTCATATTTAAAAAAAAACTTATTTT